>CM024766.1:58954859-59362692 GCA_014218235.1 Colocasia esculenta
CCCTTCGGAGATTCGTAGCTTTATTGGGTTAGCTGGTTATTATCGGCGATTCATTGAGGGTTTCTCATCCATCGCCGCCCCCTTGACAAAGCTGACTCGGAAAGGTGAGAAGTTCGTGTGGTCTGAGGCATGTGAGCGTAGCTTTCAGCTATTGAAGGCTAAGCTTACTTCTGCTCCGGTATTGGTATTGCCTAGTGGTCTAGAGGGCTTTGCCATTTATACGGATGCATCTCAGATTGGTTTAGGCTGTGTGCTCATGCAACAAGAGAGGGTAGTAGCTTATGCTTCTCGTCAGTTGAAGGAGCATGAGAGGAACTATCCGACTCATGATTTGGAGTTAGCAGCTGTGGTTCATGCACTAAAGATCTGGAGGCACTACCTTTATGGTGTCAGATTTGAGGTGTTTACCGACCACAAGAGCTTGAGGTATCTTTTCTCCCAAAAGGAATTAAACCTGAGGCAGAGAAGATGGATTGAGTTCTTGAAGGACTATGACTTCGACCTTCAGTATCATCCTGGAAAGGCGAACGTCGTAGCGGATGCTCTTAGTAGAAAGAGGTCTTCGCTCCAGCAGGATTGGAAGATGTTGGAGGATGCAGCGTGCTCTATGACCGAGTTAGAGCCATCGTTGTGTCAGGCTTTTGTAGCTCAGCTATCCCTTAGGTCCTCAGTCTTGGATGAGGTGATTGAGCAGCAGAAAGCCGATCCTAGATTGTTAGAGTTAGTAGGTAAGGCGGGCATTGCTCGTGATGAGGACGGTGTGATTAGATTTCAGCACCGTGTTTGTGTCCCCGATGTAGTAGATGTCCGTGAGCATGTGTTAGCGGAGGCTCATAGATCGCGATTCTCTATTCATCCGGGTAACACTAAGATGTATCAGGATTTGAAGAGATCATTTTGGTGGTCCGGCATGAAGAAGGATGTTGCGGATTATGTGTCTAGATGTCTAGTATGTCAGCAGGTGAAAGCCGAGCGGCAGCGACCATCCGGCCTTATGCAAAGGATGGATATCCCCGTATGGAAGTGGGAAGCTGTCACTATGGATTTCGTATCGGGTTTGCCTCGATCTAGAAGGGGCAATGACTCGATTTGGGTAGTTGTAGATAGATTCTCGAAGACTGCTCATTTCTTGCCTATGAAGAAGAAGCAGTCAGTAGAGAGCTTAGCTAGATTGTATGTTAGTGGTATCGTTAGGTTGCATGGTGTGCCGAAGTCGATCATTTCGGATCGAGATCCGAGATTTACTTCGAGGTTGTGGAAGGGTCTTCAGGATGCGTTAGGTTCGGAGCTTAAGCTCAGTTCGGCGTTTCATCCCCAGACCGATGGACAGTCCGAGAGGACTATCCAGACGCTCGAGGATATGTTGAGAGCGTGTGTTCTGGATTGGAAGGATGATTGGGAGCGTCATTTACCTCTTGTGGAGTTCGCATACAACAACAGCTTTCATGCTAGCATTGGAATGGCTCCATTCGAGGCGTTGTATGGTAGGCCCTGCAGATCTCCTTTATGTTGGGAGGAGACTGGTGATAGGCAGTTGATCGGACCGGAGTTGGTTCAGGAAACTTCGGATAAGATCCAGCTTATCAGAAAGAGGCTTGTTGCGGCACAGGATAGGCAGAAGAGTTATGCCGACAACAGGAGAAAGGATTTGGAGTTCGAGGTTGGTGATCATGTCTTCTTGAAGATATCGCCTACTCGAGGTGTTGTTAGATTTGGCAGGCATAGCAAGCTAAGCCCCAGATTCATTGGCCCGTATGAGATTCTCAGACGTTTGGGCAACGTGGCGTACGAGCTAGCATTACCCCCAGCTTTGGCTAGCGTTCACCCGGTATTCCACGTATCTATGCTCAGGAAGTATGTCCGAGATCCGTCTCATGTGATTAGTCACGAGCCAGTGGAGATCCAGCCAGATCTTTCGTATGTCGAGCAACCGGTAGCCATTCTTGACCGGAAGGTGCAGCATCTCCGGAACAAGAGTATCGCGTCGGTGAAAGTTCTATGGCGGAACTTCTCACGTGAGGAGGCTACGTGGGAGCTTGAGGATGCGATGAAGAAGAAGTATCCCCTTTTGTTTGAGTAGTGTCGTTCTAACTTCGAGGACGAAGTTTTCTTTAAGGGGGAGAGGGTGTAAGACCCTCGAATTTCCGTAGTATTTCTTTCGTATTTATGTGTGTATATTGTGCTTGTGTATGTATGTACGTACTTACGTAGGTATTAAAATAGTATAATTACGTGTACATGTGTTTATATTAAACGTAAATAAGGTATGTATTGCATGGTGATAGTATGAATATAATACCATGTACATATTGCATGTATAGAAGCTTGGTATGCATGGTTTTCTGCATAATTAGGGTTCTGGCCGAAGGCCTTATTGGCGTCAACCCTGGCCGCTGAGGTGGTGTCAGCGTCCAACCTGGACGCCAACACTCATCCGGCGTCCAGCGATCTGGACGTCAACTTCTCTGCCCTGCATGCGCAGCAGAGCTGCTGTCTTCTGAAACAAGGCATGGCAACCATTGGGGGATGTCCCCAACGGCTCCAAACTGTCAGATCGGCATGGTGAGTGGGTGAAGGGCTCCCCTACTTCCTGAACCCGAAATGGCCTCTCCCCACTACCCATTTTCACACTTGCAAGAAGAGAGAAGAGGAGAGAAAACCCTAGAGCTTCCTGTGAGAAAACCTGAAGTTTGGAGGCTTTGATCCGGCGATCCAAGGCTTCTTCTGGAGATCTACTTCGACAAGGAGGAAGACAACATAACCGGCTACACATCCCCGGCCCTGGATTTCAGAGGGGAGCATCACAGAAGCCGGAGTGGAGGCATCTTGGAGGCTTCTTGGGACTGCCCAAGGAGAGCTTCTCCAACTAATTTGATCCCTTTAGGAGTTTTCCAAAGGCAAGTAACCCTTTCACATTGTCCATGTATGTGTCTAGGAGGTTTTATCATTTTTATAGATTTTCCTCGTGTCCTGGATCCCCTACATTCACCATTATTCAGAGCTCGGACTGTGTTTTACACAGGTCCGAACTTGACGGCAAGACCCATTGACGTTGAGATCTTGAGTCAGCGGCCAACGATGTTGCCGCCAACTCTTGTAAACGTCCGTAGTATGCCGTTTAGTTCTTCTTGACAGAACAGTGAACTGTTCTGCCCTATATCTTTAATTTCCGGGTTTCTACGCATGAGGATATAATGTAAATTTTATATGTTATGTAAAATAGGTAATGTGATGTGTGTGGAATTTCCTGTATTTTTCTGTAGATGGCATAATTTATTAGATTATTGAAAAGCATGTGTAGGAAAGAGGTCATGCTTGGTTAATTTGTTTTCCATGATTTCTGAGGAGTTAAATGCTGTAGAATTTTATGAACCATGTTTATATGTATCAGTCCATGCCCTGCAAATTTGGGAATTTTCCCATATCCATGTGAATTCTTATAATTCCTACAATGAGAAATAGAAAGCATGTGTAGACCTTGTGAAAATTCTAGTAAATCATATGTTGGGAAATAAATTCGGGAAAAATTTCTGTGCTAACATGTATGTGTGGTTCATGACTGTGCATGATCAAATCTGAAATCCATGTCATGTTCTATGTGGACTTAGTTTAAGAATGGCATGAAACTGAATGTTTTAATTTCTATAAATGCATGTGAATTCAGAAAAATGTGAAAATTTGTATGTGTGTTATTATACCCGAAAACAGCATGTGGTAAAATTTTCGGGAAAATTTGATAACAGTAGCCTACACTATGAGATTTTCATGTGAAAATGAGTATAAACACATGTATCATGATTAAGGTTAGATAAGGTGTGTTCCAATTAATCCATGAGAGCTACTAAATGCTTGAATTCTGTTATTAGTAGCATCATGCTAGGGATGAACAGAACCATGTGCATAAACAAGAAAGTGTGAAAATCATATGTGAAACATGTGTTAAATCGGAATGTGTAATGTGTAAAATGTGCCGTGTGTGACACTGCTTCCATAGAGGGCTGTGGAACTGTATCATGGAAAAGTCCCCATGAGAAGGTTCAATGTGTTAAGATATCCTAAGGGCATTAGGATGAAATCCTGGAGGTGGACAAGTACCACTGGTTAGGGTGGAGACGTGTTCTCCCGGTCTGCGCAGTGCCAAAGATCACTGTATTGCCTAGGTGATGTGCTATGTGTTATGTGTATGTGATGTGTCCTTCTAGTGGTGGTTTGGACTATGTGTCACGGCAAATAAATTGTGAAATGTGTATATGTGAACATGTGTAAATTGTGTATATATATGTGAGCATGCAAATGTGAAATGTGAAATCATGTGAACCATTTATGTTAGAATGTGAACATATGTACATGTGAAATGCTTGAAAAATGAACCATGTGAAATATGGGAATGTGTAACCATGTGAAGTGAATGTGTTAGGATATGTTACGTAAATTCATGCTATGATATTTCTAATCCCATATAAATTGCTATCATGTTATAGTCAAATTGGAAGTGTAGTCTTCATGTGATTAAATGAGTAGAAAGCATGTGATAGGAAGTGTTATTTGAAACATCTTAAACCATGTACCATGTGTTTTGATTTTGTAGAAATACCATGATAGGTTGTCTCTCATAAATGTTCAAGCATGCTATATGTTGCCTTGCAAATTGAAATAGTAGACCCTACTATGATGTATGCATGAATGATGTGTATGGAGCTACTTGCTGAGTCCTTTAGACTCACTCCTTGCTTCGGCGTACAGGTGTAGTTGGTGACACACCTTTGGAGGAGACAGTGGAGAGCGACTCCGAGCGTGGAGATTAGCTGGTGGAGCTGACGTAGTGTCCCTTTTGTTTCATAGTATGTGAATTGTAGCTTGTATTAGAGTTATCATTATGTAATTGTGGACAAACTATGTATTAAATGTAGAACTTTAATTTTGTGGACAATGTAGCTTGGTTTAATTTCAATTATGAAAGTTTAGTCTTTTATTTTGTTATATGGATCATGTATGATAAATGTGGATGATGGAATGTGATGACAGTTAGTCCTTTACTTTCGCGACTCTGTATCTATATTTGTGTATATCTCAATCATGTGATAGTGTTGGGTAAATGTCCCACTGTGATAACCTTTACTATACCGACGTGGGTTGGTATAACCGTACCGGTATAATGAGGGTCGTCACTCTTCTTCTCTAGCTCTTCCCGGCTCCCGCCGCTATTCTAAGCTCACGTGGATTGCACCATGATCAAGCCCTACCCATGTATGTACTACGTTTCTTGAGAGAGTGGGGATTGGGGGGTGTGTTGATAGCGGCCCACAATTACCACAAGATATCTTTTAATTGGCAATAGCATCTCCACCCTAATCTAGCTTTGGCACCCACAAACCCATACTTTCCTTTCCCAAAATTTGAGGCGACCGTCCTTCTTGAGGAGGTCGAGGCCTTCATGGCTTTACCCAAGACCAAACGGCGGGATGAGCAAGATATTGTTATACCGTTGAGCCTATAACCCAAAGCTTATCCTAGGTGAGTTCATGATGGATCCCAGGGATATCTATACCATGATTAGTCCTCAATACATTCACCTAGTCCCGTTGTCTAAGTGGGTAATATCTCATTGCAAGAACAGAACAAGGTGGGAATCACCGGAGATAGCCAAAGTCGTGGCTATATGTTGTGTGGGGTAGTACTTTTCCCGGCGCAAATCACCTTATAGATTATGTGAGCTTGAGTGCCATTAGTGGGGTATGGCGGGACTTTCTCTCTCTCATGCAGTGCTAGCCTACCTCTATTCGGGTCTCACCTCGGCATCTACGGGGGGCCCACTCTACGGCTCTATGATTCTCCTAGAGTGCTGGTTGAGAGTGAGGATAAAGTTCAAACCCGTGGAAAATCTCACTACCGAGAGCCGGATCTTTGGGAGCCATCCACTGTGCTTCATTGGCGGGGCAGCCAAATTCCCCGACCGGGTGATTTGTAGGACGGCAGACAAGAAAACGCGAAGTGCATGGCGCCACTACTTCAACACCCTTCTGTTGGGGATCGGATTGGTGACTTTGATAAAAGAACTAAGAAATTGTGTGTATGGCAGCGGAATTAAAATAAGTAAAACACACAATTCGATCAGATCCAAGTGTGGTGTGTGAGTATAGTGAATAAGAACAGCAAACCGCACATCAAACCACAGTGCACTGAAGATTTTAAGGTGGTTCGGAGAACACAACTTGTGTCTCCTACGTCCACCTCCTCACAACGGAGGAACCACTAGCACAAGTGCAGTACAAACTAGAGCACGACGACTCTAACCTCTTTAAGTGCAACAACTCAAAGATACCCAAGAGATAGTCACGACAACCTACTCCACAGACCACTTATGAATTCAACAAATTCACAAGCCCTTGAGCACTACGGCTCAAGCACCAGAGCACAACGGCTCCAACCCAGAGCACAACGGCTCCAAAACAGAGTACAAGTACTCGAACCTCTGGATCACAATAGATCTAAGTTTTTCTAGAACAAGCACACTTAGAGAATAGATCCTCTAGCATGATCTATCTCAGTACAATAGAAATGTTAGAGACAAATAGAATTGGGAGATCTGTGTAGAACACATACACAGATTCCCCAGAGAATTTAACACTCTGACCAAATACAGACTCGGCTGGATCTCCTTCTTGACCAGCACAGCTGCAATCACGAGCTCCTTCTCTTCTTCTCCTTCTTCTTCTCCTTCTTATTCTCCTTCTTCTTCCCTTGGCGGCGCTGCTCTGCTCCTCTGGATGAAGATGCCTTTTTCCTGCTCTTCTTCCCTTCTTCCAGAAAGCTCTGGCTCTTGTCTTGCGTAGGATTCTTTGGAGTACAAAAAGCATGGGTATTTATAGCCCCATATGTCCATAAAGAGCCTTAGGGTACATGGGCACAAAAACCTAGGCAGATTCCCTTGAACCCCAAGCGACCACGTGTCCAGATAAAATCACGATTTTGAGTTTCAGCCGGAGTGTGCCGACACAGTCATTGAGTGTGTCGACACACTATCCCAACTGCACAAAATAGGTCTTCTGGGAGATGGGACTAGTGTCGACACACTCACTGGCTGTGTCGACACACTGTCCCAATCTGGCAACTGGGTCTTCTGGAATCTGGGACTAGTGTCGACACTACCATGTGTCGACACACTTGACCATGTCTTCATGAAAAACCTTCAGGGACTCTGACCCAGTGTCGACACCATCAATGGGTGTGTCGACACTTCCATGACAAAATCTGTATACACCTGCAAATTTAACACATAAATCATTATTACAAGATATTATCATTAAAGTATGAGATATTAAACATCAAAAACAAGTTGTCTAAGCATTATTGTGATATGTATAAAATGTATAACATGTTCAACATATCATCATCAAAATCAAAGTATAAGTGATGTTCATTGGTCATCATTAAAATGCAACTTTAGGAAATTCCAAAACACACTAAACCCAACAATCTCCCCCTTTTTGATGATGACAAAATATATCTCCCTTGATTGCAATAACTCCCCTTGACCATATACACCCTTTGAACTTTCTCCCCCTAGAAACCTTTCTTCTCCCCCTTTTTGACAGCATCAAAAAGATAGATAAGAGAGAGAACCAAAGATTGTAAGAGATCAATAATGAAATGTAGGAAATGAATGGTCAGTAATGATCAAAATAAATGAGGCAAAGTGATATTGACATATGAGAGAAATTATTGTGTTTTTGTTATTGTGCAACAAAGTTTAATCACAAAGACACACTCAACACAAAGTATAGCAAAATATGATCTGAATGTAGTTAAAATAATGATGCAAATAGAAAAAGTGACCTATATGAATGAGCAGAAATATTTAGCAAGGATGTTAGGAGCTTTAAGTTTAACACAATGTAAAATAATAGGTCTAAACTCAGTATACATGAACTTTATGAAGGTCTTAAGCTTTTCCATCCTGTCAATTTGATTTTCTTCATTTTTAACTGGGAAAGAATACAAGAATAAATTAGTTAAATCTCACTTTTCAGTGCAAGAGATCACATTGATTAGATGCAAGATCTCCTGATTACTTAGTGGTTTAACTTTCATTATCTTATACAGAGTTGAAAATTTGATTTCCACTTTTTGACGCGAAACAAATCACTTTTTAGGTGAAATGGCCTGGTTACTCAGCGGTTCAAAATTTTCATTGCTCTGCTTGTATCTTTCCAGATTATTGATCATTTTGATCATTTTTTTTGATGTTTTGCAGGAATATGTTGCTTTGACCAGAAAAGTCATGACTACGAATTTAGAAAAATTATTCTTAACATGTGGTAAAAATAAAGCTTAAACATACACATGTGAAATATTAAAGCCACTCATGTGCCTATAATAGTGTTTTGCAAATCATTTTAAAAACATTCAGTATTAAATTGCTTAACTTGAAATGATAATGAATCTTTGAAATTAAACTAAATGCACAAGAGTTAAAATAGCACAATGACTCAAAAATTCTGATGATTGGGGCTCAGTAAAGACAACAATTTTCAAGAGAAATTAGTGAAGAATAGACAATGACTCCCCCTCAACAAATACTCCCCTCAACAATTGCATAAAGGAATCTTGATACTTGGCGGAGACATACTCACGCATAGTGAAAGTGTCCAGACAAGCCTAACTTACCTTTCTTCAAATCACTATTTGATATACCAAGAATTTCAATGCAACTGAGAAGTAGGAATTTATTTGCAAGAGAGAAGGGCTTTTATTTGAACAAAGAAATGAGATGAAGATTTCAGACATGTGAAAACTTGCATAAACCAAGTTCCCTTCTGAGAGAAGTGAATCTAGATTCTGCAAGAGGCTTAGTGAAAATGTCTGCAATTTATTTTTCTGTGTCAATGAAGTGGAGTTCAAAAGAATTCTTTGAGACTTCATCTCGAAGGAAATGATGCGAATGTCAATGTGTTTTGTGCGGGAATGCTGAATAGGATTTTTGGACAGATTTATAGCACTTGTGTTGTCACAAAGAATGGGAATGCAACCTAATGTGTGATTATAATCTAGAAGTTGATGTTTGACCCAAAGGACTTGGGTACCACAGCTACCAGCAGCAACATACTCAGCTTCTGCAGTTGAAAGAGCTACAGAATGTTGCTTTTTGGAAGCCCAAGAAATAAGACACCCTCCTAGATAAAACACAACCCACTAGTGCTTTTTCTATCAAGTTTGCACCCGGCATAATCAGCATCACTATATGCAATCAAGTCCAATTTACATCAGCAGGATACCAAAGACCCAAATCACATGAAGAAAGAAGATATTTGAAAATTCTTTTAACAGCAGACATGTGACTATCTTTAGGATTTGCTTGAAATCTTGCACACATGCAGACACTAAATTGAATATCTGGCCTAGAGGTAGTTAAATAAAGAAGAGATCCAATCATACCTCTGTAAAGTGTAGCATTAACAGGCTTACCAGAAGCATCACTCTCAAGTCTTACACTTGTGGCCATTGGTGTGTTGGATGGCTTGATGTTTTGGAAGTCAAACCTCTTGAGCAACTCCTTGACATATTTTGTTTGACTCAGAAAAATTCCTTCAACAGTTTGATGTACTTGCAGACCTAAAAAGAATGTAAGTTCACCCATGAGACTCATTTCAAATTCAGATTGCATTAGATGGGCAAACTCATTACACAAAGTATTATCTATTGATCCAAAAATGATATCATCAACATAAACTTGAACAGCAATGAAATGATTTTTTGTAGTTTTTGTAAACAAGGTTTGATCAATGTTTCCTCTTATGTAACCTTTATTTACAAGAAAAGAGCTCAACCGGTCATACAAAGCTCTTGGAGCTTGCTTAAGACCATATAGAGCCTTATTGAGTTTAAAACATGATTGGGAAATTTTTCATTTTGAAAACCAGGGGGTTGTTTGACAAAGACATTTTCTTTATGTAGCCATTCAAGAAAGCACTCTTGACATCCATTTGATAGACTTTGAATTTCAAAGAGGCAGCAAATGCAAAAATATTCGAACAGCTCAAGTCTTGCTACAGGGGCATAAGACTCTTCAAAATCAATACCAAGTTCTTGGTTATATCCCTGAACAACAAGTCTAGCTTTATTTCTAACAATTTGACCAGATTCATTCAATTTATTTCTGAAAATCCACTAGTTCCAATGACAAAAGTTAAATCTGAAGGTTTTGGTACTAAATCCCAAACTTGATTTCTTTCAAATTGATGAAGCTCTTCATGCATAGCATTTATCCAGTTTTCACAAGATAAGGCTTCATCAACATTTTTGGGTTCAATTTTGGAAAGTAGTGCCAAAGAATCTTCAACTATGACAGAATGAAAAGAGATCTGGTTCTTATTCCATCTTGCAAATTACCAACAATGCTTTCAAGTGAATGATCTCTTAAAAATCTGGGTTCAGAAATTACCTCAAGGTTTGCATGATTTTCAGGAACATGATTACCTGAATCACTTGAAGTTGGCAATTCAAGAACCTCATGTGCATTTGGTACTCCTTGCTATTCAAGATTTGTACATGGATTTTCAAGAAATTCATCTCATCATCACATATTTGAGTTCTGTACAAATCAGAAATGTCAATCTTTTACAAATTTCATCAAAAATGACATGTGGAGATTCTTCCACAGTCTTATTTTTCAAGATATAAACTCTGTAAGCTCTTGAAGTTTCAGAGTAACCTAAGAAAATTGATTCAAAACTTTTTGCATGAAATTTATCAAGAATTTCTTTGTTGTTATTGTGAACAAAACATTTGCAACCAAAAATTTTGAAATATGACACACTAGGCTTTTTATTCTTGAACAACTCATAAGGGGTTTTTCTGATCTTTGGTCTTACTAATGCTCTATTCAAAATGAAATTAGCTGTATTTACAGCTTCTGCCCAAAAAGATTTAGACAGTTTACTTTCAATGTGCATAGTTCTGGCCATTTCCACAAGAGTTCTATTTTTTCTTTCTACAACTCTATTTTGTTCTGGAGTTCTAGGGGAAGAAAACTTATGGAGAATTTTCAGTTCAATACAGAGATCAGAAAATGATTTATTTTCAAATTCACCCCCATGATCTGTCAAAATATATTTCAGTTTGAAAGATAAACCCACTAGGGCAGAATTGTTAAATCTCCTGAATTCTGAACATGCATCACTTTTATGGGATAAGAAAAAGACCCAAGTATATCTTGTAAAGTCATCAATGATCACAAAGCCATATCTATTACCACTAAGACTTTGAGTTCTGGTTGGACCAAAAAGATCCATATGAAGCAACTCAAGTGGTTTAGATGAAAGTACTACATTGAACACTTTAAAAGATTTACTTGTTTGTTTTCCTTGAGCACATATCCCACAAATAGGATTGTCAATGACTGGGAAAGATTCAGGAAGACCTTTTACAAGATTCATTCTTATGAGTTTACTAATGGTTGTGAAACTTGCATGACCCAACCTTTTGTGCCACAACCAAGCAGTGTCATTTTTATTTGCAATCAAGCAAACATTTAAAGAGGAATTATCACACAAATCAATCATGTAGACATTATTTTCTATTTTTCCAATCAATTTAATTTTCTCAAAAGATGAGTCAATTATTTTGCATGAATCATGTTCAAAAAGAATCTTGTGACCATTGTCACATAATTGACTAATGCTAAGCAAGTTGTAATTCAGACCATCAACTAAACAAACATCATCACTTAAGGTAATACAAGACTTACCAATTTTTCCTTTGCCAATTATTTTTCCTTTATTCTTACCTGTAAGATCCTCGAATTTCCATCGCATTATTTGTAATTATGTGTGTATTTATGCTTGTGTATGTATGTACATATTTACGTACGCATTAATTAGTATATTACGTGTGCATGTGTTTATATTAAGTATAAATAATGTATGTATTGCATGATGATAGTATGGATAAATACCATATGTATATGCATGTATAGGTGCATGGTATGCATGGTTTCTGCATAATTTAGAGTTCTGGCCGAAAGCCACCTTGGCGTCAAGCCCAGGCCGTTTAGCAGGTGTCAGCGTCCAGACATGGACGCCAACACTTATCCGGGCGTCCAGCGATGTGGACGCCAACTTCTCTGACCTGCATGCGCAGCAGAGCTGCAAGCTTCTGAAACAAGGTATGGCCACCATTGGGGGGATGTCCCCCAACGGCTCTGAGGGTGTCCCATCACCCTAGTGAGTGGGAGAGAGACCCTCCTTATTGTCTAAACCCGAATTGGCCTCTCCCACTCTTCCCTTCACCCTTGCAAGAGGAGAAAAAGAGAGGAAAACCCTAGAGAGAAAAGCTGTGAGAAAACCCATCTTAACTTGATCTGAAGATCTTCCACGACAAGGAGGAAGCTGGAGCAAAGGAGAAGGCTTCCCCATCGACCCCTTGCTGAGGAGCTCATCCAAGAAACCGGAGGAAGTGATCTTTGGAGGGAGTTCTGCAACTTTCTTGGGACTGCCCAAGGAGGTCTTCACCGAGCCATAAATACCTTGGAGGAATTTTAGAAAGGCAAGTGACCTATCCCTGATGTTCCCTTATGAGTCTAGGTTGGTTTTGTGATTTTTATGGAATTTTCCTCGAGTCCTAGACCCTCCTATTCACCCAAGATTCAGAGCTCGGGTCTGTGTTTCTGCACAGACCTGGTTCGACGGCAAGGTCCCTGGACGCCTGTGATGAGCTTGGCGTCCATCGACCATGCCGCTGACCCTGAGTCAGCGGCCAGAGACTGCCGCCTAGTTCTTCTGGACAGAACAGTGAGTTGTTCTGTCCCTCTTATACATTAATTTCGGTATGTTTTACGTGATGAGGATATATGGTAAACCTTATACTCTATGTATATTGTGCATTGTGGTGTGTGGATGAATGTGGTGTGATGGTGAATGTGGAAATGGTATTCCTTAAACTTGTGAGCATGAATTGTGATTCTTGCAAAATTAGTTTTCATGATTAGAACTGTATGAAGGCCTTGGTTTTGGTCTGATCATGAAAGTCAGTGGGTCAATATATGTGTTTTGCAAATTTGGTAAATTATCCATGCTAGTGTAACGTGCAAATAAATCCGATTCGGTAGAATAAAATGAAAGCATGTAAGAATGATTTGTAGTGTTCAATCCATAGATGTATGAATTAGGGTAATTTGTATCCTCAATTCATGCATATGTTTAATAGCTGTAATTTGCAAACAGTGGCTAATTTGCAAAATGTGTTAGACCCATGTTAACTTAAGTTGTTAATAGCATGCTAATTAGGCGTTTTATTTTCTGTAAATTCTAATTAGCTCAGAAAAATCTGAAAATTTGAGGGTATGACCTTGAACCCGAAAACAGCATGTGGTTAACATTTCAGGTCATTTGGATCAGTAAATAAAAAGTTATGTGTTTTGCTTATGAAATGTGACAATTCGTGCATATGATCGTAATGTGATTAGATTTTGTTTAAACCCAGCATGATTAGTGTGTTTACTATGTGTTAAACCTTGAAATTCGGTAGTACCATGTTAGGAAAAACAGAGGTGTTCATGTGAGTGAGAAAGTGAATGAGATGAAGTGTTATGTGTAAAACCAAGTGTAAAACGGTAAATGTGTAAATGTGTAACTGTGCCAATGTGACACTGCTTCCGTAGAGGGCAGTGGAGCTGTATCAGGGAAAAGTCCCCCTGAGAAAGTTCAATGTGTTAAGTGACCCTAAGGGCATTAGAGGGAAATCTTGGAGGTGGACAAGTACCACTGGTTAGGGTGGAGACTTGTTCTCCCGGTCTGCGCAGTCCAAGAGTCGCCATTGAAATGCCTAGATGGCGTCTATGTGTAATGTGATGTGTATATGTCCTTCTTTGGTGGTTTGGACTATGTGTTACGGCACCTAAAATGTGTAATGTGTGTGTAATGTGTATGTGACCATGTGTAAATGTATAAGTGACATGTGAATGTGTATGTGTAAAGTGAACCAGGTGAAAGAGAAAACTTATGCAAATAAAAATGTGAAACTAAAGATGTAGAAATGTGTTATTGAAACCTATGTGATACAAATCTGAAACCATGTGAATTCAGTAAATTCATGTTATTATCATTATGTTTAATGTGCAAAGATGCTTAGAATCCATGTTAGGGATAATTAGTGAACACGGGCACAAGACTGCATGAATGGTTGTTGATGTGATATGTTTTATGTAGCGTTGTAGCTCTGATGCATAGGTTTTCAGCCATGAAACCATATGAAATCAGCAACCTAAAGCATGTGAAAAGGTTCATGTATGTGTTTAAAAATGTGTAAAATCCATGCTAGTTGTGTTTCCCTTCCATGTATGTAAAAGTTCATGTTGATAGCTCTCATATTTGATTCTTTAAAGATTAAAGTTTCATGAGTAAATTGAATAGAGACCATGTGATAGGTGAATTTTATTTTAGAAATCTGAAAGCATGAGTCATGTATAAATTGTAGAACTTTCATGATAGGTTGAAAACTTGAATTGACTAACATGTTATGTGTGGCTAATTGTAATGTGCATGTAGAAACCATTAGGACTTATAAGTGTATATCATGAGCAGTGTTGCTTGCTGAGTCCTTGGACTCACTCCTTGCTTCGGCGTACAGGTATAGTTGGTGACACAGTACCTTTGGAGGAGGCAGCAGAGACGGACTCCGAGCGTGGAGACTAGCTAGTTTTTGGAGTTCTTGGAGAATTGTGTATTTCATAGTATGTAATTTTGAACATTGTACTAGAAGTATCATGAGAATGATCTATAAGTGTGGACATTTGTATTTAATTTCAGCAATTTAAATCATGTGAATTTTTAGTTCTTTTATGTTAATTACGAACTGCATGTATGTTTAATGTGGATGATGAATGAATGAAGACATTGGTCTTTTACTTCCGCTACTTTGTTGTATATTCGCGTGTATCTCAGCTGTTTGTATCGTTTGGGTAAATGTCTCACTGTGGCAGCACTCGCTATACCGACGTGGGTCGGTATGACCGTACCAGTGTATCGAGGGCCGTCACATTACCTTCAAAGATGACTAATCCACCTTCCTTTTCAATCAAGCTTGAAAATTTATTTCTGTCTCCTGTCATGTGCCGTCAGCATCCACTGTCAAGAATCCTGATATTGTTGGAATTGGATGGACGGCTTTCCTGCATATAACAAATTAGACAAGAAAAGTTTTTGGTACCCACATGAGATTGGTACCAACATCCTGAGTGAGAAGAGATAACAAATCCTTTCTAAACCAAATTTGTGTATTTTCTTCACAGTGTTTTTTGAAACAAAGATTCACTTTTTATTTTTCAATTTTCTGAACATTATGCCTCTTAGTTGATTTGTTCCACTGTGAAAAACTTGGCATGTATTGCTGTTGATATGCAGGAAAAGATGAATGATAGAAATAAGGATTGAACCATTGGTTACCATTGTACCTTTGGTTCCAAGACTTATTCCATCTTGAATTATAAGAGGAGAAAACATTCCAATTGCCATGAGAAAGATGATTATTGATTGGTTTGAAGTTTTTGTGATTTTTATAAGAAGGGTTGGTCGACCTCTGACTGGGATAGGTCGACCTGCGCATAGTGTGTGTCGACCTAGGTAGGGTATGTGTCGACCTCTCAGGTTCTTTTGTTTTTGTATTTTCCTTTGTTTTCAGATGAGCTTGCCTTGACAAATTTTATTAAAGGAGTTTTTGAAGATTTTATTTTCTTTGGAGATGATTCAGTTTTCTTTGAATTTTGTGGTTCAAAACCTAAGCCTAACTTGTTTGAATTCATCTTAACTCCAAGTAGAGCATTCAAATTGTCTTTCCCTTAAGTGAAGTTCTTGATGATATCTTCTTTTTCTTTAATGCAAAGATTGAGTTTTTCAATTTGATGCAAATTATCATGATTTTCCTTTTCTTTTTCTTTAAATTTCTTGATAGAATTGATGAGTTCTTTGTTTAATTTTTGAATTTTCAATTTCAGATCATCAACAAAAATCAATAGTTCATCATTTTCTTTGATTTGGTCTGAAATTTGAGCTTCCAATTCAGAAATCTTTACAGATGATGAAGTATCATGAAAAATGCTTTCAATTTTTCTTTTCAATTATTTATTTTTTTTCTAACATCAGAAGATTTTCAACTAAATTACCATATGCTTATTGCCAATCTTCAATGGTAAATAGTTCAAAGGATATATCTACCTGTTCTTCACTACTTCCTGCCATGAAGCAGATTTCATTCCCTTATGAACTTGAGGATTCTTCATTGCAGTCTGAGCTTTCATCATCTGACCATACAACCACCATGGCCTTGTTCTTCTTTTTGTGGAACTCCTTCTTGTGGTTTATGTGCTTTTCCTTCTTACCTTCTGGACAATCAGCCTTCATATGTCCAGATTTGTTGCACCTATAACACACAGGAATTTCATCAGTTTTCTTATGATCAACATGAGAGAAATGTTTCTTTTTACTAGACATGGCATTTTGTTATTATCAAATTCTTCTTGTTTGATTTCAAAAATGCCTTGAATTGTCTATTGATGAAAGCAAGATTATCATGATCAGATTCAGATTTCTCAGACTCAGAATTTTCTTTAGATTTTCCTTTATTACCTGATGAAGCTTTAAGAGCAATGGTTTTTGTTTTTAGCATGTGTTCTTATGATCTCTTAAGGTTTAATTCATATGTCATTAATGATCTAATGAGTTCATCCAATGTGATTTTGGATAAATCCTTTCAATCTTCAATGACAGTTGCTTTAGTGTGCCATACAGGAGATAATGAGCGCAAGATTTTTCTTACCAAGTCTTCATTTGAATATTCCTTACCCAAGGCTCGAAGTCCATTTATGAAAACCATGAACTTAGCAAACATCTCAGATATAGTTTCATTAGATTTCATGATAAACAACTCATAATCAGAAACTAACATGTTAGCCTTAGTCTCCCTGACCTGAGATGTGCCCTCATAAAGCAATTCTAATTTATCCCACATCTCCTTGGCAGACTTACACATAGAAATTCTAGAATACTCCTTCGGATGGATGGCACATTGCAGCATGTTCATGGCGCTGTAGTTCAGGGTGACCCTTCTGATCTGCTCCCTGGTCCATTGATCTTCATCTCCAGTAACTTCATTTGGTCCTTTTTCAACAATTCTCCATACTTCATAGTTCTGTGCTCTAAGAAAAACCATCATCCTATTCTTCCAGTAAGGATAGTCAGTACCATCAAAAAATGGAGGCCTATTGATTGAATGACCTTCAGCAACAAAACCTATAGAGTCCATGATAAAGACAATCAAACCAAAGCACACAGCAATTTAAGCAAGTCATCAAAATCTGAAATACAGATAATTCACCAAAAGCACCTCAGAGTATAGATTTGACTCGGACCTGCTCTGATACCAATTGTTGGGGATCGGATAGGTGACTTTGATAAAAGAACTAAGAAATTGTGTGTATGGCAGCGGAATTAAAATAAGTAAAACACACAATTCGATCAGATCCAAGTGTGGTGTGTGAGTATAGTGAATAAGAACAGCAAACCACACATCAAACCACAGTGCACTGAAGATTTTAAGGTGGTTCGGAGAACACAACTTGTGTCTCCTACGTCCACCTTCTCACAAACGGAGGAACCACTAGCACAAGTGCAGTACAAACTAGAGCACGACAACTCTAACCTCTTTGAGTGCAACAACTCAAAGAAACCCAAGGAGATAGGCACGACAACATACTCCACAGACCACTTATGAATTCAACAAATTCACAAGCCCTTGAGCACTACGGCTCAAGCACCAGAGCACAATGGCTCCAAAACAGAGTACAAAGTACTCGAACCTCTGGATCACAATAGATCCAAGTTTTGCTAGAACAAGCACACTTAGAGAATAGATCCTCTAGCATGATCTATCTCAGTACAATAGAAATGTTAGAGACAAATAGAATTGGGAGATCTGTGTAGAACACAAACACAGATTCCCCAGAGAATTTAACACTCTGACCAAATACAGACTCGGCTGGATCTCCTTCTTGACCAGCACAGCTACAATCACGAGCTCCTTCTCTTCTTCTCCTTCTTCTTCCCTTGGCGGTGCTACTCTGCTCCTCTGGATGCAGATGCCTTTTTCCAGCTCTTCAACCCTTCTTCTAGAAAGCTCTTGGCTCCTATCTTGCGTAGGATTCTTTGGAGTACCAAAAGCATAGGTATTTATAGCCTCATATGTCCATAAAGAGCCTTAGGGTACGTGGGCACAAAAACCTAGGCAGATTCCCTTGAACCCCAAGCGACCACGTATCCAGATAAAATCACGATTTTTAGTTTCAGCTGGAGTGTGACGACGCAGTCACTAAGTGTGTCGACACACTATCCCAATTGCACAAAACAGGTCTTCTGGGAGATGGGACTAGTGTCGACACACTCACTGGCTGTGTCGACAGACTGTCCCTATCTGGCAACTGGGTCTTCTGGAATCTGGGACTACTGTCGACACTACCAGGGGCTGTGTCGACACACTTGACCCTGTCTTCATGAAAAACCTTCAGGGACTCTGACCCAGTGTCGACACCATCAATGGGTGTGTCGACACTACCACGACAAAATCTGTATACACCTGCAAATTTAACACATAAATCATTACTACAAAATATTATCATTAATGTATGAGATATTAAACATCAAAAACATGTTGTTTAAGCATTATTGTGATATGTATAAAATGTATAACATGTTCAACATATCATCATCAAAATCACAATATGTCATCATCAAAATCAAAGTATGAGTGATGTTCATTGGTCATCATTAAAATGCAACTTTAGGAAATTCCAAAACACACTCAACCCAACACCTTTCGGTAGAGCACTTTTCCTTGGGCATAGCGGCGTTACGTGAAGTGGAAGTTCGGCTTCCCCTTGTGCGTGGATTGGACCTTCAGCTTGTGGGAAACATGGCGATGGTGCTCTACAACCCACAGTGATGCTATCTTCAGATTGGCAAGCCAAGGACAAAGGTACTCCAGCCGTCTCATCTGCCTCCTAGGATGAAGAGACGTTTGGGAGATCCGAAGGACGAGCAGGCTGTGCAGAGCACATTGGCAATATGGCGTACTTGTGCCACCCACGCCCTACCACCTATGCTGCATGAGGAGTGCGAGACGTACCGAGCGTACCTCTAGAAGTACGAGAGGATCCAGCCACGCGGGGACCGTGAGCTAGAGAGAGAGACATGATTGTATTTTTGAGGTTTTTTTTAGAGAGATTTGAGGGATTTGATGTGAGAGACATGTATGAGGCATTTGATGATTATTATCAGCTTTTATTTGATGTAAGCATTTGGAATTTGCAATGAAAATCCAACTTTTAAGAGTTCTGTGGACAAACTGAGAAGGCAACGGCCTCGACGTCGCGACCTATAACGCGACAGGTCAACGGTCGCTACCTTGTGATGAATGCGACAAGGTCTATGTCGCTACCTGAACAGAACGCGACGGGCTTCTTGTCGCGACGACAGGACCGAGGCGGTTTGAAATCGGGGCCCAATGCCCCTTCTCCTCTCTTTCCCTCCTCTCTTCCTCTCACTTCTCACTCTCCCTCCCTTTTCCTCCGGCGAGAGATGCCTCCCTCCGGCGATCTCCGGCCGACCTTGTGTTCCCCTCTCTCTATTCTCTTCTCCTTCCTCTTCTTTCTTCCTTGCTTCCCTTCTCCGACGGCCACGGTGATGGACGGCGGCGATCAAAGAGGTGATGGTGGCGAGGGGCGACGCAAGAAGGGGTTCAAAAGAATCATTTGCCGGTGGCAAACGGACGAGGGCCCGTCCATGGTGGCTCCGGAGGAGGTGGATTCGGCCGCCGCCATGGAGGTGGATCACGTGGTGGACGCGGGCGAGGAGGAGGACATCGGCACCAAGAAGGTAGGTGCTCAAATCCTAACTCCTTCTATGTGTGGATGAGTGAACAAGGTGCTAAGCACCTCTGTAGGGCCTTTTGGCCCAAGGTAAAACGGCCGGAAAATGGGCATTTGCCGTTTCTGGTCACCCTGTGAACGCGGAGGCTTAGCTGTTGCATTACCAGGATGAATGCGACACCCTAGGTGTCGCGTTAAGAAGGCGACGAGCCGATGCGTTGCGTTCTTGGACATGAATGCGACACCGCCATGTGTCGCCTTCAGAAGGCGACAGTGTGACCGTCGCGATCTGAACAGAGTGTTATTTGTTGATTTCTTTGCTGATCCTTGTGTTCTCTGTGGCTGTTTTGCAAAGTGATCTACGGTCCCGGCTGGGATGGGCCGTCGTTCGGGCAATCTACTAGGGGTTGCCGGATTTCCAGAGGACACGGCTGGAGGAGATGGGGTTCGGCCCCTTTTTGAGACTGGATGAGTTGACGTCGGACGTGGCGTTAATTCAAGCATTGAAGGAGCGATGGGACCCCGAGTGCCACGCCTTCCTCTTTCCGTGGGGTCAAATGATCCCCACCTTGGAGGATGTAGCACGGATCACCAGCCTGAGAGTAGACGGCCAGGCGGTGACAGGGGTGACCTATACGAGCTACCAGGAGATGGTGGAGCGTCTTCTGGGGTTGGAGGTGACGCGGGAGAGGTCCTCTCTCGTGCAAAGGACGAGGCTGAAGGTGAGCCTCGGGGTGGCAGATGCGCGCCACCAGACTGGAGAGGGCCAGGTGGAGTATATGGCCCGGTTGACAGCAGACGCCAGAGCAGCACTAGCGGAGGAGGAGTGGCAGCGGACTGCGATTTGAGATGCTTCCTGATCCTTGTGATCAGGAAGTTGATCCTGGGGACCCGAGGAGACCCGGTGAGTTGCAGGTGCCTGCCCTTGCTAGAGGATCTATCCCAGGTAGGCAGTTATGCATGGGGTGCTGCCCTTCTGGCCCACCTCTTTAACAGCCTGGGCACCTCCAGCAGGGTGACAGGGGTGGTCGGGTTCTTCCAACTACTACAGGTACGCTTCTCACCCTTACCCTTTTAGTACTTTCCTACTTATTTTGATTAATTGTGGCACTGACTGCGTTGTTTTGCAGGTGTGGGTGTACTACTATCTTCCTTCACTAGGCCGGGGAGTGCCGAGGCGACCGGGCGTTGTGCCGCTGTTGCAGCGCTAGCGGTTCCGCCATGACGAGCGGTCCCTGCGCTAGCAGGTGACGCTCATTCACGATGCGCTAGACACTATCCCCTTCGGGCATGTGAGTACTTCTACACTAGCACCTTTTCTTTCTTTTGCCAATGGCAATTGATTAACAAGCTTTCTATCTGTGACACAAGTTGACTGGACTCCTTATGCTGGGGAGGACGACGCCGCCCAGCTATGGGTGGAGCAGGGCCGCCCCTACTTTGGTAGGGAGATTTGGCTACATGCGTTCAACACCATGGTGCCACTCCACCTGCGGCTGGTCGCGAGGACCCTGGGACTTCACCAGGCGGCAGTGGAGTTCCCGACTCGGCAGAGATCGTGGGAGAGGCCGGGTCGCAGCTTTCGTGGCATCCAGTAGGTCACAGACTGGACGGTGCGGGTCCGGGAGCAGTTGGAGGACTGGGGGCAGCGAGGTCGAGTGGTGACCTCGGAGGCTATCAGCGACGAGGACTACTTTCGTGCCCACGCACGGAGGTACGGGGCCCAGGTATACAAGGGGACCCGCCGACCGGTGAGTACTTCAACTTAGCCTTTCTAAGTATTTTAATCATTAATTGTTTGGCTAACCTGACTTGTGTTTACAGCTCGACCCAGAGGGGCAGATCGCCTCCCTCGAGGGTGTCCTTCACTCCACCATCCAGCAGAGGGATGACCTTCTGCAGACCATGACACAGCTGGTGAGTATTCTTCTCTCTCCCCTTTCTACCCTTAATCTCAGTTGACTGACTTCTACTTTTCCTTTGCAGTGCGCCGAGCTGGAGCGGGCGCAGCAGATGGTGGGAGGTGCCTCCACCTCATGAGACGAGCCCGGCCGCTCCGTGCTGGAGGGCCAACTAGCAGCGGCGGTGAGACGGGCAGAGGATGCCGCGGCAGAGCTGTAGGTGCGGGTGAGCCATTGATTACATGCCCCTTTGTTTCTTATTTCCATCATTTAACCAAAGGCTTGACTTGCAGGAGGCAGATCTGAGGGCCTCTCTAGTGCAGGACAACTGTGCTAGAGAAGGAGTTGGCAGACATGCGCCTACGCCCCCAGACAAACGAGGCGACCAGACTGCGTCGGGAGGCGGACGAGCTCCGTTCGCTGCTAGGGAGCGAGCAGCATCGCTACGAGCTACTGAGGTCGGAGATGAAGTGGCTCGAGAGGGCCTTGGCGTTGGTCGGGCGCAGCCGTTCCTCGGCCAGCAGGAGCGGCATCCCGAGCGGGTCTGTCGGACATTATCTGACAGGTTCCTCAGGACGACAGAGGAACGAAGAGGAGGCACGGAAGCGCGAGGGAGCAGCCGAGGGGAGCACGACGGGACCGAGAGAGATGGCCCCTCCACCTTCCCGCCTGCCTGAGGGTACAGGGGAGAATGGTTGAGGGCTTGTACTTTGCCCCTTTTTTGTCATGATGATGGTGATGTACAGTATATGTAGCATGGAATGGAATTTGGATTTCTTTGGTTTATGGACTATAGTTGCGTGAGAGTGACGAATGAGACGTGAGTGTCGCCTTCTTTTCTTTCTACTACGTCCTGCACACTTAAGAAAACCACGAAACAGGTTAGATCCGTTCTTAGACTTAGCCCCTTGCCTTAAGTGTGACGAGTGACCGATCTTGATAGATGGTCAAGGGGCTAAGCCTTATTAAATAGGCAAAAAAAAAGACATAAATAAATACCATGCATGAATGAAAGAGTAGAGTGTTTTGGGATTTGAAAATATTTTTTTGGAGTTTTGAAATGTTTGATTTTTTTTTTTTGAAGTTTTGAAATTTTTTTATTTTTTTTGAAGTTTTGAAATATTTGATTTTTGGGGTTTTGAAATATTTGATTTTTTGTAGTTTTGAAATATTTGATTTTTTTTGGGTTTCGAAAGATGCCTAAAACTGACGTTAGCCCTTCCTAAAAATAAGACGCGCGAGACGGAAGGCACTCGCTCTTTCGGGCTACAACACATAAACTGGTCCGAGCCACTGGTTTGGAGTCTTGATCATCTCCCTCTTTCGTCAAAGGCCTTACCAAGATAGGATGTGTGCTTGGGGTGACATGCCATGGGTGATTACCCCTAGATGATAGTACGGCTAGTTAGGTCATACCTAAGGGATGGTCTGATCTTATAGGGGGAACTGGAAGACCTTTTGAGGGAAGTCTAATGCAGATTTAAGGACGCTGGGTTCGGCTTCTTCTCGCAGCATACCCTTCAAAGATTAGGCCTGTTGCGTAGGGACTTTGCGGTCTTTTCTATGCATTTGCATTGACTGGGGCATGCGTACGACCGGTCTTATGAGCGTCCCGCGGGGACTTTGCCACTCTTTTCCATGCCCCTATTTCATCATGTATCTTTGATTCTTTCCTTTACCTTTTGTTCTTTTGCCCCTTTTATTTGACCGTCCCTATTTGAGGCTTCCTCTCGTCAGGGTATGCTTAAGGTTGACTACCTCACCCTTGCGACTCTTGCTCCTACACCTCGACCAATTTGGAAGAGAACAATCATCATATCACTAAAATAGGGCCCACCTAGCCACGTTGTCTCCTAAGCGCGATTGCCCTGGCCTACCATGTGTGTGTGTGTTGATCCTGACTTAGGTCAACCTTTGACGATCGAGAGGGTATTTCGAACTCTTAACACGGGGTCATCCCTGGTCTAAGCATTGTGACCTCACGCCTATAGGCCTAGGGATAGAATCTTTTAAAGTACAACCCATTCCGCGGATGTGACAACTCTACGCCCTCAGCATTAGTTAGGCGGTAGGCATTCCCTGGATACACTTCTCTCACGATGTACGGACCTTCCCAGTTTGGTTGCAGCTTAGACCTCGGACCTCCAGGTTTAATAAAGATGTGTTTCAAGACCATATCACCCTCTTGGAATTTCCATTCAATTACCTTCTTTTAAAAAGACCTTGAGATTCGCCTTTGATATGAAAGCACATAATCAGCTGCTATGAGTTGCCTTTCGTCTAAGAGTTTCAATTGGACTAGCAACGCCTCCCGACGTTCGTCAAGATTGAGTTCCTTATCAAGTTGGACTCTTAGTGAAGGGATCAGGATCTCGTATGGAACTACCGCCTCCATCCCATAAGTGAGAGCGTACGGGGTTTGCCCCGTGGGAGTACGGACAGAGGTACGATAGGCCCATAGAGCCTCTATTAGCTTTTCTGGCCAATCAGCGAATTTATGCAATTCACAAGTTTTCTTCAAGATTTTAAGAAGGGTTTTATTAGTTGCCTCAACTTGGCCATTGCCTTGTGGGTAATATGGAGATGAATGATGTAGAGTGATGTTGTATTTCTTACAGAGGTCCTGGAGTTCTTGTGAAATGAATTGTGGCCCATTGTTTGTGACGATGCTGCTTGGCACTCCGAACCGCGAGATGATAGTCTTTATGATGAAACGGCACACTATGGATGCTTTGATTTCTACAAACGCTTCTACTTCTACCCACTTGGTGTAATACTCAGTTGCTGTTAGGATGAAGGATTTTTGTTTGGTTTGAGGATTAGGATCACCAAGGGGGCCAACAATATCAAAAGCCCACATGGAGAATGGCCAAGGTGTGGAGAGTGGGTGAAGTGAGGATGAAGGAGCATGGACTTTATCAGCATGGAGTTGACACTTGACACACATACGAACGTAGATGGTACAGTCTTCTTCTAGGGTTGCCAATAATAGCCCTGCCTAATGATCTTCTTTGCAAGCATTTGACTGTTGACGTGCCCTCCGCACTCACTAGCATGGTCCTTCTACCACTTTCCAGGCTTTGTCATCAGTAAGTCATCTCAGAAGAACTCCATTGAGAGCTCGCCTGTACAGAACTTCTCCAACGACTGTGTACCTTAAGGCGGCTCTTTTGATGGCCTTGCGATCCTCCGCATTTGCCCCTTCGGGATATGTCCCATCCTTACAATATTGTTCAATCTCAAAATACCACGGCAGTTCCTCTTCATCTAAGATTTCCTCGAGCTCAGTTAGCATGACTTGTTGTGCTTCTCTCTTCCTAGCCTTCTCTGCTAAGGCTGTCCTAAGGCTTTTGAACCAAGGATCTTGGTTAGATGGGACCTCAAGCCGTTGGACAACGATTGTCCCGGTCCGGCGACTCAGAGGGAAGGATAGAGATGAAGCCAGCAACGCCAAAGCGTCGGCCAAGATATTTTGTGAGCGAGGAGTATGGATATAGATAAGCTTTCGGAACTGCCTTGCCAATAGCGTGACCAAATCTTGATAGGGTTTAAGCTTTGGATCACGAGTACGGTAAGTTGAGAGCACCTGCCGCAGAACAAGCTGAGAGTCTCCTATGATTCTAAGGTGGGATGCACCAAAGATATAAGCATGCTTGAGACCAGCGAGGAGAGCCTCGTACTCAGACATGTTGTTAGTGGCGGAAAAGGTGAGTTGATATGCGATGGGGATGGTAATGCCTTCCAGGGAGAGCAGCACGGCTCCAATGCCCCGTCCCTGGGAATTGAGTGCTCCATCAAAATGGAGGGACCAGAAGGGGTCTTTGATGATGACCGAGAGCTCTTCATCGGGGAATTCTTCTCGGACAGAATCGCTGTGATGGAGTGGAAAATGGGCAAGGTGCTTAGCGATGGCATGTCCTTTCATGGCCTTTTGGACCACAAAAGAAATGTCGAATTGGGAGAGGAAGCTTTGCCAGCATGCCATCCGATCAGAGAGGACGGGCTTTTCTAGAAGGTACCTGAGTGGATCCATCCTCGAGATCAGCTTGACCTCGTGGGCAAGAAAGCAATGCTTGAGTTTCTGAACTACCCACACGAGCGCAGCACAAGTTTTGTCTGCGGTGGTGTACTTGGACTCAGCGGTGTTGAAAAGCCTAGAGAGATAGTATGCGGCCCTTTCTTTTCCGGACTCGTCATGTTGCGCAAGAACAACACCTGGGGAGTCCTCAATGACTAAGAGATATAGGATTAGTGGTTTCCCGGGTACAGGAGGTTGCAAAACAGGGGGATTCATGAGATACCTCTTCAAATCATCGAAGGCTTCTCGGCATTTGTCGTTCCATTCGAACTTTGCCCCTCCTTTCAAGAGATCATAAAACGGGCGGCATCTTTGTGAATGTTGAGATATGAATCTTCTAATGAACTGCAAACGCCCAATTAATCCTCTTAACTGTGAGATATTCTTTGGAGGCGGCATTTCTGCAATAGCCCTGGCCTTGTTTGGATCAATCTCAATGCCCCGCTTGCTAACTATGAAGCCTAGCTACTTTCCTGATGATACCCTGAACACACATTTCTTTGGATTCATCCTCAGTTTGTACTCTCTTGACCTTTGCAACACCTTGGCGAGGATCTCGGGGTGCTCTCTCTTGGTTCTTGACTTCACCAAAATGTCATCCACGTATACTTCCACGTAGACATGTATCATATCATGGAATATGGCCATCATCGCCCTTTGATAAGTAGCCCTAGCATTCTTAAGCTCAAATGGCATGACTACATAGCAATACGTTCCCCAGGGCGTGGTGAAGAATGTTTTCTCTTGATCTTCAGGAGCTAGACGGATTTCGTTGTAGCCTGAGTATCCATCCATGAATGAGAGGGTTTCATACCCGGCAGTGTTATCAATTAGTACATCAATGTGAGGAAGCGGGAAGTCGTCTTTTGGACATGCCTTATTTAGGTCCCAGAAGTTGATGAAAATTCTAACTTTTCTGTCCTTTTTCATGACTGGGACTATGTTTGCCACCCAATTCGGATAGAGTACTACCCTGATGAATCTAGCCTTATGGAGTTTGTCTACTTCATCCTTCATCTTCAGAGCCATGAGTGGGTGGAACCTTCTGCATTTCTGCTTTATGGCCTTTGCCCCTTCTTTCAATACAATTCGGTGCTCCACTAGTGAGGGGTCTAGACTAGGCATGTCCTCATATGACCAGGCAAAGGTATCCTTGTACTCCCTCAGAATTTTCACCAGTTCCTCTTCTTCATCAGGAGGGAGATTTTCTGAAATAATCACTATCATGTGATCTTCGTCTGTTCCAAGATTGACTTCCTTAGTAGGTTCATCCACTGCCATTGTAGGTTCATCGAATCTTCTTACGGCACTTGCGTACATCTCGGCAGCGTCATCTACTTCGCTATCCTCTTCATCGATTGGGTCCTCATCATTTATGATCTCATAGACGCCAAATCCATCATCTATGAACACCCCATCCTGCACTATTTCTTCTTACAACACCAGCGCTTCTTTTGTAAACTCCTCCATCAACAATAGCACTTGACATTGCCGAGCTAACTCTTGAAGATATCTTCGGGGAATAGCCTTGCCCCGTTGCTTCCTAGGGTGATGCTTGGACTTGGCGGGCACTGGGTTGACCTGATTCTCTACTCTGGACTCACCTATACTAGACTCTTCTAACCTAGACAGTCCTAATCAACTAGACGACTCTACAGGACTAGGGAAGAACATGGTGTCCTCGAAAAGGATGGCTCCTAATGAAGGAGCGGGAGGGGAAGCCCCAGTCGGGGGATGCCTCTGATCAGGAGAGTGAAGGAGTTATGCCGGCTCCTCGACCTCAATGTGCATTTGAAGATTGGCGTTTTTTTTTTTTTTGGGAATTGGTGGAGAGCATGCAGCATGAGAGAGTGACCTCGTGGTCGCTCGGATCGGATTGCAAGGCAGAGAGGACTGCAGGTGGGAGATCAGGAGTGAAGAGGCTGTGTGCAGCCGCCAGGAGTTGGGGAGTCAGTTGGATGAGTAGGGGAGGAGATGAAGGGACAAGACTGGGCAGGAGAGAGCATAGGAGTGATGGGTTGATGGCTAGGCATGTGCCCCTCCACAGTTCGTCTACTGACCTTTCCTCTTCGTAGGGGATGTCGGGCTCTCCCACGTCTGTGGTTTCACTCATCAGCTGCTTCTTGGATGTAATGGATGTGGGCGGATCTTGCAGTTCAGCTGCAGCTGGCGGCCATGTTCTCTCTTCTTCCCAAAATAGACGGCTGAAGGCTATAGTGATGTCTTCTATATCAAACCAGCGGTACCATTCAGCCTCTGGGTCCCCTGTCTTCCTCCTCTTGCCCAGGCAGAGGGCTTCCAGCTCCCTATATGTGAGCATAGGGGCCATATGCCGAGAGAAATTCCTGCCATACACCTCGTAGTGTGACAGTTCGGCCTCGACCACCACAGTGTTGTACCCAGGTTGGGTAGGGCCTCTAACGTAGTGGCACCAGAGCATCCATGTGAGTGGTTCACGGTCGGCCTTGAGAGTGGATGTGCTGGATGACCACGGCTTGGATTTCTCCCTATAACCCAGTCCCCATCGGCTTTTCATTACAATGTCCGGTATGGGTTTGACTATGCCTTGCAGTTCTGCCCCTAGACCCTTGCCTTCTTCATAGCCTAGCTTCATCTTAATCTGCCACCCTTTGGTGTTAAGTGGCTCTTTCCTTTTGATCGTACTGACCTATGCAAGACTGGGCTCTTGTTTGGAGTGGAATGAGTAGCCCCAAGGGTAGTTGATGTCCAGCATTGAGATGATGGGCTTGTTGGTGGGCCAGACAGCCGGGAGGAGGGTATCATTAATGGCATCGACAGTGTGAGCAGTGGCTATGCTTTTGACTTTGATGATCTGTCCTTGGAAGGGGAATTTGAGACACTAATGTGCGGTGGATGGTACAGCCCCTAGTGTTTCTAACCATGGGCACCCCAGGATAGCTTTGTACACAGGGTCGATGTCAAGCACATAAAGGACAACAACGACAGCGAATGGCCCCAATTCAACTTGTACAGTCACCATGCCGTGGCTGGATCTTCTGGAGTTGTCGAAGGTGGCTATGGTGGTTCGCATCGGTGTAGCAACCCTAAATTTATGGGAAAAAAATTAAATATTTATATTATTTAATTAGAAAATCAAATAAAAAGAAGATGTATTAAATCAACTAGGAAATCAAATTAGAGAGAATTAAATAAAACCCATTAAAAGAAAAGGAGTAATGGGCTTTGCTATATTGACCCATTAGAAATGAGTGGGATAAAATAGAGATTTTAAGAAGCGGAATAATAGAGAAATACCCAAAATTAGTAACTAAAATATACTAAAATAGAAAAGAGATATTTAATACATTAAATAGCTAGTTTGAATTAGGATTGGATTCCTAAACCTACCCTAATGGGTTGGCCATGAAATCCTCTCTCTCCCAACCCAAATATGAGATCTCTTGCTTAAAAAAGGGGGAGGAAAATAGGAAATTCGGAATTTAATAGGAATTAGACTTAAACTAGGAAAGGGAATAGGGAGAAGCTTAAATACTTCTCTTAAACTCTCATGGCTGGCCCTAGCTCATGCCAAGAGGTTCATAGACCAGGAGGAGAGGCCAAGAGGAGGAGAATTCGTGGAGAGGAAGGATCTCTCAAGTTCTTCCCCGAGTTCTTCAAGTCTTAACCATAGAAGAGGAAAACGATCAAAGGTAGGCATTCTCACAAGCATAAGCCATGAAACTTTTTTTGTAGGATGTCTCGTCTATCAGGAACAAAAGCCCTTTGGTTTCATAATTTTCCATCGAGCATATCTGTCGTTCTTGATTTTTCATGTTCTGCAACTGACATGACCCTGAACCCTCTTCTTAATTCTTGATCTCTTTGTATACTCAACCCCATGCCACGAGATTTTTACTGTAGGAACTAATGCATGTTAGGCATCGTTTGCCCCTAAAAGCCCAAAATTTGATTCATCCTACCTTGCGAATTTAATCGTTGATCTCAACTATGTACTGTTTCATGTTCATCATGAATACCCATGTTTAAAACATGTCCAACCCTAATTGTTTTCCAATTCCTATTTATTGTAAGTACCCATGCATGTCTAGGTCGTTTTGCAACTAGTTTCATGATTTTTCGTTGACTATACAATTAGTTGTGATTTTTTGAACCACCCTGTGTCAAATAGGGTAAGGTTTAGCCCGCAATCCAAGGTAATGTCCTTTCCCTATCGAACTCAGGCGCATACCCTGTGAATGTGACAGCTTGATAGGCCTCATTCACAAAGTCTATTACGACAGTGCCCTCTATCGTGATCTGATCGCGACGGGGCCTGTCGTCGCGATCTGCTGCCGACTTGACTAAGCCTGTCGCGACCCGTATAAGCACCCATCGTGATCTCAGTTGACCCCGTCGCGACCCTCATTAGGGTACGTCGCGTTCTGGGTTTTTTCAAGAAACCCCATGTCTCAGAAATGCTTAATTATCTATCGTGTTGTACTCTTGTTTAACAGTCATACACACAGATAATAACGCCTGTTATAAATTGAACATTTATGTATGATTAAAATACATGCACATGATCTTTTCTATCTACAATTTCATGACACTTACACACACCTTGAACCATCCAATAATGGCATAAATTGGCATGAATTATTTCACAATACATCTGGTAATTTATGTAATTAAATTACCTATTTTAAATATACTTGTCTATCATTTCTGGCGATATTTTGGGAATACCGATATCGACACTCCACTGTTCTAGAATTCCTCTAGAATGTCGAGCACTTGTTTCTCTATACGCACTCTCTCTTGACTTGGACGAACTCTTTGTCGGATACTCCTTCTGCCGGACTAGTAAGTCTTTGTTCAAGGCCTCTGTAAGTCTCCTCTGTCCATGGATTCCCACATGGTCGACGAGCCGGTTGTACCCTAACACCTGTTACACCCATTAGGGATCAATATGGTCCAAACGGCTATTAGAAATTCACTCTCATCTTGAATCACGCCAGACCTCTGAACCTGTGCTTAACATGGCCAGTGGTAAGGTCGTGAGTTCCGCCTAACTTCCAACACCATGTGCGTGTGTTGTGCAACGGTTACTATCGCGCGTTACTCGACGTTTCATGTGCAAGGTCCACTAACTCATCTATACTCTACTCGCTCATCTATTCACGTTCACTCTACTATCTCGTCTATTCATCTAGTACTCTCGTCTACTTCTTGGTACTCTATATTGGCCATTGACGGATTGTCTAAAGATAAACAATATAACTAATGCCTAGCAATTTATAAAGGGCCCGATCTGGTCCTAAGATGTGCGCCCGAAAGTGCTAGTGCCCATGGGAGTTAAATGATCAGAGTGTTTGGCATTACACTCAAGTGCTATCTATCTTGACTATCTAAATGACAATCAAAAGTGCTATGTTCTCTGGTTGTCCATTGACAACAAAGTGCTATGCTATACTCGTTGTGCTATGCTATACTCGTTGTGCTATTTGTACCATGGCCATCTTTCTATACTTGACTTTGTGCTATCTTGCTATTATTGTGCTATTCCCGACACTTGTGCTATTCTTGGAAAGTTTATATTTGGAAGGTCTTGCTATTTCATTCACGTACTGTCCTATTATATTTTAACTTGAAACTCTCTTCCGTTCTGTCATTAGTTACTCTGCCTTTAATGCATTAATTACTTAAAGCCTGCTTGAGCCTGAGATTTAAGTCCTACTGGGCGATGTTCGCTCACTCTGCGTTATTTGTCGTTGTGTTCTCAGGTGAGACCGAGGATGAACCATACACTCAAGAGGACGGGAACGACCTAGAGTGATGTCATGAGTACCCTAGTGTTTTATTGCTATGTTTAGCATTGTAGTAGTTAGGTTTGAAGTTTAGTCTTTTGTTTTATTCTAATGTAATCGGGCCCCATAGATTGGCTCTGATATTAGTGGTTGTAACTAGACAATAGAAAGATATTAATGAAATGATATCACTTTAGTATTATTCATTGTGTAATGGTTTGATGTCTAGTACTCGCTTTATACCCTTTTCTTGCAACTGCCTAGCGTTCCGATATTCCGCATCGGGGCGTGACAGTTTTGTGGTATCAGAGCCTAGGTTATTCTTAGTACAGGATGATCTAGGTTAACCTGTCCCGACTAGAGTCAATTATCCTACCTATGTGAGTTGTGGTTAGAGCCAAGGGTAACTAGCAAAAACAAACTCACACATGCACGAATTAAATTTCACATCAGTATCATAAAAGTAAGTTATTTTTATAAGAACTAAGCAATCAAGATGACTGCCGAACGTGCTCAAATGAGGGGCATGCAACAAACCATCCAAGAACTGACACGCGCCATTGTGCAAGCCACTCAAGGAGGTGGCAATCGTAGTGCAGGCGACCTGCATCGCAACATCAAAAGTATGAACCCACCTAGGTTCAGTGGATCCACGGATCCCGATGAAGCTGAACATTGGCTCCAAGAGACGGAAAGAATTTTCCATGTCATGCAATGTGCAGCGGGGGACAAGCTGCTACTTGCCACGTTCCAACTGGAGAAGGAAGCCTGCGCCTGGTGGGAGTCAGTGGAAGCTACTAGGGAGAATGGGCCATTCACCTGGAACAAGTTTAAAGAAGCATTCAACTCCATATACTTCTCCGAGCGTGTTCAAGAAAGGAAGGCTGCGGAATTCGCTGCTCTTAAACAGCGGAGCTTGACTGTGGCTGAATATGAAGCCCAGTTCTCTAGACTGGCACGCTATGTTGTACATCTGGTGAACACTGAAAGGATGAAGGCTAAGCGCTTTCTAAACGGCCTTAAGCCCCACTACATCACTCAACTCGCACCTTTCGACATCCCGACCTACGCCGAGATGGTGAAGAGGGCTCAGCTGCTAGAAGATGCTACGGAATTCACCGACCGTATCAAAGGGAAGTTCGTCAAGAAGGAAGTGACCTCGGGTCAGTCATCTGCTAAGCCTACCAATGTCAAGAAGCGTCCCTTCAACATCACAGAGGGATCTAGCCAAGAAAGGAAACCCAAGGTTTTCGTACCCAACACTCAAACAAAGAGCCACTGCAAACACTGTGACAAGCCTGGTCACACGGTTGATGAATGCTGGAGGAAAGCCGGTGCATGTCTGCGCTGCGGAAGTCGCGAGCACCGTATCCCTGAGTGCCCGCTACTAAAAGAGAATGAAAGGTGCCCTAATGCGCCTAAGAAACAGGGCCAACTGCAAGCCCTACATGATGAGGAACCTGCTATGGAGGGTGGCATGGTAGAAGGTACCCTTCAAGTTTTCTCATTATCAACATTCGTTTTATTTGATACTGGAGCCACTCATTCATTTATATCTCAAAACTTTGATGATACTGTGAATGCTAAACCTATATCCATGGGTTGTGAGTTCTCTGTCACAATGCCACTAGGGGAAAAGGAGAAATTGAACAAATATTTTCCCTCTGCCGATATAATGATCGGAGACCATAACCTAAAAGCCGACCTGGTGTGTATGTCCATGGAAGGCTATGATGTAATTTTGGGAGCCAACTAGTTGTCCGCATACGGGGCAAGTGTCGACTGTAAGAAAGGGAAGGTTACCTTTAGTGACTTTCCTAAACTGGCATTCTCCAGGATTAGACATAAGAGACGGATGTCTCTAGTCTCCGCCATAAAAGCCCACAACATGATGAGGAAAGGATGTATTGCTTTCCTAGCAGCCGTAGTAGTGGAAAAGAAGGGTTCCAAGATAGAAGACATACATATAGTACAGGACTACCCAGATGTATTCCCCGAAGACCTGCCAGGAATTCCCCCTGAACGAGATATCAACTTTGCCATTGAGTTGATTTCTGGAGCCGCACCGGTATCACGTCAACCATACCAAATGTCACCTGTCGAGCTGAAGGAATTGAAGGCACAACTGATGGAGCTACTAGAAAAGGGGTTCATCATACAAATTACTTCCCCATGGGGAGCACCTGTGCTATTCGTAAAGAAGAAAGATGGATCGATGAGGTTGTGCATCGACTATCGACAACTCAATCAGCTTACCATCAAGAACAAATACCCATTGCCTAGGGTCGATGAACTATTCGACCAAATTTCTGGAGCGTAATATTTCTCCAAGATCGATCTTCGATCTGGCTATCACCAAATGAGGATCAAGGATGAAGATATTTTCAAAACGGCTTTCAGGAGCAGGTATGGACATTATGAATTCATCGTTATGCCTTTTGGTCTAACCAATGCTCCTGCAGCCTTTATGCAACTCATGAACAGCATATATCGGTCATACCTCGACAAGTTCGTGGTCTTCCTTATCGACGACATCCTCATATACTCCAAGACTAAGGAAGAGCATGAAGAACACCTAAAGACAACACTACAAGTTTTACGAGACAACAAGCTGTACGCAAAGCTCAGAAAGTGTGAATTTGGCTCAAAGAAGTATCCTTCTTGGGCCATGTCACCTCAAAGACGCATCTCTGTTGATCCCTCCAAAGTTGAAGCTGTACTCAACTGGGAGAGACCAACTAATGTCACCGAAATAAGAAGCTTTCTAGGACTGGCTGGCTACTATAGGCAGTTCATCAAGGACTTCTCAAGATCGTTGTTCCTCTCAGGCGTCTGACACGAAAGGAGAATCCATACTCCTGGAGTAAAGAGTGTGAGAAAAGTTTCCAAACCCTCAAAGATTGTCTTGCCTCAGCACCTATTCTCGCTCTGCCAATAGAGGGAGAAGGTTTCTCTGTCTACACCGATGCCTCGGGAATCGGGCTAGGATGTGTACTCATGCAAAAGGAGAAGGTCATCACCTATTCTTCAAGACAACTGAAGACACATGAAGTCAACTACCCTGTACATGATCTCGAGCTGGCTGCCGTGGTCTTCGCCTTGAAGATTTGGAGACACTATCTATATGGCAAGTAATTCACTGTCTACTAAGACCATAAAAGTCTGAAGTATTTATTCTCTCAGAAGGAACTCAACATGAGACAAAGGAGATGGCTGGAATACTTGAAAGATTTCAACTTCCACATCCAATACCACCCAGGCAAGGGAAATGTCGTGGCTGATGCTCTTAGTAGGAAGCCAATGGCATTTGTTTAAAGTCTAGTCCTTGGCGAGATGCAACTACTAGAACAATTTGCAAGGTTAGACTTAAGTATCGAACATAAAGATGATCGAGTCTTGGTTGCCAATATCAAGATTCAATCTGATCTGCTAGAGGAGATCAAAGCTCAACAAGACGATGATCCATTCTTAGTTCGCGTCAAAGAAACTCAAACTGAAAGACCGGACTTTGCAATGACTGCAGATGGAAGGCTTGTCTTTCAAGGAAGGACATGTGTTCCCGACAATGAAGAACTAAAGAGAAGAATAATGGATGAAGCTCACAAGACAAGGTATACTATTCATCCAGGAGGTACCAAAATGTATCAAGATATGAAAAGAATATTTTGGTGGTCGAACATGAAAAGAGAGGTATCTGAACATGCCGCTCACTGCCTTACTTGCCAACAAGTAAAAGCGGAACACCTGTGCCCTGCTGGTGTACTCAAACCGCTAGATATTCCGGAGTGGAAATAGGAAAGCATTGGCATGGACTACATCATAGGTTTACTCAAGACTCGTGGTGGACTCGACGCCATATGGGTCATTGTGGACCGACTAACCAAATCCGCCCACTTTCTGCCTACAAAGAGTAAATGGTCAGTAGAGGTACTAGCTACCTTATACGTCAAGGAGATTGTAAGACTACATGGCATTCCATCATCTATTGTATCGGATCGAAATATGAGATTCACATCTCATTTTTGGAAAGGACTGCAAGGTGCACTGGGTACTAAACTCAACTTTAGTACCGCATTCCATCCACAAACCGATGGGCAAACTGAAAGAACCAACCAAATAGTGGAAGATATGTTGAGAGCTTGCACTATAGATTTTCAAGGTTATTGGAATGAGCACCTACCACTAATCGAGTTCGCCTATAACAACAGTTATCAGGCAAGCATTAAGATGGCACCATTCGAAGTGCTCTACGGAAGGAATTGTAGATCTCCTGCATGCTGGAATGAGGTTGGAGAACAACAATGACTAGGCCCAGACATGGTGCAACAGACAACAAAGGACATTCAGGTAATCAGAGACCGGCTCAAAATTGCCTAATCTAGATAGAAGCGCTACGCCAACAAAAGAAGGCGAGATCTGGAATTTCAAGTGGGTGATCATGTATTTCTAAAAGTGTCACCTACCCGTGGCATTCAAAGATTCAGTGTAAAGGGAAAGCTCAGCCTAGATTCATCGGTCCTTTTGAAGTACTCGAAAGGGTTGGTGAGGTTGCATACCGGCTGGTGTTGCCACCGGATTTGTCATGTGTACACAATGTGTTCCATGTTTCCATGCTTAGGAAATATGTGTACGACCCCACGCACATCATTCGCCACGAGAAGTTGATATTGAACAAAGATGTGACGTACGAAGAGAAGCCAGTCAAGATACTGGAACGAAAGATACAACAACTCAGGAACCGTCCCATCCATGTGGTTAAAGTCCTATGGAATAATCGTGGAGTGGAAGAGGCAACCTGGGAATCGGAAGGAATCATCAGACGGAACTACCACGCTCTTTTCGGTAAGACATTCTCTCTTGAATGATCACATGAATTTGGGGACCAAATTCTTTTTAAGAGGGGGAGGATGTAGCAACCCTAAATTTATGGGAAAAAAACTAAATATTTATATTATTTAATTAGAAAATCAAATAAAAGGAAGATGTATTAAATCAACTAGGAAATCAAATAAGAGAGAATTAAATAAAACTCATTAAAAGAAAAGGAGTAACGGGCTTTGCTATATTGACCCATTAGAAATGAGTGGGCTAAATTAGAGATTTTAAGAAGGGGAATAATAGAGAAATACCCAAAATTCGTAACTAAAATATTACTAAAATAGAAAAGAGATATTTAATACATTAAATAGCTAGTTTGAATTAGGATTGGATTCCTAAACCTACCCTAATGGGTTGGCCACGAAATCCTCTCTCTCCCAACCCAAATAGGAGATCTCTTGCTTAAAAAGGGGAGAGGAAAATAGGAAATTCCGAATTTAATAGGAATTAGACTTAAACTAGGAAAGAGAATAGGGAGAAGCTTAAATACTTCTCTTAAACCCTCATGGCCGGACCTAGCTCATGCCAAGAGGTTCCTGGACCAGGAAGAGAATTCGTGGAGAGGAAGGATCTCTCAAGTTCTTCCCCGAGTTCTTCAAGTCTTAACCCTAGAAGAGGAAAACGATCAAAGGTAGGCATTCTCACAAGCATAAACCATGAAACTTTTTCTGTAGGATGTCTCATCTATCAGGAACAAAAGCCCTTTAGTTTCATAATTTTCCATCGAGCATATCTGTCGCTCTTGATTTTTCATGTTCTGTAACTGACATGACCCTGAACCCTCTTCTTAATTCTTGATCTCCTTGTATACTCAACCCCATGCCACGAGATTTTTACTATAGGAACCGATGCATGTTAGGCATCTTTTGCCCCTAAAAGCCCTAAATTTGATTCATCCTATCTTGCGAATTTAATCGTTGATCTCAACTATGTACTGTTTCATATTCATCATGAATACCCGTGTTTAAAACATGTCCAACCCTGATTGTTTTCCAATTCCTATTTATTGTAAGTACCCGTGCATGTCTAGGTCGTTTTGCAACGGGTTTCACCATTTTTCGTTGACTATACAATTAGTTGTGATTTTATGAACCACCCTGTGTCAAATAGGGTAAGTTCTGGCCCGCAATCCAAGGTAATGTCCTTTCCCTTTCGAACTCAGGCGCAGACCCTGTGAACGCAACAGCCCGATAGGCCGCATTCACAAGGTCTGTCGCGACAGTGCCCTCTATCACGATCTGATCGCGACAGGTCCTGTCGTCGCGATCTGCTGCCGACCTGACTAAGCCTGTCACGACCCGTACAAGCACCCGTCGCGATCTCAGTTGACCCCGTCGCGACCCTCATTAGGGTACGTCGTGATCTGGGTTTTTGCAAGAAACCCCTTGTCTCAGAAATGCTTAATTATCTACCATGTTGTACTCTTGTTTAACAGTCATACACAGACAATAACGCCTGTTATAAATTGAACATTTATGTATGATTAAAATACATGCACATGATCTTTTCTATCTACAATTTCATGACACTTACACACACCTTGAACCATCCAATTATGGCATAAATTGGCATGAATTATTTCACAATACATCTGGTAATTTATGTAATTAAATTACCCTATTTGAAATATACTTGTCTATCGTTTCTCGCAATGTTTTGGGAATACCGATATCGACGCTCCACTGTTCTAGAATTCCTCTAGAACGTCGAGCACTTGTTTCTATATACACACTCTCTCTTGACTTCGACGAACTCTCCGTCGGATACTCCTTCTGCCGAACTAGTAAGTCTTTGTTCAAGGCCTCCGTAAGTCTCCTCTGTCCATGGATTCCCACATGGTCGACGAGCCGGTTGTACCCTAACACCTGTTACACCCATTAGAGATCAATATGGTCCAAACGGCTATTAGAAATTCACTCTCGTCTTGAATCACGCCGGACCTCTGGACCTGTGCTTAACATGGCCAGTGGTAAGGTCGTGAGTTCCGCCTGACTGCCAACACCATGTGCGCGTGTTGTGCAACAGTTACTATCGCCTGTTACTCGACGTTTCATGTGCAAGGTCCACTAACTCTCATCTATACTCCACTCGCTCATCTATTCACGTTCACTCTACTATCTCGTCTATTCATCTAGTGCTCTCATCTACTTCTTGGTACTCTATATTGGCCATTGACTGATTGCCTAAAGATAAACAATATAACTAATGCCTGGAAATATATAAAGGGCCCGATCTGGTCCTGGGATGTGCGCCCGAAAGTGCTAGTGCCCATGGGGGTTAAATGATCAGAGTGTTTGGCATTACACTCAAGTGCTATCTATCTTGACTATCTAAATGACAATCAAAAGTGCTATGTTCTCTCGTTGTCCATTGACAACAAAGTGCTATGCTATACTCGTTGTGCTATTTGTACCATGGCCATCTTGCTATACTTGACATTGTGCTATCTTGCTATTATTGTGCTATTCCGGACACTTGTGCTATTCTTGGAAAGTCTATATTTGGAAGGTCTTGCTATTTCGTTCACGTACTGTCTTGCTATATTTTTACTTGACACTCTCTTCCGTTCTGTCATTAGTTACTCTACCTTTAATGCATTAATTACTTAAAGCCTGCTTGAGCCTGAGATTTAAGTCCTACTAGGCGATGTTCGCTCACCCTGCATTATTTGTCGTTGTGTTCTCAGGTGAGACCGAGGATGAACCATACACTCAAGAGGACGGGAACGACCTGGAGTGATGTCATGAGTACCCTAGTGTTTTATTGCTATGTTTAGCATTGTAATAGTTAGGTTTGAAGTTTAGTCTTTTGCTTTATTCCAATGTAATCCGGCCCCATAGATTGGCTCTGATATTAGTGGTTGTAACTAGACATTGGAAAGATATTAATGAAATGAATTCACTTTAGTATTATTCATTATGTAATGGTTTGATGTCTACTACTCGCTCTATACCCTTTTTGTGCATCTGGCTCGCATTTCGATATTCCGCGTCGGGGAGTGACAGTCGGTCTCAGTATCCCTTCCGACACATCACAGGCTCTAAGGGTGCTTAGTGGGCAGACATTAATGGATGCTCCTGTGTCAACTAGTGCTGCCCCTACTGCTATGTGGTTGATGACGAGGGTCACACAGAGTGGGAGCCTCCTGGCTTTGGGGTGCCAGCTCATTCTCAGCAAAGGTAATTACCGGCCCACGGTTTACCATGGCTAGTGCACTTGGCAGTTTTTCAGCTAGCATATCCTCATTCACCACTACCTTCTACAGAAAATTCCTCAATGCTTCTTGGTGCTCCTTGGATTTCTTTATCAACTCCAATATGGAGATCTTGGCTGGCACTTGATCAAGATGCTTGAGGATATCATAATGCGTCCCAGGTAACGGCTCAATCACCCCCTCGTCTTGTGGTTGCTATTGCGGCTGTTGCTGAGGTGGTTGCAGGACCTATTGGTGGTTGCTTTGGCTAGTAGAGATAGGTGGGTACGGGCGGCGAAAGATTCGTCTGTTCCGCAGGGTGGTTGGTTGGTTGAGGGGTTGTCTGGCGGAAGACAGAGTGGCGGCGGAAGGTTGGTCTAGCCCAGGTGGTGGTAGGATGATGGGTGTGGCAGCGGATGTGACGGGTGGTGGTGGTATGGAGACAGGTGGAGTGAAGGGTATGACTGGCAGTGGGATAACGGAGGAACTAGCGACTGGTGTGGATGTTGAACTGACGGGCAGTATGATGGCGTTGGCCAAGGAAACTAAGGGAGGAATTGATTGAGGAGCCATGTTGGCTGGTTGTAGTGTTTGGGATTGTAGAGGGTACTGGTGGTTAATGGCCATCATCTGTTGGACATCGAGTTCATCATCGTACGTCCAGTTCGCTTGAGGAGGGGGGGTGGTGAACGATGGGGTTTACTTGGGCTGGTTGCTGTGGTGGGTTAGGAGCTGGTTGATGGTTTGGCAAGGGGTTGTGAACGATGCCCAGGTCCTGCAACGGTTGTTATTACTGCTGCTGCTGTGTGTTGTTGAGGGGGTGGTTGGCACTGCTGCCTCTGCTGCGGTTGCTGCCTCTGTCTTTCTTTGATATCTCTGATCACTTTCCAGAGGGCTGTCCAATCCAGTTTGTTCTGCTCATGCAAGTCATAGACCAGATCTTTAAAAGTGAAACACTACTCAATGGTATGACCGGGTTGCCGATGGAACACATAGTACCTTGTTTGGTCCACACTTGGGTTTAATGGCCTTTCTGGAGGGAGTCTGATAGCATCTGTGGAGAGCAAGGCCAAGAAGATATCGGAGAGTGTCTCTGGAAGTGGCGGGTAGTGGGTTCTCCTTGGACCTAAGGGACGCCTTTGTTGGGAACCATTGGGGGGCGGCACTTGGTTGTATTGGCATGGCTGTTGGCCCTAAGGGACGCCTTGGACCTAAGGGATGCCTTTGTTGGGAACACACAGTACCTTGTTTGGTCCACACTTGGGTTCAATGGCCTTTCTGGAGGGAGTCTGATAGCATCTGTGGAGAGCAAGGCCAAGAAGATATCGGAGAGTGTCTCTGGAAGTGGCGGGTAGTGGGTTCTCCTTAGACCTAAGGGACGCCTTTGTTGGGAACCATCGGGGGGCGGAACTTGGTTGTATTGGCATGGCTGTTGGCCTTCTGGAGGGTTGGTAGGATTCTGACCCTGAGCGGTATAAGGTTGGCGATTTTGGTTCTGGCCGGCAGGGTTCAATGCACTCACTTGCTCATTCACTTGGACACCTTCGGTGATTGGCCCCTGAGGCTTTCTTTGGAAGCGAGACTTCTGGGGCTCGAACATGGAGTGTATGGGGGAGTCCTTGAGCTGAGTTTGGATGAAGCGGGCACGGCTGTAGAGCTGGTGCATGGTGGTGATATCATTCATTGCTAGAATGTTTTTTATAGGCGGGGGTTGCATTAGCAATGATGATCTTGACCTTTTCTCCCTTTGTAAGGTACCCTGGGACTTTGGTGGCCATCTCCCTCCATCTGTCGGCGTATATGGCAAAGTCTTCTTCCGACTTCATCCGTTCGGCCATGAGATCCGTAAGAGAATACTCCGGTCCAACCCTATCTTGGAATTGTTCAAGGAATTTTGCCTTCACAACAGCGAAGTCCTCTGCATCCTTGGGCAATAGGGAATAGAACCAATCTAGAGCAGGCCCATCCAGTGACCGGCGGAACAGGTATGCCATTAAGCGGTGGTCATGCTGATAGGGTGCGGACTCATAGATAAAGTCCTTGATATGGATGTAAGGGTTGCCAAAGCCATTGTACTTGCGGTACTTTGCCAGTTCAGATGGAGAGGGAACCCATAAGCCATTGAAATTGGGCATATGCAAGTCATGGTGTTGCCTCGGGTCAACTTGCTTTCGCAGCTCTTGGAGTTCTTTTTAATGGACGCCCACTCGGACGTCATGTCGGGAGCGGCGGATGGTTGAGCATATAAGGAAGAGGCGCGAGACGTCGGCCTGGCGTGCGGCTCAAGAGGATGAGGCGAGTAGCAAGGATGATATGTTGGAGACCGGGGCCTCGACTCACGTGGATGGTAATGCTCAGATTCAAAGGGAGTGAATCGAATGGTCCGCGGTCAGATGGGAGTATTGTCGGCTTGTCCCGGGATGATACGGGGGCGGGAGGTAGGTGCCATGGGGCGTGAGGTGCCCGCTCTCGGTGAGGGTGATGAGGCGGCCTTTCATTTGAGGGCCGTCATGAGATCATGAATCTGAGACTGATCAAGCTGAGGAATTAATCGCATGAGTTGGGCGGCTTGATCGTCTGCCTGAGGAGAGTGAATGGTTTGCAAAGGGCCGTCGTCGTGACGATGACTCTCACTGGCGTGGACTGTAGGGACCCAGGGCCGGGTCGACTCCTCAAAGAGGTCGTGAGGAAGGGACTCCTCATAATCCTGGGAAGTGTAGAAGGCAGCGTCTTGATTCTCATTGGCATAGATCGGGTTTAGATATGTCTCCATATTTGGAAAGTGGGAATGCCAAAATGAGGAAAGTCATGTCCAAACCTAAGAGACACCCTAACCTAAACAGACAATCCTATGCAAACAAAAGAAAGAGAAAATGTCTCACCCAAAACAAGCAGTTGGCAATGATGATGGTTTCTTTTATTTGGTTCAAGTTTGCCTTTTAATGAGTTTGATTTTCAGCAAGTTCTCTCAAAAGGAAGGTTTCCTAAAGGGAGAAGGTTTCCAACTTCGGGTGTGACTAGGTTTTCTCAAACTTACCAAATGAATGAATCCTAGATCTAGGTGGCAACAGGTACAACCAGCCTGGCAGCCGTGTGGGAATCCACGGTCAGCGGGGACTTACGGAGGCCCTCAAGCGAGTGCTCTAGTCGAACACAAGGAATATGTGGCCGAGAGAGCGAGCATCGCTGAGGAGGACAACTTAAACTACAAATATGGAAATATGTATGCAAATCCTATGTGCACCGGAGTGCATGCAAATTCTAATCTAGGACTAACAAAATAAAAATCGGACCGACCAGCTCTCAGAAGCCAAAGGCGACAAGTAACCTGTCGTGACCAAGATCGCCAAAAGGTGTAATCACGGGATTTGCTCCCCAAAAAAGATGAATAATAATTAAAATGGGACCGTGATCGCCACCAAAGCAGTTGCAAAATGATTAGATAAGTGCACAAGTGCTAACTGCCTTGGAAAAAGGAAAAGACTGCAGAAGGCATACCTGACCCTGAGAACGAGACGAGGAAGTTGTCGCCTTCCTTGTATCTGAACGCGCCGCGTAGACGGTCGCCTTCCAGGTCGCGACACTGTGATGGTCGCCTTCTACTTCAGAGGATGGAGATTGTGGATTCCTTCTCTTCTTGCTCCTCAGCCAGCCAAGGGGCAAGAGCATCGAGTTGCTACTGTCTTCTAAACCTTCCTGGTCGTCTGGAGATGAAGATGTCTTCTGAGGAGTTGGAGCTCTCTGGGAGACGAAGACGCAGCCGAAAACCTCTCCTTAAACGATGTTGTATGGAGCGACTTATACCCCATTATTCCTGAACGGGCTGTGAGAGGAATAATGGGCAAGGGATCAAGTTTGGGCAAGTGTGTTCACGGAAAGGCGATTGGATCATGGGAAGGAACTTCCAAAGAATGTCTCCACAAAATTTGGCAGGATTTGGACGATTCTAGGCCGATCAAAACTCGGGTATTCATGAATAGCAAGTGTCCAAGTCATGCTCGGAAAGGGTAAGCTGCATGGAGTCCATAACGCGACGGCCTTATGGTCGCGACCAGATAGCGATGCCTCGATACGTCACCTTCCTTACAAGGAAGGGTCTTTAAGTATTTTTTGGCGATTTTTCAAGGAATAACAGGCCAATTTAGAACACGACATATCGAGGCGTCGCCTCATGAACCAGAACGTGACAGGGCTATTGTCACCTTCTGGAACTTTTAGCATGTGTCCACAAGAAACATCCAATCTCCTCGCACGGTTTGAAGTATTGGACTCCTAACCCAGAGAGCTACGAGATACTAATGAAGACTGATGGAATGGACCAAGAAAGACCCTTCAGGGCGATGAACTAATGAAAGGACAACATGATCGGAGAAAGCCAGCTTGACGATGATGAGTCGTCGTGGGGCATCAATAATATGACAAGAAATTTGGCTTGACTTATGGGTCGAAAATGGGTGTCTAGAGCTGCAACTTGAGTAGAAGACCCTCTTAGATCCACTCCAAGGTAGGTGATCTCAGGCCAGAACTAAACAAGGTTTATACCACCTGAAAGAGCATCAAGTCTAGTTTTTTTTGCATCTATTTTGCCCAATTTCCATCAAGCATGTTAGTCGTATTAAGTGTTTTCCATAAGTTGTGCAAGTTTAGGGCTTTTCATGGTTATGCTGTGATTTACGCAAATTGAGGTGTTTTAGGTCAAATCAAAACCATGATTCTCTTCTATTTGATGTCCTCAACACTTTTCATGTTCAGAGTTTTGTCTAGAGATCGCTAGATTTCAAGTTATAAGTCTATGATGAAGGGTTGTATCTGTTTTCTGCGTTTTCGGGGAAGATCCAAGAACGCGACGTATCTAGACATTGAGATTCTATTTGCATGAACGTGATGTACAGGTACGTCGCGATTTAAGTATAGGCAACCGAGTTATCCATCGTGTTTTCAAGTCTGACTAGTCAACCCTAACACATCAAACTGTTTGTCGCGTGGGTTTCTAGAGCCATGCCGTAGCGATTTGACAGTTTTCCCGCCCTCCGATTCTGTACAATTTTTATATTCAAAATTTGAAGTTGATCCTTGAACACGATGTATCGAAGCGTCGCGATTCAAGAATCATCGCGACATATCGGTCTGTCGCATTATGAACGCGACAGACATGACCGTCGCGATTTTGGTTGGTAATCGATCTTGCAATCGATTCCATCCGAAACGCGACAGAAAGGTCCATCGCGATCTTGGTTAGGTAATCGATCTGGTAATTGATTCATGTCTGAAAGGTGACCGTCTGTCCTGTCATGATTTAAATACGATAGGAAGGTCCGACGCGATTCTGTGTCTTTATACAGAGTCGTGCTTAACTGTGTACGGTTCTTTGAAAAGCAACGTCTGAACCCGTCGCGATTCAAAGGCCAAACCGAGACTGTTCCTTTTGATTAGTCAGTCAAACATGTGTATGTCTTGGTCTGTAATCATGTTACTTAGTTGTGCATTGGCCTAAAAGTGACCAACCCATTTGATAACTATAATGACATGAATATGATCCTAATGCACAATATGAAGTGATTGATCTTACATTCATTTGATCATCATCTTGTGATCTAGCTTGATATGAAATCTGTCATAAAATAAATTGTGTTATGAATCTGTGGAGGATACATGTTAGAATGGACTTGCTTAGTTTAAAGCTTTCCTATTATGTTACTTGTTTATTGCATGTACACTTTCCTTATTTACGTGTTTTCTGAAGTTTTCCATATTTTGCTCATCAATTGCACGCATGATTAGGAAAGTTCCATGTCATGACACTTACACGTTGCACGATTAGGCACACCCTTCTTGGGGAATTAGAAACTCTCGGCTGGTCATTCCGTATCGGAAGACTAGCGATATTTTCCCTAAGACCTCCATAAGTTTACGTACTTTGAGCACTTGTATCGTGTACGATGTATCATTAGCCATCCTCTTTTCAAGACACTAAATATTATGAAACATAATATACACCGTTATGTTGTCCAAATAATCTCTTGAGCTATTGTCATACCTTGAACTCTATGAATGATCATGTTCTTATTACTATGAGTTTGTTATTGGAAATTTGTGGCCATAATATGTATATGTTTGATCGGCACAACATGGGACTTTGGTCCATTTGACTAATGTATGTGTAATAAGGGCCCTGTCTTGTCCTGGGGAGGAGCACCCCATCGTACTTATTAACTGTGGGAGTATGGACTTGTGGTGCTTGGCATGGCACTGGTATGTGTGCATGATTTGTGTGAATGTGCCTTCATTTGATATGATAAGTTTGGTATGATACATTTGATCCAGTGAATATGTGATATCTGTGTGAATATGGCCAATCCTTGTGATACGATATTATTCTTGAATCACCTGTCCAATGCATATGAAGGTCAGTATTTGCTTCGTTATGATATTTGTTCTATTCAGCCATTTGACTTGTTAGAAATGCATGCATGTATAGTCATCATGTTCTTGTTAAGATCCTTCTTATTTAATATGTTAATCATGTATATTAGTGCCTACCCATTGAGATGTAAATCCTACTGGGATAGTTTGCTCACCCTATCATCCTATACATTTCAGGTAGTGATGAGGATTTCGTGGACACTGATGGGGCAGGGCATGAGTGAAGACCAACCGTCATGTGTGAAGCTGAAATACTAGGAATAGATGTTTGAGTAGTATATGTGATGATGAAACATTTTCATAGAGATTATATTGTAATTTGAATAATGGACCCTATGGTTGGCTCTGACGATTATGGATGTAGTATGGTGTTATCATTTGAATTTAAATGAAGTTTACTTTATGTTGATGTCGCATCCAAATTATTTGCTCTATTTATGATCCGAATATAACTGCGCGTTCTGAAATTCCACATCAGGGCGTGACACTTGTTACGCTTGAAATCATTATTGACATGACACTCTTTATAAGACATTGAACCATTGTTATTGACTTGATAGTCATTTACCTTCTTGACAATGTTGTTCATGTTGCATGCTCTTGAACTCGCTCTTGATATGATAGTCTCGGACTGCTAGTGAACATTGTCCCTTGACATGATCGTACTAATGTTCTTGGACATTCTGACAAGACATTCTTGAACTCTTGAAAGTACCCTCTTGGGATCCTTTGAGCTATTGTGGCTCCTACTGTCTTGTACTGTCTAGCACTATAATGGGTCTTGTGACTCTACTGGACTTGAATGCATACTGCTGAGGGTACGGAGAGTGTCTGAGGGGCTCCAATCTAGTCCTGGGGCCAGAGAGCCACCCGAAAATACCTGCAGGGGTTAATGACGGTGTTTGCAATTGCACGGTTCTGATAGTTCTGATTAAGCAAGACATCTGACTATTATACTGTTACTGTTAGTCTGTTAGTTCAGACGTAATGCATTGTTATTGTACTACCACTGAGTGTTACTGAACTGCTACTATCCTGTTATTGAACGGCTACTGCCATACTCTCCTATTGCAATACTATTATTCAATTATTGTTACTTGTTATTACTTGAATGAAACAAAGTACTTGCTCATCTCGTGAAAATGACCTCGTACATTGATAGTCTATATTCTATAGTCTTGACATGTTCCCAACTGAATGATATCCTACGTGCTTGTACATACTGCGCTACTATTATTTCTTACTTGTTGCATCATTCTAGATCTTGTTCCATCGCTATTGTTCAATCTATCTTGTTCACGTATCGTGTTTAAATAGATTTATCATTCATGCATATCTAGTTATTCGTGCCTACTTAGTTCTAAATTGTTAATCATTTATATCATTGTCCACACATCGAGATGTAAATCCTATTAGGCTAGTTTGGTCATACTTGCCTCCTAACATTTCAGGTAGTGAAGATGAGAAGTATATTTGATGATGGGACTTATGCGCCGAGTGTGACATACACTATAGAGAGTCATTATTTTGTTAGTTAGTAAGAAATTGATCATTATTGTAATCTTGTCTTTCTTTGAGAGATAGAAGAGACTAGTAGTAAAGACTTGTTCTTATTTGACATTGGAGATTGTAATATTCATTTATGATTAATAAAAGAGTTTGATTATTGAATTATGGGCCTTATTGATATTAGTCATTTGCTTATGGCTTCTGAATGCTTACTTGTTCGTCGCGTTCCCGGTTAATCCCACTGCTAAAATCGGGGGAGTGACACAGAGCATGAGGACGTGGAGGCTTAGATTTTTGTTGTGATAGTGTTGATTAAGTGAACTTGTATGTGAGAGTAAACTGTAATTTGAACAATGTTTTATTTTATGGACTTATGGACTTGTTATTATTGGATTATTGTAGTTACTTTCTTTATGCCTTAGACTTGGTATTTGAATACAATGTTGTTGGAAATGACACTTATCTTTCCGTTGCTATAATTGTTGATATATTACTCGCCATTTGTGTATTACTCAACCTAAACCGACTATGTTTGGATGTTTCCACTATAATGCCACGCTTGGACCCAATGTGAGTTGATACAATTGTACCGTGTCTAAGAGGGACGTTACATGATGTGTTCAAAGGCAATCGATGTTTAAACATAACAGCAGTCGATGTGTAACGACCCGAGAACCCGACCCTTGGCCCACGCCGAGGACCCAATTTTCGTGTTTACCGCCCACGGATCCGGGGACCCGGAAGGGCTATAATCTACGTCTAACAGGATATGCAACAGAAGTAAACGTCAACTGCTAATCAAGAAGTGTATGTGCGAAAATAGAAAAAAGAGTGAGACCACTGCATACCACTCTAAGTAGTGTCCCAATGCACGCACGCTAGTACAAGTAAAAGGCAGGGGAAGAACAAGTCCCTTAGGGGCATACCCCGAGGGTGACGTACACTGAAAAAGGGGAACCACTGCTAGCTACGGGGACCTCGACTACCAGCTCGTCTCCTCCGCCCGGCGCATGCCCTGCCACTGTTGAGAACTCTCACCTGGGAAAAGGAGGGATGAGCTTCACAACAGAAGCTCAGTAGGGACTACCAATCTCCTACTGGCTCTAAACAGGCAGAAGAATGTAAATATAAAATGAATGACAGCAGTTTATATCTTCTACCTACAAACAGAAGAGCGGAAGCGAAACTACACTAGCAAGGCACGGAAAGTACACACGGTCGAAACTCCGTACGACTACTCGTCTTGACCACCATAAGGCTAGCAAACACAGACGGAGGGAACTCCGTCTGGACAAGGAGCACTAGCTACGGAAGCACTACCACTAGTCAAGGTCAGGTGCGTCCACCGACGTCTTATCCTCGACCCGGGTCCTGACCCTCACATCTTGTCAGAGTGAGGTAGGACACAAAGTAACCCAACAGTAACTGCCATAGTCTGGCCGGACTACGGTCCCACGCCTGGCCTCTCTAAGTGGTTCCGGGGCCGCAAAGAGCGAGGCAGTGAGAAAAGGACTAGCTAGACTGCGCCGGGAAGAACTCCGAAAATTGACCTCGGCGTCCCAGTCGTCTGACTCTCTGATCCGCATTTGATAGTTCCGGGACCGCAAAGAACGCTACAACCCTGGTCGTCTAACTCTTTGATCTGCATTTGATAGTACCCAGATCTCAAGTCAATCTTCGAGCAAAACCGTGGCCGACTGCAACTGGTCAAACAAATCATCGATCCTCGGCAACGGGTACCTGTTCTTCACAGTGACCTGGTTCAACTGCCGATAATCTATGCACAAACGAAGACTGCCATCCTTCTTTCGAATAAACAAAATAGGCGCGCCCCATGGTGAACGACTCAGGCGAATAAAGCCCAGCTCAAGAAGCTCCTGCAACTGGTGCTTCAACTCACGCAGCTCCGTCGGGGCCATCCGGTAAGGTGCCTTGGACAAAGGCATCGTACCGGGCAAAAGCTCAATGGAGAACTCTACCTCCCGCTCAAGCGGCAAACAAGGTAGATCCTCCGGAAAGACGTCGAAGAACTCAGAAACAATCGGCACGTCAGAAACTGAAGATCCGCTAGGCTCTAAAGAACAAACCGAAGGCCGACGGGTAGACCGGATACCTCGGAAGCAGAGGACGGGCTCTCTAGGTATCCTAAACTGAACGGTCTTCCGCTGGCAATCAACCAAGGCTGAGTGAGCCTCCAACCAGTCTATGCCCAGGATGACGTCAAAGTTGCAAAGCTACAGTGCGTACAACCTGGCCGGTAGCTGGTGCCCCTCAACCTCGACTACCACACCCTCCAGGTAACCAAAAGAATGCATATAGTCACCAGACGGGAGATCGACCATCACGTCACACTGCCTCTCAGGAGCATGACAAGCAACAGACTCATAGAATTCCTCGAAAGCAAAACACAAAGAAGCATCGGGGTCGACCAAAACACGAGCAGCTCTGCCAAGGATAGGTAGAGTACCTATAACAAGGTTTGACGCCTCTTCCTGCTCCTGGGTGAGCGCCATCATGCAACCACGACCATGCCCATGATGCGGTGTCTACTGGGGCTGTTGTTGCTGCTGCTACGACGGCTGCTGGGGGTACTACTACTGCTGCTGGTATGGCTGGTACTGTTGCGGCTGCGGAAACTGCTGAGCCTGCTGCTGGTACTGCCCCTCCTGCTGCTGAGGAGGGTACTGGTATTGAGGCGGCTGTTGAGCGTACTGAACTGGCTGCTACTGCTGTGGGGCTTGCCCCATGGGGCAATCCCTCCTGAAGTGGCCCGGTAAGCCACAAGTGTAGCAAACTGCCTCCTGAATGCCTTCCTCAGCTCCCTGGACAGCTGACTGCTCTGCAAACTTGGACTGGCACTTCTGCTGCCAATTCCGACCGCCCCCGCGAGTAGACAACTTCCTAAACTGCGAGCGAATCTCAACGCTGTCGGAACTGCCCTAGCCGGAGGAAGAGGAAGTCACACTACCGCGGCTACCCGCTGGACACTGGTAAGGCGAGGACCTGGAAGAGGCTCCTCCCTGTTGCTGCTTCTGCTGAGGCTGCCAGGTCACTTTGTCCAAGGCGGTGGCCTTCGCCACAGCCTCTCCCAAAGTGGTACACATGTGTGCCATCACACCCTACCTCAGGTCTGGTCTCAGTCCTGCTATGAACCTCTCTGCACACGCCTGATCGCTACCTGCGACATGAGGCACATGCCTCAACAACCGGATAAAACTCTGGTGGTACTAGGAAACTGTGAGGTCTCCCTAAACCAATGCGTGGAATTGGTCCCGCCTCTCACGTCGAGCATAGTCGGGGAAGTACTCACCGTGAATGACCTCCGACAACCGCTGCCAAGTGATGTGATCCAACCTCTGCCCTTGGAAGTGTGTCTGCCTCTGAACTCTCCACCACTCATGGGCTGCTCCCTTAAGCTGGTACACTGCCAGTTGAACCTGGTCCTCCTCAGCGCACTCCATATTCTCGAAGATGTGCTCTAACTCGTGAGTCCATCTCTCTGCCTTATTTGGATCATACTTACTGGAGAACATTGGTGGCCAGAGATGCAAGAACCTCTCTAGGAGAGCGGTCCTGTCCTCCATAACCGCCATCCTCCGCCGCCCGGCTCGGGTACTCCCAGTGTCCGACCGCTACTAACGCTCTGGCTGCTCCACCTCTGGCTCTACCTACTGCTGCTCTGATACCGCTAGGGGAGGTACCAAAGGAGGAACACCTGCTACTGCCTGCCCGGGAAGGTACGCTCCCTGGTACAAGTTCCTAAAGAACTGTTCGGCCATGGGAAACCAGTCTGCGTACTGCTGCGGCCGAGGCTGGTACTCCTGCTGCTGCTGCCCACCTGCCATTGCTACTGCCGCTGCCGGTGCAGCCTGAGGCTGTGCTACTAACTCGTCTACGGACAACTCCTCCTGGACCTGCCCCTGCGCGAGCATGTCGGACTCATCCTACTACTCAACCAGCTCTCTGACCTGCCTGCGCATACGTGGAGCCATGTCCTGCACGACACACAACCAACAAAGGTTAACAATACCACTCGGGCGGCTAGTAGTGTACTTGTACTACCGTTGGAACTTCATGTTGCAGTTTAAATCCATTACAAGTCCTATCAGACTACAGCTCTGATACCAACTATAACGACCCGAGAACCCGACCCTCGGCCTACGCCGAGGACCTGATTTTCCCGATCGCCGCCCACGGATCCGGGGACCCGGAAGGGCAATAATCTATGTCTAATAGTAAATGCAACGAAAGTAAACGTCAACTGCTAATCTAGAAGTGTACGTGCGAAAACAGAAAAGAGAGTGAGACCACCGCGTACCACTCTTAGTATAGTCCCAACGCACGCACACTAGTACAAGTAAAAGGCAAGGGAAGAACAAGTCCCTTAGGGGCATACCTCGTGGTGACGTACACTGAAAAAGGGGAACCACTGCTAGCTACGGGGACCCCGACTACCGCCCCGTCTCCTCCGCCCGGCGCGCGCCCTGCCGCTGCTAAGAAGTCTCACTTGGGAAAAGGAGGGATGAGCTTCACAACAGAAGCTCAGTAGGGACTACCAATCTCCTACTGGCTCTAAACAGACAGAAGAATGTAAATATAAAATGAATGACAGCAGTTTATATCTTCTACCTACAAACAGAAGATCGGAAGCGAAACTACACTAGCACGGTACAGAAAGTACACACGGTCGAAAACTCCGTACGACTGCTCGTCGTGACCACCACACGGCTAGCAAACACAGATGGAGGGAACTCCATCTGGACAAGGAGCACTAGCTACGGAAGCACTACCACTAGTCAAGGTCAGGTGCATCCACTGACGTCTTATCCTCGAGCCGGGTCCTGACCCTCACGTCTCGTCTGAGTGAGGTAGGACACAAAGTAACCCAACAGTAACCACCGTAGTCTGGCCGGACTACGGTCCCACGCCTGGCCTCCCTAAGCAGTTCCGGGGCCACAAAGAGTGAGGCAGTGAGAAAAGGACTAGCTAGACTGCGCCGGGAAGAACTCCGAAAACTAACCTCGGTGTCCCAGTCTGTCACGCCCCTCCAATTTAGCAGCGGAATAAATCAGAGGATAACGTGAACAACGAGTATGGTAACGACAATTGCGCATACTTTCGCAAACATCAGAGCATCTAATAAATAATAATTGGAATAAACTCTTTATTTCATTATAAAATCACTAAGACTATTATAACCACTAATTCAGAGCCACACATAAGGCTCAATGACATCATTACATTGAAAAGAAATCTAAAGCAATAACTACTAGACTCCATTGTACTAGGGGAACTTCATGACTTGAATCCGGGTCACTCATCACTCGGGTCATGTGCCATTGGTGTGTGTAACATCATTGTCTGAGTTACCTGAGACACAATAACAAATAACGAAGGGTGAGCGATAACGCCCAGTAGGACTTAAATCTCAAGATCAAGCATGCTTTAAATAATTAATGCATTAAATGACATAGTAACTAATGATAGAGCGAGTCATGTAAAGTTGTGAAAGTATTAGCACAAGTAACATGTTTCAGATAGCAGAAAAATCAATTATAGCGCGATGATTAATGTCAAGTCACGATAGAAATGATAACAACGCAATAGCATGTAGCGACAATGGCAAGCAATAGCAAGCGACAGGTATAGCAGGAGAGATAGTAGTTGGTCATGTAAAGAGTAAATTGCACTTTGATTGATTTTCATCAATCGAGATAGTATAGCACTTTTGATTAACTTTTGTCAATCGAAATAGTAATGGCACTTTGGTTATCCGTAGATAGCCGAGAGAGTATAGCACTTTTATTGTCATTAGACAACGAGAGAGTAGAGCACTTTGAATGCGATTAAGTCACGATAGTACGCAATAACTCAAGATAGCAAGTATCAAGTAGAGCAAGTAGAGCGTATGACAAGATAGCGTGTAACGAGATAGCGTGTAATGAGATAGCATGTATGGTTGCACAACGGTGCACTAGTAGAATACGGCAATAGTCACTTCTAGGACAGTAGCCGTTCAGTAACAGTCTGCGATAGCACAGTAATCGCACAGTATGTCTGAACTTTTCAGACTAATAGTATAACAGTTTGTGATAGCACAGTAATATCACAGTACGTCTGAACTCCTCAGACTAAAAGGATAGTAGTTAGATGTCTAGCCAATACAGTATAGTCAGAACCGGTGCAATGCAGAACACCGTCAATAGCCCCTGCAGGTATTTTCGTGTGGCTCTCTGCCCCCAGGACTAGATTGGAGCCCCTCGGACACTCTCCGTGCCCTGCACAGTATGCATTGGAAACAGTAGAGTCACAAGACCCATTTTATAGCGCTAGACAGTCATGAACAGTACAAAACAGTAGGAGCCACACAGCTCTAAGAGTACCAAGAGAGTACTAGATGAATAGACGAGAGAGATGAGATAGTAGAGTGAACGTGAATAGACGAGCGAGTAGAGTATAGATGAGATCTTATGGTCATTGCACAAGAAACGTCAAGTAACGAGTGATAGTAAAAGTTGCACAACACACGCGTACGACGTTGGTAGTCATGTGGAATACACAACCCATCTGCTGGCCTCGTTATGCAGAGGTCCAGAGGTCCGACGTGATTCAAGACAAGAGCGAGAGCAACTAAGGTTGTTTGGATCATGTTGATCCCTAAAGGGTATCATAGGTGTTTGGGTACAACTGACTCGTCGACCATGTGGGAATCCATGGACAGAGGAGACTTACGGAGGTCTTGAACAAGGATTCACTAGTCCGGCAGAAGGAATATCTGACGGAGAGTTCGTCCAAGTCAAGGAAAGTGTGTATATAGAAACAAGTGCCCGACGTTCTAGAGGAATTCTAGAACAGTGGAGCGTCGGTAACGGTATTCCCAAACAACACGAGAAACGAGACAAGTTCATTTAAAATAGAGCAATTTAATGTACATTATTGCAATAAATTAACCAGATACATTATGAGATATTTTGTGCCAAGTCAAGCCATAATTGGATGGTTCAAGTGTGTGAACGTGTGAGAGAAATCATAGATAGAAAGATGTCATGTTATTACATTTTAAATCATTCAATATGACTCCATTTTATAACATGTGTTTTTAGCAAGTTTGATAACAAGACAAGAAGTGGATAATCGGCAAGTAGAGAGCATGATCATGAACTTAAAATCAATTAAAAATTATGTAAACATGTTTTAACTTTGATATGGGTTGATAAATGCATGTTAAGACTTTCTAGAACCTTCTTAGAAGAGATCAAACTCACACATGTAAGGAACGACGCAAAACGACGGAAACCAAGATGTATGTCTTTTAGAAGGCAAATGCAATCCCATCCCTTCATTTCCTAAGGTCATAACTCATTGATTTTTCATTATAATCTCACACATGAATACACCAAATTGAAGCCCTTTGAATGAGGAATCCAGCAAAGAAAACGGCTCGTCAATCCGAGGTCTATAGAAAAAGTTATGGCCAATTAAGTTGATATAGGCAGAAGGCGACACAGTGCCTGTCGCCTTCAGAACATGAAGGCGACCATGATCTTGTCGCCTTCTGAAAAAGACCACGAAACGGCCTGATTTTTTGTATGGGTCGCGACCATGATGTTGTCGCTTTATGGTAGCGACGTGTCGACCTGTCGCTACCTGAAAATGACGTTTGGGTTGCTTTTTCTACCTATTTCCAACTCTGACTTGGATTGGGTTTGATAGCTGTGGGTTTGAAAAATCAAAACAAATGCTAGGGTGATACAAATCGAGTGAAACCACCTTTGTTAGTTAGATTACTTCCAATACTTTGTACAGAAAATAATTGAGAAACAAAGGTCATTTGACTAGGTAATAAAATATATTGTGACTGACTGTATGAATCTGACATAGTGGTAATGTTCGAACTAATACTCTCACTACAGTCAACAAAATTGGGGAAACTAGTGCCAAATGAAAGTAGATGCATGAGATAACAAGTTCTCTGTTGAACACTTGGTCTAGAAATGACTCCACAAAGAGGTATGGAACTTGTAACACAAGTCAAGGTTAAACTGCAACAGTACATTGTCGAAATCATGCAAGATTTAATTCGTGACAAAGGATGGATAAAAATTAGGGCTTTTAGGGGCAAAATATGCCTAACATCCATCAGTAACTCTAGTTAAAATTTGAGAGCATGAGGTTGAGTATACATGGAGATCAAGAATAAAGAAGAAGGGTCGGGTTCATCATATTTACAGAATTTCAAAAATAGAGATCAAAAGATTGGCTCGATGAAAAAGAGTGAAACAAGATGGCTTTTGTTCCTGATGTATGGAACAATCTACATATGGATTTAATTGAGTTTTGCTCGTGAGAATGCCTACCTTTAGTTGTTTTACTCTTCTAGGGCTAGAACTTGAAGAACAAAGGAAGATGCTTAAGAGAGCCTTCTCCCAACGAATTCTCCTCCTCCTTGGCCTTCTCTCCATGTCCAGCAAGCCCCAACAAAGTTTCAGGGCTGGCCATGGAGAGTTAAGAGAGTATTTAAGCTAGTAAGGGTTCCTATTCCTACTACTACTCAAATTTCTCTTTAATTACGAGATTTCCTAACTCCTTCTTTCCTTCCTTGCTTTCCAACTTCTATTTGGGTTAGGTTGAGGTCTAAATTCGTGCTAAACCATATGGGGTAGGTTTAGGAATCAAATTCCATCTCAAATTGCTTATTTAATGCATTAAATGTCTCTTTTCTATTTAAGTAATATTTAAGTTGCGAATTTAGGAAATTTTCCCATTATTCTTCTTTTTAAAATCCTTATTTTAGACTACTAAATTCTAATGAGTCAATTTAACCAAGCCCATTATTTATTGGAATTTATCTTATAGGTTTTTCCCTTTTAATTAGGGAATAATAGAGTTATGAATTTTATTGCATTTTCTTATTTGAATTTATTCATGGGCTATGAGAGGTCCATTGGTCCAAACCCGATAATGGTTATTCATTTCATGATGTTGGAAATCTCTTCGACATGTTCGTTTAATTAATGGGTGTGTTATTTTTTCATGTTAACGGTTTTCCGACTTAGTTTCCTAATTTGGATAATTAGTCACATTGTGAGGTACATTTGGCTAATTGGATTTTTCATTGCATGAATTCGTTCGTGGAACACTTAGGGATAATATTTGGAGTTGATTTACAATTTTTACGAAATTTTTAGATGTGTTCTTGCACATACGATAATGGTATGTATCTTTCTATTATTCTGTTTTTATAGAAATTTATTATTTCAAATTTTCAAATACGAAATTTTACGGGTTACTACATCCTCCCCCACTTAACAAGAATTTGGTCCCCAAATTCATATGATATGATACAACTATAGCAATTTATTCTAAATATTTCAATCCATCATCTCCCCCACTTAGGGTTTTACTATCGTGAAAATAATATGAACTTATCTAAGGGTTTAGTGATGATACCTTATCCACCTTCATTGGTATGATTTATATCCACAAGGGCTTGTAATCGTCCTTGGTGTGAAGTTTGGTTCTTCTTTGTTGGACAATCGATGACTCGATGTTGTTGACTTTCACATTGCAAGCATCTGCCCAATTTCTTCCAACAGTTATCAATCTAATGCCCTGATTTCTTACAAAATTTATAGAATTTCTTCCGCTTCACTTCCCCTTTCATTCTCTTGCTATCTATGGTATTTCTTCCTTTATTATCATTGGAATGAGTAGCACGTTCCCTTTTCAACACCTTCTTCCTATCAATCTTTTCAAGAAGTTCCATGGTGTCTTCTACTAATTGAGCTCTCAATACCATGACTGAATATACTTCAATGTCTAGTGGAGCCAATTTTTCCTAGAACACAGGTCTCAACCCTTCTAGGAATCTCTTCGCCTTCATCTTCTCTGTACTCACCAAATGTGGTGCGTACTGTGCTAGTCTTTCAAATTGCACTTCATATTCTGCTACAGACATCATTCGTTGTTTTAAATTGGCGAATTCATTTGCCTTCTTCTCACGAATCCTCTCGAAAACGTATTTGGTGTTGAAGAGTTCTAAAAATTTATCCCACTCTATGTTGATGTTGGGTAATTGTCGACTGGCAGCTTCCCACCAGGTTCTAGCATTGCGGTCCAACTGGAAGGTTGCCAGAAGGACTTTCTCCTATTCTGAACATTGCATAACCCTAAAGATCCGTTCCATGGCCTTCACCCAATTTTCAGCTTCATCGGGATCCGGAGTTCCATTAAACCTAGGGGGATTTATTCGTTGAAAGTTCTCATATAAGTCTCCTGCCCCATTTCTTGCTCCTGCTTGAATTACGTTGTTAAGGGCTTGAGTTAACCCCTGTACGGTCTATTGTAATTCGTGCATTGGTGCATGCTCTCTAGCCATCTCCTCTAGTCCCTGCGAGCAATAATACTTATTAATTTTCTTCTTAAACTTAGGGTACTTATACATATAGTTAAACTCCTAGCATAACCCCAAGCTTTACCCAATCTCTCACATAGGTATGGTGGTTGACTTAGACATAGTTATGGCAGTTCACCTAGAACATCCCTAGACTTAAAATATCCTAATAAGGACATCCTAGGCTCTGATACCAACTGTCACGCCCCTCCAATTTAGCAGCGGAATAAATCGGAGGAGAATGTGAACAACGAGTATGGTAACGACAATTGCGCATACTTTCGTAAACATCAGAGCATCTAATAAACAATAATTGGAATAAACTCATTATTTCATTATAAAATCACTAAGACTATTATAACCACTAATTCAGAGCCACACATAAGGCTCAATGACATCATTACATTGAAAAGAAATCTAAAGCAATAACTACTAGACTCCATTGTACTAGGGGAACTTCATGACTTGAATCCGGGTCACTCATCACTCGGGTCATGTCCCATTGGTGTGTGTAACATCATTGTCCGAGTTACTTGAGACACAATAACAAACAACGAAGGGTGAGCGATAACGCCTAGTAGGACTTAAATCTCAAGATCAAGCATGCTTTAAATAATTAACGCATTAAATGGCAGAGTAACTAATGATAGAGCGAGTCATGTAAAGTTGAGAAAGTAATAGCACAAGTAACATGGTTCAGATAGCAGAAAAATCAAGTATAGCATGATGATTAATGTCAAGTCACGATAGAAACGATAACAACGCAACAGCATGTAGCGACAATGGCAAGTAATAGCAAGCGACAGGTATAGCGAGGAGAGATAGTAGTTGGTCATGTAAAGAGTAAATTGCACTTTGATTTATTTTCATCAATCGAGATAATATAGCACTTTCGATTAACTTTTGTCAATCGAAATAGTAATGGCACTTTGGTTATCCGTAGATAGCCGAGAGAGTATAGAACTTTTATTGTCATTAGACAACGAGAGAGTAGAGCACTTTGAATGCGATTAAGTCACGATAGTACGCAATAACTCAAGATAGCAAGTATCAAGTAGAGCAAGTAGAGCATATGACAAGATAGCGTGTAACGAGATAGCGTGTAACGAGATAGCATGTATGGTTGCACAACGGTTCACTAGTAGAATATGGCAATAGTCACTTCTAGGACAGTAGCTGTTCAGTAACAGTCTGCGATAGCACAGTAATCACACAGTATGTCTGAACTCTTCAGACTAATAGTATAACAGTTTGTGATAGTACAGTAATATCACAGTACATCTGAACTCTCAGACTAAAAGGATAGTAGTTAGATGTCTAGCCAATATAGTATAGTCAGAACCGGTGCAATGCAGAACACCGTCAATAGCCCCTGCAGGTATTTTCGGGTGGCTCTCTGCCTCCAGGACTAGATTGGAGCCCCTCGGACACTCTCCGTGCCCTGCATAGTATGCATTGGATACAGTAGAGTCACAAGACCCATTTTACAGCGCTAGACAGTCATGAACAGTACAAAACAGTAGGAGCCACACAGCTCTAAGAGTACCAAGAGAGTACTAGATGAATAGACGAGAGAGATGAGATAGTAGAGTGAACGTGAATAGACGAGCGAGTAGAGTGTAGATGAGATCTTATGGTCATTGCACAAGAAACGTCAAGTAACGAGTGATAGTAAAAGTTGCACAACACACGCGTACGGCGTTGGTAGTCATGTGGAATACACAACCCATCCGCTGGCCTCGTTTTGCACAGGTCTAGAGGTCCGACGTGATTCAAGACAAGAGCGAGAGCAACTAAGGTTGTTTGGATCATGTTGATCCCTAAAGGGTATCATAGGTGTTAGGGTACAACCGACTCATGGACCATGTGGGAATCCATGGACAGAGGAAACTTACGGAGGTCTTGAACAAGGATTCACTAGTCCGACAGAAGGAATATCTGGCGGAGAGTTCGTCCGAGTCAAGGAAAGTGTGTATATAGAAACAAGTGCTCGACATTCTAGAGGAATTCTATAACAGTGGAGCGTCGGTAATGGTATTCCCAAACAACACGAGAAACGGAGACAAGTTCATTTAAAATAGAGCAATTTAATGTACATTATTGCAATAAATTAACCAGATACATTATGAGATATTTTGTGCCAAGTCAAGCCATAATTGGATGGTTCAAGTGTGTGAACGTGTGAGAGAAATCATAGATAGAAAGATGTCGTGTTATTACATTTTAAATCATTCAATATGACTCCATTTTCTAACATGTGTTTTTAGCAAGTTTGATAACAAGGCAAGAAGTGGATAATCGGCAAGTAGAGAGCATGATCATGAACTTAAAATCAATTAAAAATTATGTAAACATGTTTTAACTTTGATATGGGTTGATAAATACATGTTAAGACTTTCTAGAACCTTCTTAGAAGAGATCAAACTCACACATGTAAGGAACGACGCAGAACGCCGGAAACCAAGATGTATGCCTTTTAGAAGGCAAATGCAATCCCATCCCTTCACTTCCTAAGGTCATAACTCATTGATTTGTCATTAAAATCTCACACATGAATATATCAAATTGAATCCCTTTGAATGAGGAATCCAGCAAAGAAAACGGCTCGTCAATCCGAGGTCTATAAAAAAAGTTATGGCCAATTAAGTGGACATTGGCAGAAGGCGACACAGTGCCTATCGCCTTCAGAACATGAAGGCGACCATGATCTTGTCGCCTTCTGAAAAAGACCATGAAACGGCCTGATTTTTTGTATGGGTCGCGACCATGATGTTGTCACTTTATGGTAGCGACGTGTCGACCTGTCGCTACCTGAAAATGACGTTTGGGTTGCTTTTTCTACCTATTTCCAACTCCGACTTGGATTGGGTTTGACAGCTGTGGGTTTGAAAAATCAAAACAAATGCTAGGGTGATCCAAATCGAGTGAAACCACCTTTGTTAGTTAGATTACTTCCAACACTTTGTACAGTAGAAAATAATTGAGAAACAAAGGTCAATTGACTAGGTAATAAAATATATTGTGACTAACTATGTGAATCTAACATAGTGGTAATGTTTGGACTAATACTCTCACTACAGTCAACAAAAATTGGGGAAACTAGTGCCAAATGAAAGTAGATGCATGAGGTAACAAGTTCTCTGTTGAACACTTGGTCTAGAAACGACTCCACAAAGAGGTATGGAACTTGTAACACAAGTCAAGGTTAAACTGCAACAGTACATTGTCAAAATCATGCAAGATTTAATTCGTGACAAAGGATGGATAAAAATTAGGACTTTTAGGGGCAAAATATGTCTAACATCCATCAGTAACACTAGTTAAAATTTGAGAGCATGAGGTTGAGTATACATAGAGATCAAGAATAAAGAAGAAGGGTCGGGTTCATCATATTTACAGAATTTCAAAAATAGAGATCAAAAGATTGGCTCGATGAAAAAGAGTGAAACAAGAGGGCTTTTGTTCCTAATGTATGGAACAATCTACATATGGATTTAATTGAGTTTTGCTCGTGAGAATGCCTACCTTTAGTTGTTTTACTCTTCTAGGGCTAGAACTTGAAGAACAAAGGAAGATGCTTGAGAGAGCCTTCTCCCCACGAATTCTCCTCCTCCTTGGCCTTCTCTCCACGTCCAGCAAGCCCCAGCAAAGTTTCAGGGCCGACCATGGAGAGTTAAAAGAGTATTTAAGCTAGTAAGGGTTCCTATTCCTACTACTACTCAAATTTCTCTTTAATTACGAGATTTCCTAACTCCTTCTTTCCTTCCTTGCTTTCCAACTTCTATTTGGGTTAGGTTGAGGTCTAAATTCGTGCTAAACCATATGGGGTAGGTTTAGGAATCCAATTCCATCTCAAATTACTTATTTAATGTATTAAATATCTCTTTTTTATTTAAGTAATATTTAAGTTGCGAATTTAGGGAATTTTCCCATTATTCTTCTTTTTAAAATCCTTATTTTGGACCACTAAATTCTAATGAGTCAATTTAACCAAGTCCATTATTTATTGGAATTTATCTTATAGGTTTTTCCCTTTCTAATTAGGGAATAATAGAGTTATGAATTTTATTGCATTTTCTTATTTGAATTTATTCATGGGCTATGAGAGGTCCATTGGTCCAAACCCGATAATGGTTATTCATTTCATGATGTTGGAAACCTCTTCGACATGTTCGTTTAATTTATGGGTGTGTTATTTTTTCATGTTAACGGTTTTCCGATTTAGTTTCCTAATTTGGATAATTAGTCACATTGTGACGTACGTTTGGTCACGCCCGATATTTAGCAGCGGAATAAATACCGGGGGACGTGAACAATACAAATAAACGTATCACAGTTGAATAGCGCAGAGACACAATTGAATATAATAACACTTTTCAAATCATAATAATATCCTCAAAGTTACTCTTGATTTCATTTCATTCAACTAGATACAACCTTACAAGAAAGAATTAACCAAAGGGTCCATTATTCAAATAACTTCCAGAAAAGTTTCACTATTACATAGACCACTCAATTCTATTTCTAAACTGTCATCTATTCTAGGACGGGTGCTCGTCACTCTTGTCCAGTCCCATCCGACTCCACCGGTTCCTCATCACTACCTGAAAAAGGGCAGGATGATAGGGGTGAGCGAACTAGCTCAGTAGGAATTACATCTCAATATTGTGCGGGCACTAGTATACATGATTAACATTTTAAATAGGCAGATATGCACATGAATATGATGACAATGCATGCTTTTCTAACAGATTGAATAGCAGAATAGAACGGATATCGTATCAGATCAAATGTCGAATTGCATATACAATGGACAGATATTTCAAGAGTAGAATCATATCAAAAGAGATTGGCCATATTCAGACAGATACCACGTATTCACGTGAACAGACGTATCATATCAAATCTTATCATATCAGATCAAATCAAACTTATCATATCAAACGAAGGCACATTCCACAAATCTTGCTTATCGTATCAGTGCCATGCCACGCACCACAAGTCCATACTCCCGTGGTTAATAAGTACGTTGGGGTGCTCCTCCCTAGGACCAGACAGGGCCCTTAATTGCACAGGCATTGGTCAAAAGGACCGAAGTCCCAATTGTGCCGAACAAACATATTCATATTATGGCCACAGAGTTTCAATGACAAGCTCATAGTAAAAGGAAACAAGATCATTTATAGAGTCAAGGTATGACAAATAGCTCAAGAGAACAAGGTAGGATAACGACGTATCTTATATTTCATAATTCATTAATGTCTTGACAAGAGGGTGTTTCTAAAGACAGATCATATGTAGAACATGTAATTTCCTAGCATGTATGCATATGACAATGAATCAATTAAACACCGGAAAACATGAAACCATGAAACTTATATGCAAATCATAACATTTACACCACTAATATGTCCATACTAATCATGTATTCATCCCCACATTCATATCATATTATTATATTATCAATCGACCATAAGCAAGATCACAAGATAATCCAAGGATCATAAGAACAATCAAAATTTACACATTAGAATCATATTCATATCAATACCATTTCCTTTAATGGTTTGATTTATTTTAAGTCCATGCATACCTTATAACACCATGTACATGCTTGAAGACATCATGAAATGATTAGACCAAAATTATACAAAAATCTTGTAAGGATAGTGTCGACACTAGATCAAGTGGTGTCGACATAATGCTTCAAACACAAGACAAAATCACGCAAAACTGGTCAGGTAGTGTCGACACTAGTTCAGGTGGTGTCGACACAGTGCTTCAAAAACAAGGCAAAAAGGTCAAGTAGTGTCGACACGAGATCAAGTAGTGTCGACACTAGAGACAGCTTCCAGAAAACCCCCTAACTAATATGGGACAGTGTGTCGACACTAGCACAGGTGGTGTCGACACTAGATCAGCTTCCCAGCACTTTCTGGGTCAAACTGGGTGAGTGTGTCGACACGGGATGGGACTGTGTCGACACTAGAGGGCTTCCCAGAACACATTCTGGGCTGTTTTGGGACAGGAGGTCGACCTGAGTTCAGGTCAGGTCGACACGGGCTCAGGCCAGGTCGACACAGTGGCCCTCCCAGACAAAAAAAACACAGGACTGCAGTGCAGCAATCCACTTCCGCCTCTTATAACTCTCTAACGAATGACATTTGGACAAAACGTTCAACATGAAAGATGAATATAAAACTAGTAGAAGAACTTGATGTTGAGAGTTCGATCTAATTCGGTCTCGAATCCCAAGAAAACATATGAGGAACAAAGAGTTAAAAGTAGCCCGAAATCCCACTGTTATGCAGAGACTCTCTTATCATGCTCCTAACTCTCTAACAAATGATTTTTGGACAAAACATCCAACATAGAAGATGATCGTGATGACAGTTAGAAGAACTTTCATGAAGAAAGTTTAGTCAAATACAGTCTTGAATCATGTGCATAACAAGAAGAACAAGAAAAAGCCCTAACTGTGCTAGCCTTCAGAAACCGACGAATACACAACGTATACTCTATGAAATTGAGTCAAACCAAATGCAAATGATCCTAGACTCAGAGAATTACATGATGGTGTTGGTTTTCTTTAATCTTGGCCCGAGAACACCTACCTTTACGAAGATCTAAAACCCGTTGATGTTCTGGATGCAACAGAAGATACAGGGGATGAAGCTACGGACTCCCAGCCTTTCTCCTGCTCCTCAGAAATTCTTGCTTGCCTCCAAACGACCCAAACTTCGTTGTTAAACCTTCCCCAAGAGTTTAGGGACGAGTTCTTATAGTTTTAGGATGTTGTTAAGAGTCCTAACGATACTAGGAAAGGGGCTACGAGCTCTGTTTCCTAGTTTCCAGGAAATCTGGGATTCCCTTACCCAAAAGAGGTAGCAAAGGTTTAGGAAACCACCAATTGGGATTGAGTTCGGTTTTGGCTTACCTTACATGACTAATCACCCATCTTTTAACCCTATATTGCCCTCTCTAATTATTGCATAATTACATACACGAATTTCTGGGTAATTCCCTGTCCAGTTCATTCATATCCTTGGGCCAAATGTGTTCTATAGGCCCATTATTGTTGATGGTTCATAATTACATGGTGTTGGAAGTCTCCAATATGATTATTTATTTTTATCCCTCTATATTTCTGAAATTTTTAAATTGCTAAATTTTCGGGGTGTTACAGTTTGGCCAATTGGATTTTTCGTTGCATGAATTCGTTCGTGGAACACTTAGGGATAAGATTTGGAGTTGATTTACAATTTTTACAAAAATTTTAGATGTGTTCTTGCACATACGATAATGGTATATATCTTTCTATTATTCCGTTTTATAGAAATTTATTATTTCAAATTTTTAAATACGAAATTTACGGGTTACTACACAGTCCAACCATGAGAGCTCTGCAAGCGACTCAACGCCACTGTCCTAACCACCGTTTTCCCCTAAGCTCTAGAGTCCGCCTGGTGGCTACCAACTCGAGCACACCCGTAGCTCGGAGTACTCCCTCGACAGGCTCCCGAGGATGGGGGTCCCAGGCAACGGTAACAACCTCTCTCACAGGAAGAGCCCTCAAGTGCAGAGCACCAGGTGAAAGACTAGTGTAGACCGCACTAGGGAACTAGCACAGGTTCCATGGGTACAATAAAAGAACGAAAATGGCGAAGACCAGGAACCTGTCTCACGGTTGGGGTCGCGACGTATCGGACCGTCACGACCAGGTTGCGACACCAAAGAGCGTCGCGATCTAGTCGCAACCGTCTATACTGTCGCGACCCTATCGTGACCTCCACGAGCGTCGCCTTCACAGACAGAGGGGGGTTCCGGAGCAGCCCCTCTAGGAACCACCCCAAAAATGGGGAAACAACCACTCAAGGGGGAGGGGATCATGCTCAACATGCTAGAAAGCTAGTAAAGCATCCAAACCACCCTTAAAAACCCCACAAACATGGATCTACACTCAAAGGGAAACCTCACTCAACCTCGAGCATGGAGTTCTCACACTCCCAAGCCCTAAACCATTGAGAAACCACGATCTAGAGAGGGAGGGAGCATGCTTAGGGCGAGAGGATCAAGAGTCCCTACCTCCACACGAAGAACAAACCTGTTGGGACCTTCTCGTAGGAAAGGACGCCTCCTCCTTGCTCCAAACAGCACGAACACGCCTCCTGCACGAGCGGGACGACACCACCTTAGCACAGACACCTCAAGCACCACGATCCGCCAAGAAACCTCAAGGGAAACACGAGAGGGAAGGGAGAGTGGAGAAAGAGAGCTGAGAGGGCGAGAGGGGGAAATGGGTCGTGGCCTTGCGTTTTAACCCGGCAGCCCCCAGAATGCGACGAAACGACATGTCGCGATAAGACTCTCGTCGCGACGCCCCTAGGCATCGTGACCTTATCGCGACGGTCGCCTCTGTCGTGACCCCAAAAAGTGGGTCAAACCTCGAAGACCGGGAAAGCGATCGTGACGGGTGACCATGTCGCGTTCATGTGCGTGTGCCCTGACACTGGGCAGAGCCGTTTTGATAGAAAAAACACCGGTCACGTCTGTCAGAAGGACCATCGCGACGCCATCGGACGTCACGACCAAAATGCGATGGCCAAACTGGCGCGACAAGAACGCAACAGCCCTGGTCGTCGTGACCAGAACCTGTCGCGACAGGCCTCCTATCATGACCACGTCACGACCAAGAGCATGTCGCGACCCTGACGACGGGCCAAAGGGCCCAAGGGGGCCGGGTCTTACATGATGTGGAACATCAATTGCCACTTTGACTGATCAAGATACAGCATTGTCAGTCGAAATGGAACTTTGTATAAGACTTTAGATAAATGCGAAGTGGGACTTCGACTGCCACTTCGACTGGAATCATTTTAAAGTGATGAAAATTATGATATTTCTTATAAAAATAATCTTAAAAATTGGTAATAAATATATTCATGTTATTTATGATAATCATGAATTTTGTTATCACCAAAATAAAGGGATAAAATATAGGAGTTGTTCAACAAAAGGGTCTTGTAGGAACAAAGTGGTCATGGTAATAGGCCACCACATTTTTTGACCTAGTTTGCTAGTTGTAGGGGTGCTTTACTACTATTACCATACTTCAAAGTTGTAGAAGTATGTCTGGCTATTGGCATTATCCCCTTTCAGAATTCTAGGGAAGTGCCTAGCTATTGATGTTTCCATGTTTTATAGTCATAAGTGTTGTCTCATCGTGGCCCAGACAGCCTTTTAGTCGTGTGGCTTTGATGACTTGCCCTTTAGCCACCAATGGATTGTTCAAGGATGAAGGGCCCTATAGGGGGATGTTTCCATCTACTTGGGCTGAACCTCAAGGACTTGGTGAATCGAATTCTAGTGGGCATCCTTCCTTCTCAATATAATCTAGTGTATGGAATTTGGCTCTAGTGGGCTAGGCAACTATTTCCCTTTTCTAATGGTTATGGTGTGAGTAAATAGACTCCGATTGATTATAGGTATATAAATATATAATTTAAAAAATATATACATATATATTATGCATATATATACAATAAATATTCAGATTATAAATATATGCATATATCTTGCAACTACATTTTTAGACGATTGTAAATTTTGTTTTGAGGCCGATGGTGGTGTGATGGGTGTGAGTTTTTAACTTCTAACTTTAGAACGTTTTTTTTTTTGTTTTTTATAAGGTGTTTAGTAACACTTTTTTAACAGTTTTTTCTCTTAAATTAAAAAAAAAAAGAGGACAGACATATAAACACATTTGGTAAGTAATTTTTTTTTAAAAAAATCAATCCTATACCAAATCTCTCTCACAATAAAAACAACTACCAACCAATTTTTTTAAAAAATTACACACAGCTCTCTCCCAACCCCCCCTGCGCCCTCCTCCCCACCCCCTGTGAACCCACCCCACCCCACCCTGCGAACCCCCCCTCCCACTGAAACCCCACCGCCCCACCCCCCTGCGAAACCCCCCTCCACCCCCCCCCACCCTGCAAAACCACCCCCCTCCCCCCGCCCTGAACCCCCCCCCTTCGCCCACCGCCCTGCGCCCTCAGCCCCCCCTCCCGCCAGCCGAAGCCCCCCCCCCCCCCCCCCCCCGGCCCCCTACGCCCTCACCCCCCCCTCCCCTCGCCCTGTGAGCCCCCCCCCCCCACCCCCTGCGCCCTCACCCCCCCCCCTCCCGCCGTCGGAAGCCCCCCCCCCCCACCCCCCTGCGAAACCACCCCCCCCTCCCCCCCGCCCTAGCCCTACGAGCCTCCCTCACCCCCCTGCGCCCTCCCCCCCCCCCCCCCCCCCACCCCCCCTCCCCCGCCCTATGAACCTCCCCCACCCCCTGTGCCCTCACCCCCCCTCTCAGCGGCCGGAAGCCCCCCCCCCCCCTGCCCCCCCCCCCCCCCCCCTGCCAGAACCACCAAACAGATTAATATAAATTTTAAAAATTTTAATATTTTTACCAAATAGATAACGTTAAATTATTATAATCTTAAATTTAAAATCAAAAATTGATACAACATAAATTTTTAGGTAAAAATATTTTTTTTAAAAAAAATGTTCCCAAACACCCTATTAAAAAGAGAGGACAAATACTGGATGTAGAACAATTATGTTGTGTTAGGTACGTAGTGGGAAAGGTCCAGACAGAGCACACTGCATCCACTAGTGATGAAGGTCCACCGGAAGCGATCATGTGGCCTCTTTGCCCAGATCGCTGCTCCCCAACTCCGCAAACCGCTTCCAGTACCAGTGCGATGCCCACACCGACTCCATCGTCTCCAACGTTACCCCCTTCGTCTCCGGCAGGAACACCATCACGAAAGCTGTCATCGCGGCAATCCACCCGCCGTAGAACAGGAAAACACCGTACTTGAACCGACAGAGCACCGCGAGGAAAACCTGCGCCTGCACGAAGCTGACGGCGAGGTTGACGGCCACTGCCGTGGCCTGGCCAACCGACCGCACCTCCACAGGGAACACCTCGCTGGGCACCAGCCAGCTCAGCGGCCCCCACGACCACCCGAAGCCGGCGGCGTAGACGCACATCAGCAGCAACACGGCCAGTGACCACCCCCTCGCCAGCGTTACGGTGCCGTCAGAGCCCACCTTCGCCCCCAGCACGCATGCCACCGCCACCTACACCGTTGGCCACACATTCGCGATACATGGAAATCCTTGGGTGTTGTGTATGTGTGTGATTGGGATTACACAATTTCACAACAAATACGCAGAAGATAACGTTACCTGGCAAAGGAACATCTGGAGTCCGCCCTGAAGGAAGAGCACCCTCCGGCCATATTTGTCGACGGCGAAGGTGGACACCAGGATGGACACCAGATTGACGGCGGCGAGGATCACAGCCGCCATGAGCGCGGAATCGGCCCCGAACCCAACGGTCCTGAAAAGCACGGGCGCATAGAACGCGATCACGTTGATCCCAGTCACCTGCTGGAAGAATGGTATCGCCACGGCCACCACCAGGTGGTGTCGATACCGCCGCCCCAGCAACCTCCTGAACGCACCGCCCTTCCCCTTCCTTGCATCTTCGCTCCGCCGCGACCCCTCAATGGAGTGTATGATGGCCTCCAGCTCGGCCTCGACGTCAGCGCCGCTGCCACGGGCACGGCGGAGGGCGGCGCGAGCGTCCCCAAGTTGGCCGCGTGCAGCGAGGCTGCTGGGAGTGTCGGTGATCAGGAAGGCACCGAGGAGGAGGATGGCGGCGGGGCGCCCGCCAGGCCTAGGGAGAGCCGCCAGCCCCAGTTGCCGTGGATGCGGTTGGCAGCGTAATTGGTGAGGTTAGCAACCAGTACGCCGATGCCAATGCAGAGTTGGAAGCCCGTGTTGAAGGCCCCCCGCCACTTTGCCGGCGCCGTTTCTGCCAAGTATACCGGTGTCGCCTGATTACGTGGCCATGAAACAGACAAATAAATAAATAAATATAATTTTGAAGGTGTCGTCATAATATTTTTTTGGAAGACTTATCAACTAATTTCTTATTTTATGAGACTTATATTTAAGTTATTGATAATTATATTTTTTTTCAAAATTTCTTAAGTTCCTTCTTCTAAATTATGTAATTTAGGGACTTAAAGAAATTTCATAAAATCAAAAAATAATTTATAATTCTATGTATTTTTTAACCTGCATAAAATATACAATAAATGATATTTTCATATGTTTTAATCACTTCACGTGCAACAGTATGAAACTTAATTCGCATAAATTAAAATGCGCAACATTGACAAGAGAAACACAGGATGTGTTAAAATTTGTGTAAATAAATGTGTTATTAAATAATTTTATATTAATTATTTAGTAGAAGCCCGGCGGACCTGGTTGGCGAAGCCGACGCCGATGCCGAGGAGGAGACGGCCGGCGATGAGCATCGCAACGCTGAAAGAGGCGGCGTTAACGGCGGCTCCGGCAAGGAAGGCGGCGCCGCCGGCGAGCATGACGGCCCTGCGGCCAACAGCCCTGGTGATGCGACCGGCCAGGAGGGACGAGGCGAGGCCAGCAAGGTACAGCGAGGAGGTAAACGCGGTGAGGACCTGGCTGTCGTAAACGCAGTACTCGTCGCGGCGGGCAGCGGCCATGCGGCGGAGGACGTCGGGGAAGAACCTGGCGAGGAAAGACTCCATGGTCGTCACCCCACCTAATCATGCCCAAATATATCACTGCGTTACAACAGAGTGAGCCTCTTATGGGAATTAAAAGAGAGCTGTCACATCAGAAGGTGCTTCCGACGAGGGACACGTAGGTTGGGGGCGGGACCTTCCTGTCCACCACTCGAGGTGATCAAGGAGGGAAGGGTTAACTATACCTGAGATACCGATGTCGTAGCCGAAGATGAGACCGCCGGATGCCGCCATGATGCAGGTGATGACCACGGAGGCTGTGATGGTTGCTCGGCCATAATCGGCGGCAGGACCAGCCACGGCGAAGCTTCCACCGGCCATGCCGTTGGTTGTTAAGGCAGGAGAGAGAGAGGAGAGTGGGGGGTGGGGGTGGGGGGGGGGGGAATGGGAGGAGAGAAAACAGAGGAGGCCGAGGCGAGGAAAAGATCAATTATTACCAACAAAGGACGGGGTTTGATATAAGCAACGGCTGCGCATCCTCCAAATCAGTGAGTGGAGTGGCGTCACCCACCAACCAGTCTCAATGGGTGGACGGGTAGAATCCATCGAGTATTAGTGCTGTCAAGGGGGGGGGGGGGGGTCCGGGCTAAATTTATGAGAAAGGTTTATTGCATTTTTACATTGCACTTTAAGTGCAATGTGACTAGGTAACAAATCTATGTGGCATCCAACAATTAGATTGTCACTTTATCACTCCTTATGTGAGGGTGCCACATGGATTATTACCTAGTCAAAGTGCAATGTGCAAGTACAATAAATATTTCTCTAAATTTATATGAGTTCAGTTTAGATTCGATTCATCAATATATAAGTTGAAAGTCCGATTTAAGTTTGAGTAATGTCAGGTCAAATTGGACTGAGCTTAATATTTTTATAAAATTGTAAAATTCGACTAAAGTTCGGTCTGGTCTGAATATTTAAATAAAAATTAAATTAATAATAAAAATAATATATTTAATAATATAAAACTTATAATCTCACTCAATTAAATAGAATTTTAATGCTACTTATTTAATTTTTTTAAAAAGAGAGTTTTTAACTTTTAAATAAATAATTTTAACTAAGTAAAATTTAAGATTTGAAAAGAAAAAAAGAAAAGAGAACGGATCAGACCGGCCCATTAGGTCGAATTCAAAGCTCGAGTCCGACCCATGGGCCTAGGGGGGCTGGGCTTTTAAGCTCTACTAAAAACCCATGGGTCGAAAAGTGTAAGGCCCTCAAATTTTGTGCATATAATATTGTTTATTTCTGTGCATATAATATATTTATTTAATTATACATATAGTATTTAATTATTATTGTGCATATATGTTTGATGAGGCTTTATGTTCTGCCCAAAATCCATGTTTAACGTCAACATCCCTTGACGTTAAGAGCAAGTTGACGACAACTTCTGTGTCATTGACTGTGCAGCTAGAGGATCTAGACGTCAACATCGATTGACGTCTATTTCCAGTTGACGGCGCTGTGTTTGGGATTTCAGATCTGAAACGGCCCCATTGTGTTTATTTAGGAAACCTAGTCCCCAATGGTCAAGACTCCTAATGCTAGGTTTACCCTGACTCTTAGCCTATAAAATCTAGAGATCTCGGCTAAGGAAGGACTTTTCACACCTAGGGCTTTTTGGGTTCCGGGAGAGAAAAAGAGTAGACCTTTGAGACCTTTGATCCGGCATTTGGGAGGCTTCACCGACAATCTTCATCGACTGGAAAGTGCATCTGGAGGTGAAGAAGCTCTCTTGACTTCGAGAGACCATCTATGCAGGTGTGCAGATCGGATTTGGGTTGAAGAACATCACCTCTTTGGCTTGTCCGAGGAGGGCTTCATCGCCAAATTAGATCTTCTGAGATTTTTATTAGGGCAAGTAACTTAGGGGTATCATCCCTAGACATGTCCCCTAAGGTTTAGGCATTTTTACAGATTTTTACATCGTGTCCTGGACCCCCAAATTCTGTCTTTTTCTATATTCGGTCTGCACTTTTCTACAGACAGGAGGTTGACGGCAACCTTGTTGCCGCCAAGTTCTTGAGTTAACAGCAATTGATGGTGCCATTAACCCATATTGACGGCAGAACCCTTGCCGTCAAGTTCGCCTGTTTTCTGCAGAATTATGTGTTTAATCTTTGTGCTGTGATTTTCAAATTTCTGGATGTCTGTACATGTTATAAAAATTCTGGTTGGTCAGGTATGGTCTTTAGGTCAAAATATGAGTTTCAGTCGAATTTCTGATCATGCTGTTATTTAATATAAATTCTGTTATTGAGAAATATGCATGAATTGACAAGATTTAACTCTGAATAAATAGTTTTGATGCATGTTACTGTTGCAGAAAATTTTCATGAACTTAGGGTTATTTTTTGCATGTCTTAAAACTGTGAGAATCGACCATTTTACTGTCTATCATGTTAAGTGGATTATCTTACTGAAATTGTAAGAAATTTGTAGTAAATGTTAAAAATAGTTTTACTATTGCAAAAATTATGAAAAATTAGTCATATGACATATTGCATGTGTAGGGTTTGTAGTTAAAATTTGATACTATTTTGATACCAGTAGGTACTGTTTGTACTTTTAAAGGGTGTTAAAGTCATGTTAAGCATGCTTGATTTAGATAATGCATTTCCAAATGATTAGCAAAATGTTTAGGTACTATTATACTTAATTGATACTATGAAATAGTCATGACAGGTTCTATAAACTGAGATTAAAATATTTGAAAGATTTGCATATGAATGGATCAATTAGTGCATGTAAATAATGTTAATCATGTGAATAAGTGAGAGAATATGTTTAAGTGAATTATATGTCAAAATTGACACTACTACCATAGAAGGCTGTGGAGCCATACTATAGAAAAGTCTCTATGGGAAGACTCAATGTGTATGTGATATCCTGTGAGCATCAGGATGAAATTTGGAGGTGGACAAGTACAACTGGTTAGGGTGAAGAGGGCTTCTCCCGGTTCTACGTAGTTACCAAGATTCATCACTATATTGCCTAGGTGATGGGTATGTGTTATGTGAATGTTTGTCCTTCTTTATGGTGGTTCGGACTATGTGTCACGGCAATTAATGTGTAAAAGTGTGAACATGTGAAATGTGATCATGTGATAGTGTTGTGTTAATGTGATACCATGTAAATGTGTTTTATTTATGTTAAAACAACAAGTAAAAGATGTGATTTTGTGATATAAAAGCATGAGAAAAGTATTAGACATCATGCTAGGTTTGTTAGTGACTATGTGCTAAATTCCATGATCTATTTATTTAGAAACTGTTGAACCTCTCTACATTTTACCCTTATGTTTTGGTCACAACAAAATTTATGATTAATTAAATATTATTTAATTCATTTAATATTATATTTTCCTAATAAATATAAATTTATGATATTTTTTATCATAACAAAATTATGATTAATTAAATATTATTTAATTCATTTAATATTATGTTTTCCTAATAAATATAAATTTATGATATTTTTGGTGATAACAAAACTTATGATTAATTAAATATTATTAAATATATTTAATATTATGTTTTTCGTAATAAATATAAACTTATGGAATTATCGCTGTGTGTTTTGCACTAAAAAGCTAAATCGAGGTCCACTCAAAATACATCGATTTCAGTTCACAAAGTGCCATATCGATTTGCTTGAAAACATGGATTTCACTGTAACATCGATTTGCTTGAAAACATGGATTTGCCTCTCACATCGATTCGATAAGTGAAACATGGATTTGCTTCTCACATCGATTCGATAAGTGAAACATGGATTTGCCTCTCACATCGATTCAATAAGTGAAACATCGATTTACCTCTCACATCGATTTGATAAGTGAAACATCGATTTGCCTCTCACATCAATTTGATAAGTGAAATATCGATTTGCCTCTCACATCAATTTGATAAGTGAAACATGGATTCGCTTGAAAAAATATGGATTTGCTTCAAACATGGATTTAATAAGTGAAACATGGATTCGCTTGAAAAAACATGGATTTGCTTCAAACATGGATTCTCTTGAAAAAGATGGATTTGCTTCAAATATGGATTTGATAAGTGAAACATGGATTCGCTTGAAAATATGGATTTGCTTCAAACATGGATTTCATAAGTGAAACATCGATTTGTTTGAAAACATGGATTTGATCACTTAAACATGGATTTCTTTTATATTTCAAAGTGTCTTTTGGCATCTAGTGAAAAAGTCATATATTATTGATTTGCGTAATCTTCTATCTTTCTGACAGTAGATCTTTTTGCTTATCTTTCTAGATCTCTTCTTTTATGCCAACAAAAAGGGGTTACTTACTACTTCTAGGTGGCAATAGGAAACATAGAGGTATGAATTTTTTTGACAGAAACACTCTTTTATCTAAACACTTTCTTCTATGCTTGCAGACCTCGTAGACTACAAAATATGTGAAGAAAGAGAAGATGAGCAATGGCTAGAACTCCAACAGATTTGTTCAAGCCTCTCATATAAAAGATGAAGCAAGGCTGAAGAAGAAAAAAAAAAAGAGCTTTCCTGAAGATTCTTTAAGAGTGTACATCCTGTGAGGAACCTCAACTCTATATACACTCAAAGGAAAAGAGAGAAAGAGCCCGAGCCCAAGAAGAAGTGTTCAAACATCTGAAGTCCACAAGCTTCAAGCTCCTTCTCCTCTCTTCACTCTCTCTGTTTGCATCTTTGTAATCTGGGGGAGAGAGTCTTTTCGCTGAGAGTTTTTTTAGTTGGTTTTCATTTGTTCCAACTCTCAACTTTGTTCTTTCTTTTCTAAGAAAGATCTTTGTCCAGCTGTAGGACTGTATACAGTGTAGAACCTAGCTGAGGGTTTAAGTCTAGTAGAACCGCACTGGGGTTTGTACCAGGAGGTTGGCTTCTTGACCTGTAAAAGAAGTGGGCTGCCTTCTTGCCCGGGAAAGAGAAGAAGACCAGCTGGGGTGCTGGGTGATGTATTGTCCTTAAGGGGGACTGTACCCTTGGTTAGTAAAATCCCAAGAGGTTGCTTGGGGACTGGACGTAGGACTTTCATATGGGAAGGGCCGAACCAGGATAAACCTCTTGTGTTATTTGTGTGATTGTTTATTTACTTCCGCACTACTACTCTTTATCACACTAAACTAACCAAACTTTCAAGTTATAATTTTCTGTGTTTAAGTTTCTGTTTTAGATTTCAAAAAAACCTATTCACCCCCCCTGCTGCCGTACCAAAAGGGCCAACAAGTGGTATCAGAGAGAAGTTCTCTGATCATTCAAGAAGATCCAACGATCTTAGAGAAGATCCATGCCAGCTCAAGGATTTGTTGAAGGTCAATCAGTCATCAGACCTCCACTCTTCGATGGAGAGGATTACCAATACTAGAAAATGAGAATGGAATGCTTCATTCGAGGCACATACTTTAATCTGTGGCAGGTAATAGAGGTAGGTGATTTTGTCGTTGTCCCTGCTGCAGGCACTACTGCCATTACAACTACTGATAAGAATAAATTATCTCTAAATTTTAAAGCAAAGAACTATTTATGTTGTGCTTTATCCAAAAATGAATTTAGTAGAGTATCTGCATATAAATCTGCTAAAGAAATGTGGGATAAACTGCAGATAACTTATGAAGGAATAGATAAAGTAAAACAAACTATGATAGATATTCTTATTTCACAATACGAACAATTTAAAATGCTTCCAAACAAAAACATTACTACAATGTATAATAGATTTTCAAGCATAGTAGTAGGTTTAAATTCTCTTGGTAAAACTCTTTCTAATGAGAAAACCGTTAGAAATATACTTAGGTCTTTAACTCTTTCGTGGACACCTAAAGTAACTGCTATTGAAGAAGCCCATGACTTAACCAAAATTTCTATTGATAACTTGATAGGTTCCCTCATGGCACATGAAATTAATATGGAGCGACTATCTGAAAGCTCATCAAAGAAAAAATGCACTAATGCTCTTAAAGCTACAACTGCTCCTTCCACTTCTTCTTCTTCTAGTTCCAAAAATGCAGATTCTGAAGACAGTGACGTAGATGAAGTATTGTCCAAGCTTCAGAAGATTTTAAAGAAGAAGAAAAATGGATCAAGAAGGATCCAAAGGAAAGAGAAAAAGGAAAAAGAACCAGTCTGCTATGAATGCAGAAAACCTGGACATCTGAGACCAGATTGTCCAAGACTCAAGAAGATTGGTCAAACCGAAAAGTCCAAGAAGTAGAACAAGAAATTTAAAAGAAAAGCCATGGCGGCTGCTTGGGAAAATGATGAAGCCAAAACTTCAGAATCACCAAGCTCTGATCCCGAAAAGGAGCAGGTAAGTCTAGCTCTCATGGTAGGACTAGATGAGGTACATTCTAACTCATCTTTTGATTCTTGCACAGATTCAGGATCAGAATCTAAAGATTTAGAACAAGTTTTTAATGAACTTTATGATAAACACAAAGTTGTTGTAAAAGAATTGAAAAATATCAAGAACAACCTTACTTGTTTGGAAAACACTAATTCTTATCTTAAATCAGAAATAGAACAATTAAAAGAATGTAAAGATAATAATTATCTTTTAAATGAAGATTTGAAAAGCAAGAATAATGAGAAGTTAGAGTTAGAAGAAAAATTAAAAACTCCAACTGAAGAAAATCTATATTTAAAATAATCAGTTAGAAAATTAACTAAAGGGAAATCATCTTTAGCCCTATGCTTAAAAGGATCAAAATCTGGAAATAACAAACAAGGGCTTGGTTACATACCTCCGGAAAAAGGAAAACAAGCCATAATTCTAGAAAAATATCCATTACCAAAATTTGTAAAAGAAACCAAGTTGCCTCAGAAAAAGGCACCTGTAAAAGAAAATGTCTCCAAAAATTGTGTTCCAAATAGACATTACAAAGAAAATAAGAACTGTAAATCAAATTATATTCATTGATGCTCTCATTGCAATAAGTTAGGACACACAGTAAATACCTACACAACAAGACACTTAGTTTGGATCCCGAAAGGATATTTTTATGCATCTAACCATCAAGGACCCAAAAAGATTTGTGTACCTACTTCTGAATAAGTTATTTGCAGGATAGTCTTGGAGCATCTAGGATGCTCAAGGCAAGGGTGACTGCCAACTCTTCATCCAACTCTTATCTGAAGAGGGAATAGTCACAAATATTGGATTTTATATTACTACTAACAATGTTTGCAAGCTTTTCCTAAGATCTATGCAGATAAAAATCATGAAGACTTGACAAACAACCAGTCAACAAGACGACTCAAGAGATCAACAGGTCGACACACCAACAAACACCTATCAACAGACAAGTGAAGAATCTTCAAGAGGACCCTCTCTGTCAGGGGGAGCCTTATGCTTAGGGGGAGAAAACATTCAGGGGGAGCACAAACTAAGGGGGAGTTATTCATTAATGTCAATCATTGTTGAACCCCTCATTGGTATGAAATTTTCACAAAAGGGGAGAGAATGCATGGTAAATCCTTCCTTTTTGGTTAGTGACAAAAAGGGGGAGAGTATGCATAGTATGCATTATCTATGAATTTTATGTATTTTTATGCTTTAAGTATTTTTGTCAGAAATTTCTCATAAATTTTTTCATCACCAAAAAGGGGGAGATTGTTGAGCCTCTCTATATTTTACCCTTATATTTTGATGATAACAAAATTTATGATTAATTGAATATAATTTAATTCATTTAATATTATGTTTTCCTAATAAATATAAATTTATGATATTTTTGGTGATAACAAAATTTATGATTAATTAAATATTATTTAATTCATTTAATATTATGTTTTCCTAATAAATATAAATTTATAATATTTTTGGTGATAACTAAACTTATGATTAATTAAATATTATTAAATATATTTTAATTTTATGTTTTTCCTAATAAATATAAATTTATGAAATTATCGCTGTGTGTTTTGCACTAAAAAGCTAAATCGATGTCCATTCAATATACATCGATTTCAGTTCACAAAGTGCCACATTGATTTGCTTGAAAAGATGGATTTCACTACAACATCGATTTACTTGAAAATATGGATTTGCCTCTCATATCGATTTGATAAGTGAAACATCGATTTGCCTCTCACATCGATTCGATAAGTGAAACATCGATTTGCCTCTTAGATCGATTTGATAAGTGAAACATCGATTTGCCTCTCACATCGATTTGATAAGTGAAACATCGATTTGCCTCTCACATCGATTTGATAAGTGAAACATGGATTTGCTTCAAACATGGATTTGATAAGTGAAACATAGATTCGCTTGAAAAAATGTTGATTTGCTTCAAATATAGATTTGATAAGTCAAACATAAATTTGCTTGAAAAATATGGATTTGCTTCAAACATGGATTTCATAAGTGAAACATGGATTCACTTGAAAATATTAATTTGCTTCAAACATGGATTTCATAAGTGAAACATCGATTTGCTTGAAAACATGGATTTGATCACTTAAACATAGATTCCCTTTATATTTCAAAGTGTCTTTTGGCATCTAGTGAAAAAGTCATATATTATTGATTTGTGTAATCTTCTATCTTTCTGACAGGAGATCTTTTTGCTTATCTTTCTAGATCTCTTCTATCCTACCAACAAAAAGGGGGTTACTTACTACTTCTAAGTGGCAACAGGAAACATAGAGGTATGAATCTTTTTGACAGAAACACTCTTTTATCTAAACACTTTCTTCTATGCTTGAAGACCTCGTAGACCACAAAATATTAGAAGAAAGAGAAGATGAGCAACGACTAGAACTCCAACGGATTTGTTCAAGCCTCTCATATAAAAGATGAAGCAAGGCTGAAGAAGGAAAAAAAAAAAAAAGAGCTTTCCTAAAGATTCTTTAAGAGTGTACATCCTGTGAGGAACCTCAACTCTATATACACTCAAAGGAAAAGAGAGAAAGAGCCTGAGCCCAAGAAGAAGTGTTCAAACATCTGAAGTCCACAAGCTTCAAGCTCCTTCTCCTCTCTTCACGCTCTATGTGTGCATCTTTGTAATTTGGGGGAGAGAGTTTTTTCGCTGAGAGTTATTTTAGTTGGTTTTCATTTGTTCCAACTCTCAGCTTTATTCTTTCTTTTCTAAGAAAGATCTTTGTGTTGGACCGAGCCCCTTACCGTTGCACCAAAAGCTCGAGCTGGTAGTGAAGGCGGTAGCCAAATCTTTAAGGCGGAAGCGCAAAGCACCACGTCAACGCTGTGGTCGGCATGAGGGGCTTCGCACAGGGTTTTACCCCTGCGGCGGGCTGGGTTGCCAGCCCCGATGTCACTATGCTGCCCCATAACAGCATAGTGGCAGTGATTCCCTAAGGGAGTCGATGGCAGTTAACCAATAAACTCCCCCCCAGCGGCACCCGGGGGAATCAAACCCGCAACTTCGCTCTGATACCACTTGTTGGCCCTTTTGATTCGACAGCACGTCAACCTAGAGGGGGGGTGAATAGGTATTTCTGATTTCTGCAACAATAGAAACTTAAGCACACAGAAAAATTAACACTTGAAAGTTTGGTTAGTGTTAGTGTGATGAAGAGTAGCAGTGTGGAAGCACGTAAACAATCACACAAAAGACACAGGAGATTTATCCTGGTTCGGACCTCCTCTCCACAGGAGTCCTACATCCAGTCCCCAAGCAACCTCTTGGGATTTCACTAACCGAAGGTACAGTCCCCCTTAAGGACACTACAACACCCTGGATACCCCACCAGGTCTTCTTCTCTTTCCCGGGAAAGAAGGCAGCCCACTTCTTTTACAGGTTCAGAAGCAAACCTCCTGTTACAAACCCCAGTGTGGTTCTGCTAGACTTAAACCCCCAGCTAGGTCCTGTTGGTACAAACCCCAACAAGGTTCTGCTAGACACTAACATCTAGCTAGGTTCTACACTGTATACAGTCCTACAGCTGGACAAGATGTCTTTCTTATAAGAGAAAGACCAATGCTGAGAGTTCTACAAGAATGACCTCTACCCAGGAACTCTCAGCAAAAACTCTCCCTAAGAATTACAATAAGCGCAGGGAGAATGGAGAAAGGAGAAGGAGCTTGAATGCTTGTGAGCTTCAGCTGCTTGAATGTTTTTTCTTGGCTCAGGCTCTTTCTCTCTTTTCCTTTGAGTGTATGTGGCATTGAGGTTTCTTACTGGTTGTACACTCCTTGAATGATCTTCAGGAAGGCTCTCTTTATGTTCTTCATCCATGCTTCATCTTTTATATGAATAGCTTTTGAATGGATCCGTTGAAGAGATCCGTTGGAGTTCTAGCCATTGCTCTTCATTTGTCTTAATCAACCTTTAGTGGTCTTTGAGATCTGTGAGCATAGAGCAGTGTGTTAGCACAAAAATAGTGTTTACACGATAACAATGCACACTGTTGTATTTCTCTTAACATGCTAAAACTAATAGGTCAAAGATCTTTTCTAACAAAGCTCTAAAACAAGCATGCCACTTTATCTGTCAGAAGATATTTTGACTTTTCATTAGGCACCAAACATATTTAAAACATCTGAATATAAAGAAAATCGATGTTTACATGAAGTCGATGTTTGGACTAAATCGATGTTTAAGTGAAAGCAAATCGATGTGAGAAGCAAATCGTTATGATCTATAAAGAAGTCGATGTGATCACTTATGAAATCGTTACGAGACCCAAATCGATGTGAAACTTATCAAATCCTTATGAGAATGAAATCGATATGAGGGCAAATCGTTGTGGCTATAAAAGGAATCGTTCTGAGATCGATTTCTTAACAAATCGTTATGGCCACTTAAGAAATCGTTGTGAGATCAATTTCTTAACAAATCGTTAAGGCCACTTAAAAAATCGTTGTGAGATCGATTTCTTAACAAATCATTAAGGCCACTTAAGAAATCGTTGTGAGATCGATTTCTTAACAAATCGTTATGGCCACTTAGCGAATCGTTACAACGTCTTTCGAAATCGTTGTGACGAAAAAATCGATGTTTCACTTAACGAATCGTTACACGATCAAATCGTTGTGTAACTTATGAAATCGTTGTTAGTGAAATCGATGTGGCACTTTTGAATAGAAATCGATGTATATTGAATGAACATCGATTTAACATTTTAGTGCGCCAATATTGCATCAATGTGAGACTCAGCATTTTTCTATGAGATTGATGCGATACAGATGAAACAAAATGTTCAATTTAAGTTACATCATAAATTTTGTTAGCACCAAAATATGAAGGTAATAAAGAGTGGTTCAACAATCTCCCCCTTTTTGGTGATGACAAAATTTATGAGAATTTTCTGATTTAAAATACTTAAAGTATAGAAACTACAAAAAATTCACAGAACCTACATACTCTCCCCCTTTTTGTCACTAACCAAAAAGGAAGGATCTTACCATCCATTTCTCTCCTCCATTGAGAGAATTTCTTACCATAGAGGGGTTCAACAATGATAGTCGATAATGAATAACTCCCCCTTAATCTGTGCTCCCCCTGAATGTGAGACTCCCCCTTAATGTGAGGCAAGTCAGATCCTGTTGGTCTTGACCTTTCACATGTTGTTTGTCAAGTCTTCAAGATTTTTATCTGCATACATCTTAAAAGGAAACTTGCAAACATTGTTAGTAGCAATGGGGTTTACTGAATATAACAAATAGAAATGTAAGTTTAAAAGCAAAAACTAAAACTAAAGGATGACTACTTCCTCTTCAGATTGGAATGAAGTGAAGAGTTGGTAGTCACCAATAAGATGCTTTTGAGCATTCTCTAACCATACCCATTTGAATACCTTTTTCTTTTGTTCATCAAGAGAAGATCGACATTTTCGTCTTTAATGTTGAAGCTACCTGAGGAGTTGTTCACTGAAGGTGTCTCCTAAGGAGATACTTGGATTTTATTAGCCTTATCCTCAGTTTTTTCTTCATTAGATGCTTCTTCAACGCTTATTTCTTCAGAGATATCCTTTTTGAAAAAGATATGAGGCTCCCTCTCAATCTGAGGTTCCTCCTTTACCTCTTCTTCTTCATGTGAAGGGATAACTTCCTAAGCTACTTCCTGTTGCTCCCCTTGAATGATGACAGTTGGAGAAGATGGAGTTGTAGCTTCCTGTCTTGTTTCTTTAAACACTTGAGCATCAGTAGGTATTTCATCCGTAATGGGTATTCCTTCATATGTGAGCTTCAATTTTTCCCACATATCTTTAGCAGATATACATGCAGATACTTTACTAAATTCTTTTTGGATAAAGCACAACATAAATAGTTCTTAGCTTTAAAGTTTAAAGATAATTTAGTTTTATCTGCTACAGTAATGGCTGTAGTACCTTCAGCAGGAACAATAACAAAGTCACCTACCTCAATTACCTGCCACAGATCAAAGTCTGTGCCTCGAATGAAGCATTCCATCCTCATCTTCCAATATTGGTAGTCTTCTCCATCAAAGAATGGAGGTCTGGTGACTGATTGTCCTTCAGCACATCCTTAAGCTGCCATGGATCTTTGCTCTAAGATCGTTGGATCTTCTTGAAAGTTCAAAGAACCTAAGGGACCCAGCTAGGTCCTGTTGGTACAAACCCTAACAAGGTTCTGCTAAACACTAACCTCTAGCTAGGTTCTACACTGTATACAGTCTTACAGCTAGACAAGATGTCTTTCTTATAAGAGAAAGACCAATGCTGAGAGTTCTACAAGAATGACCTCTACCCAAGAACTCTCAGCAAAAACTCTCCCCAAGAATTACAATAAGCGCAGGGAGAATGGAGAAAGGAGAAGGAGCTTCAATGCTTGTGAGCTTCAGCTACTTGAATGCTTTTTCTTGGCTCAGGCTCTTTCTCTCTTTTCCTTTGAGTGTATGTGGCGTTGAGATTTCTCACTGGTTGTACACTCCTTGAATGATCTTCAGGAAGGCTCTCTTCATGTTCTTCAGCCATACTTCATCTTTTATATGAATAGCTTTTGAATGGATCCGTTGAAGAGATCCGTTGGAGTTCTAGCCGTTGCTCTTCATTTGTCTTAATCAACCTTTGGTGGTCTTTGAGATCTGTGAGCATGGAGCAGTGTGTTAGCACAAAAATAGTGTTTACACGATAACAGTACACACTGCTGTATTTCTCTTAACATGCTAAAACTGATAGGTCAAAGATCTTTTCTGACAAAGCTCATCGACTCCCTCAGGGAATCGCTGCCACTATGCTGTTATGGGGCAGCATAGTGAGATCGGGGCTGGCAACCCAACCCGCCGCAGGGGTAAAAACCTGTGCAAAGCCCCTCATACCGACCACAGCGTTGACGTGGTGTTTTGTGCTTCCGCCTTCACTACCAGCTCGAGCTTTTGGTGCAACGATAAGGGGCTCGGTCCAACAAGTGGTATCAAAGCTCGAGCTGGTAGTGAAGGTGGTAGCCAAATATTTAAGGCAGAAGCGCAAAGCACCACGTCAACGCTGTGGTCGACATGAGGGGCTTCGCACAGGGTTTTACCCCTGCGGCGGGTTGGGTTGCCAGCCCCGATGTCACTATGCTACCCCATAACAGCATAGTGGCAGCGATTCCCTAAGGGAGTCGATGGCAGTTAACCAACACTTTGTCCAGCTGTAGGACTGTATACAGTGTAGAACCTAGCTAGGGGTTTAAGTCTAGCAGAACCGCACTGGGATTTGTACCAGAAGGTCGGCTTCTTGACCTGTAAAAGAAGTGGGCTGCCTTCTTGCCCGGGAAAGAGAAGAAGACTAGCTGGGGTGTTGGGTGTTGTATTGTCCTTGAGGGGAACTATACCCTTAGTTAGTAAAATCCCAAGAGGTTACTTGGGGACTGGATGTAGGACTTCCATGTGGGAAGGGCCGAACCAAGATAAATCTCTTGTGTTATTTGTGTGATTGTTTATTTACTTCCGCACTGCTACTCTTTATCACACTAAACTAACCAAACTTTCAAGTGATAATTTTCTGTGTTTAAGTTTCTATTTTAGATTTCAGAAAAACCTATTCACCCCCCCCTCTAGGTTAGCTTGCTGTCATACCAAAAGGGCCAATAGAAACGTGAAGTGATATGAATGAAAGTTGAACCCATGAATCAAGTTAAATACCATGTGTAGAAAGCATGATATAGGTTATTCATGTGCATTTGCTTATTTGACATGAACCATGTGCCATATACTTCTCTTGTTGTTTAAAAGATTGGCTTAAATGTGATGTGTAAGGATGTGCCTATAGGTTGCTTGCTGGGTCTTTTGGAAGACTCATACTTGTTTTAACATACATGTGAGACAAGTGTCTGTTGGGTTCTCATGTGGGAGAATGTTGAGTTACAACAAGTGCTTCATTGTTTTTGATGATGAGCAATACTAATTGATGTTATGTGAATGTTTCAAACATGATGGCAATGACAAAGACATGAAAGAAACATGACAAAGACATGAAAGAAACATGATGTTGATAAAATGTTTCTATTAATCAACTATGCATTCATTATATCTCACTTAGAATGTCTTTTAATGTAGGTGTGAATGTACACAAGACTAGCAACAAAATCCAAGTGCAAAAGAACAAGAAATACACTTCAAATGGTCATGTGTCGACAGCCCCCAAGGTATGTGTCGACAGATAGACAAGTTAGAACAAGACAAGCTGCTGGAAGCACTTAAAAAGCAGTAGCTGTCGACAGCAAGACAGTAGCTGTCGACAGATGCTGATTTTCCAGCAACATTATGGTTCTGGAAACCAGATTTATACAGTAGCTGTCGACAGCACAAAATCGCCTGTCGACAACCGAAGCTTTAGGAAGATCTGATGGTCAGGATATGTTCTATATTAGGGTGTTCCCTTTTAGCATGACTCTCTATGCTTGGACAGCACTATATATAGAACATATGGATCTATGTTCGTAAAAAGGAGCCTCCACACAGAAAACCCTAAGCCAAGAACAAGAAGAAGAAGGTTACCCTGTTTTCTGCTTCAACTCTCCGTCCAGCGCGAGGAAGATTCATCTCACGAGCGGAGTTGAAGTCGGTTTGTCCACGAATCAAGCTTCGTCTACATCATTTGATCTTCATCAACACGAAGCCTGAAGTTGTTTTGGACTACCACACGAAGAGTTCTTCATCTAGATTTGATCTTTCATCTCAGAACTCTTCCTTCTTTCTACTTCCATATACATGTGTGTGTGTGTACTGATTAGAGATCAGTACATGGCATTTGTGGAAGAGTGTGTGTTCTGTGATCTATACAAGGTCTGTGTATAGATCATAGTGTGTGGTGTGTTGATCAAATCAAGGCTAGAGGATTTGATCTACTGTGAACTTGATCTAGCGTGTGTGTGTGTGGTTGAGCCGTTGTGCTCGTGTGTGTGTGTGTTGTACTCAGTTCTTGAGTAGTGTGTCCTCACTGTGTGAGGGGTGGACGTAGGACTCACGTGGTGTCATCTCCGAACCACCTAAAAATCCCTTGTGCATTGTGGTTTGAATTGTGGTTTGCATTGTGTTGCGCTAGATGCATGCATAGGGATTTCGTCTACACAGTACTTGTTAATTTGTGCTCTCGTGTGTGTGTGTTGTACTCAGTTCTTGAGTAGTGTGTCCTCACTGTGTGAGGGGTGGATGTAGGAGTCACGTGGTGTGATCTCCGAACCACCTAAAAATCCCTTGTGCACTGTGGTTTGAATTGTGGTTTGCATTGTGTTGCGCTAGATGCATGCATAGGGATTTCGTCTACACACTACTTGTTAATTTGTTCACACACATTACATCTGATCAGAGGGGTTTAAATTGAGTAGATCTCTTAATTCGAAGTAATTCTTAAATTGCTTAAGTTTCCGCTGCAAATCTATTCAACCCCCCCTTCTAGCTTTGCCATCACCGAACATCTGATCCTAATAGTGTCCCCGTGCTAGAGGAGGACATAGTGAGGAGCGACTCTGAGCGAGAGGAATAGCTATACTTGTGGACACTATTTATGTAGACTACATTTTCATTTACTAGTAGGTGGAGTATGTTATTACATGGACTTGTATAAATGTGGACGTTGAGTTTATTTCCATTATTACTATATAGACTGTAGAATGTGTGAATGGTGATGGAATAAGAATGTCTTTTATTTCCGCTGTACTTTCTTTTGTTATTTATGTACATCTCTACCTACTTTGTTGTGTTAGGTACATGTCCCACTGTGACGGCGCTCTTTATATCGATGAGGGTTGGTATAATCGTACCAGTATAAAGAAGGTCATTACAAAAAGAGTCTTTCGGTCCGGCCCAAAATCGAGCCAAGTCAGCAAGTTTGTCGGGCCAACCCGGCCCATTAACAATCCTATCGAGTAGACAGTGTGACAAATCAATCTCGTGCATTATGCCACACCAACAATACATAAAAAAATAAGGATAACTGATCAATCTCTACTGTTTAATTTTTTTTTTTTAGATCTCTGAGTTATATATTTATAAGGACAAATTAATTAACAGTTTTTTATTGTAATAGAGAAAGTTACGTAACAAGTGATATCACTTACTGTAATGAATTACAGCCCTATTAGAGATTATAAAATAAGTCAAATATTTGATAAAATTTTTAATTAATGTATCTTATTTATAATTACAGGGATAAATGTGTAACTACATAATTTTATAAAAGACTACATAGTTGTCAGAAATTTAAAAATAAATTCTCAATAAATAAAGATTGATTGATAATTCTTCCTAGATAAAAAAAAAAAAGAAATGTGATGGCTCACATATCCTTCCCGCAAACACTTTTTCCAAATTTTAATTATTGTGAAAGTAAAAAACTTCCAAAATTTTTTTGAAGGTTAAACACTAAGATATCATAAGTATTATCTCATTACAATAAAATTGGTCTATAGTACCAGTATGTACTTTTGATTTTTGAGTTTCGTAAGAATAAATAGATCAATAAATAACAAGTAGTTGTTAATATTGTTTTTACGCCAAATCTATTTCTATAATATTACAATAAAATAAAAATTTTAACCCAGACACGAGACAACATCCAAAAAAATAAGACAACACAAAACAAACGTAAGATACTCTCAAAACATAATGCGAAAGTTCTCACATTACTATCAAAACATGGCAGTACGATTTTTTTAAAAAATCTTGTACTTTTAACTCACCAACTAAGATTCAGCATTCTTTCTTCAATTGACAAAGATCACCAACACGAAAGTCTCTAACACGGCAACGTAGGAATCTCACGGAACAAACTTTGAATCTACGGAACTCTCACCCTACTGCCAAAACATAGCAGCACTAAAAATTGAAAAGAAAAAAAAACTTCGGATGGCGGGGTTCAAAGTTCCATCTGTTGTGTTTGGCAACGACACCTTCTGTCACAAGTGTCGTTGATATCCACCCAGACCTTACTGACTAACTAGTGACAATGCGCTGATCGACATTATAATTTTGTCACGCTCCAATTTAACAACGGAAATAAATCGAGAACGTGACGATACAAATATCTGTAGTCGAGTAATTCAGAATGATAATTAAATATAACAAAAGACTTGAGATAGTAATAGTGTTAGTCAAAATAATTTTTTATTTCATTCCCTTCGAAGCTAACTTACAACCTTATAATTAAAGCCAAACATAAGATCTATTATTGAAATTCAAAATACATATGACTCAAGAACAAGTAGACTAACTAATACAGACTCTATTGACTCTAACAAGTTGGCTAACATTCTATGTCGACAGGTACATTCTGAGAAGCTCTTCACTCTTCCCCAGCCCCATCATTCTCTAGTTCCTCGTAGTCATCACTTGAAATAGTGCAAGAAGCAAGTGTGAGCATGCTAACGTCCAGTAGGATTTACATCGCATGGTGCGAGCATGCTTTACGTATATTAACGTGTTTATCATGCGAGATACTATCATGCAATACTCATGACAAGATGATCATGATATCGATATGGAACAATTTTTGAAGGTATAACATGTACGAGAACGATTTAGTAACTAAAATCCAATAACATTTACCATGTGAGAAGGAATGATTATCAATGGAATGGATGACCGTACAATCATTTGTCAAATAGAAGAGATTCAATAAATCTATAGCATGTACAATGAATAGTACAAGTTGAATTCCATTGAATTCCAGTGAACAATTTCATATTGATTCGATAACAATGACATATACAATATATTTGGCCATTCCATTTAACAGTTCAATCAATCAATCAATCATTCAATAACAATGTGAAAATTACCTAGATCAATCTTACAGTCAATTAGGTGATTGTCAGACACCTCAATGGATCGTATACTCTTGTGATTATAAGTATTTCAGGTGCTCCTCCCAAAACCAGACTAGACCCATATCTGCATAGGCATCAGTCGTGAACTGAAGTTCCAATAATTTCTGGTAATTCCATTACATTTATGGCCAACATGATTTCCAAAAAATAGACAGTCATGTACAAAAGATCATGTCAACGATTATAAGAAGAACAAGGTAAGTAAACATGATCCGGAGTAAATTTCGACAGCATAACGGCTTAATTTCATTAGTTCAATCTTTACACTTAGTAGCTTGGTTTCTATGTAACAAAATCACTCTCACGAGAAGTAGATGAGAACGGAAGTGCTTTCTATCTTTTGGGAACTTTAATAGTACAACCAACTCAGTCTTCATGAGGGAATTCACGAAGTGCGGATTTACGGAGCTGTTAGAGGAAAAGTCCCTAGTATGTTGCCCAGCTAGCAAGCCCAGAGGGGGGATGAATGGGATTTAAAAATCTTTTAGATTTAACACCTGTCAACAAAAAAACTTTAACAGAAAAAAACTAAGTTCGATTGTTAGTGTTAGTGATAATGAAGACAACAAACAAATAAGCACACAACACAGGAGATTTGTATCTTAGTTCAGACCTCCTACCCCAAGGAGTCCTACATCCAGTCCCCAAGCAACAACTTGAGATTTCACTAACCAAGGGTGCTGTCCCCCCTTAAGGACCCTTACACATCCAGCTGCAGCTGGCATTCTCTTCTAACCCCGAAGAGGTACAAACCACCCTGATACACAGGTCTTCCTACCTTAACGAAGGGAATACAAACCACCTGTTTCCAACAAGTCTTCTCTTCACAACCAGAAGAGGAACTTCACAACAGATGTGAAAGAAAGCGAAGGGCCCCTAGACCAAGCTTACAAAGAAATGCTTGATCTGAGGCAAAGTCTGAGAGAGAAAGATTGGCAATGAGAAAAATCTCACAGAACTACAAGCTCTCAAAAAAATCTAGACAATGAATGGTTGAGAGCTACGAGCTAAGGAATGAATGGAGTCAAGCAAGAAGCTCTTGTTCGTTGTTGAAGGATTTCTTGAAGGCTCTATCACATAAAGATTAAAATTGTCGAACTATTTTTTTGAGAGTCTTCAGTCTTGTATATATATCTTCACTTTAACAAAGTAGCTGTTGTGGAGACCGTTGTCTCTAAGATTAATGCTCGTTAGACTGCATGGTCCATCGTGCGCGACTGGTAAGCTTGTAGCCATTTAATGCTCTGGAGCCATGCACGCAAAGAGAAGATTCATCCAGATATTCTTTAGCTTCTGGTTGTCCAATGTTGTAAGATATGATACTGGCAAATACCTGCACATAATAAATGTCGAAGCACAGACAGCTAGACTGTCTCTATGCTCGTCAGTCAACGTTAGAAATCATGCAGTAAGAACGTACACCAAAATAGTAATGCCATTCTGCTATCCTGAAAAGTGTTTGCTATAGAAACATATGAATAGAAGGCACCCAGATATGCAACGTGCAGAGAAGTGTACAATCTCATTAAATGTAAAGATATTAGTGATGCACGCGGGAAGACTTTGACTTTCATAATATTTGAAAATATATAATTAATATCATGTATGAAATCGATGTAATCCATGAAGTCGTTATGACAAAGAAATAGTTGTACAACTTATGAAATCGTTGTTTATGCAAATCGTTGTACAAGAGAAAGCAAATCGTTGTATAAGCAAATTGTTGTATAAGCAAATCGTTGTACAAGAGATAGTAAGTCGTTGTACAAGCAAATCATTGTACAAGAGAAAGCAAATCGTTGTACAAGAGAAAGTAAATCGTTGTACAAGAAAATCGTTGTACAAGCAAATCGTTGTACAGATATAAGTAAATCGTTGTACAAGCATAAGCAAATCGTTCTAGCTATGAAATCGTTGTTTTCACTTATCGAATCATTACAACAATCAAATCGTTGTTTTCACTTATCGAATCGTTACAACAGTCAAATCGTTGTTTTCTCTTTTGAAATCGTTATAAGAGTCAAATTGTTGTTTTCACTTATGAAATCGATGTGAAACCGAAATCGTTGTTTCACTTAACGAATCGTTGTGAGACCGAAATCGTTGTTTCACTTAACGAATCATTGTAGCGATTGAATCGTTCTTTTACAAACTTATGAAATCGTTATACGATGAAATCATTGTAGCAATAGAATCGTTCTTTTACAAACTTATCAAATCGTTATACGATGAAATCGTTGTAGTGATAGAATCATTCTTTTACAAACTTATCAAATCGTTATACGATGAAATCGTTGTGGACTTAGAAGAAATTCATGCTTTAAACTTTAAATGAAAGAGTAAGAGAATAACTTACAGATTAGGCTCGATTTATTCCCTGTGGATGAACTTCATAATAACTTGTTAGAAAATAATTGTTAGGGTTTTGTTAATCACCAAAATTGTATATAATTAAATAAAAATTATATAGGGATGGACTGATCATTAATCTCCCACTTTTTGGTGATGAGAAAACATAACAAAAAGATATAAGGCTTCTGAAATGAATCTCAGTAAATTTGCTAGAGAAATTTAAAGAGTGTATTTCAGAACATTTTACTTTCTCCCCCTTTTTGTCATTAAGCAAAAAGAATCAAAATACACAAGAAAGGGGAGAGGAAAGATAAATGGGAGCCAGAAGAAACATTGTATTATATCACTGAGGAGGTATAGAGATGTAAAAGGCAGGATACAAGAGGGAGGCATAGCGAGTAATGATCAGCCAAGCCTTGCATTCCTGCTCTTCAAAATATTGTTGAAAAGCTCCATAAACCATAGAGTAGGAAGGTCCCATAACAAGAGCCATCCTTTGGATGTGCAGTTTCCTTTGAGCTTCTACAAAAGTGCCATATGCATCACTGCAAAGAGAAAATTTGTAGCCAGTAGAGGTGCCAAAACTAGCATACTGGAGGAACTGATCAACATAAATTGGATAGAAAATCTGATTGGCCTTCAGTTCCTTTTTCATAGCCACATACACCTTGTATCTCTCAACCCATGTATCAAATGAATCTCGAACAAGATGAATGGAGTTAAGATCTAGAAATTCTGCAGTAGACAGAGGAGGTTGATTTGATTTGGCCTGAGAAGCAATGAGATCAAGAAGCTGCTGAGCAGTGAGAGGGTAATGTCTTTCCCAGTCTGATGGAGATAGCCGCTCACATTCAGACAAAAGAGGGGAAAGAACATCAGACTTGATGTGGCCTTGGTGATATTCCCGGTAGATGAATCTATGGATTGCAAAGGAATTTTCTTTCTCCACTGAAATGCACCACATGACCCTAGCAAATCTTTCAAAAATAATAGGGCCTACTGCAGATTCCATGACTAAGGAATGAAGTGGAGGCAGAGACACAACATCTGGTATCTCCAAAGTGGCATAATCCACTTGGATGGAGGTGGAATGAGCAGCATCCGAACCAAGAAGAGAAATAACTTTCCGGAATTGGCCAAGCTGAACTTCGGGCAGATTATGGAGATAGTTGTAATCATTAAACATCTGGAAGTACCTGATGAGCATGATCTCCTTCTGGATGAAAGGACCCCAGGTATTATTGTTATGAACTACAAACCACTCAGAGAGAGTGAGTGGGTGATCCTTGGGTGGGATTCGAGCAAAGCTGGCAGATATGAATTGCCTGTATAAAGACTGATGGCCCCGAGCCCATTGTTCTTCAGATTTAGCCTCAGTCATAGAGAAGATTTTTGACTATTCGGCTTTAGAAATAGAAGAGAGAGGGAGAACAACATTTAGGTGGTCGGTGAAATGTAGGTAAGGAAGGCCAAAAATGGTGGCAAATGTGCATTTCTGGAGGAATTCACAATAGATAGACCTTCTTCGATTTTCAACAGTGAGAGAAAACTAAAGAGGTGGATAACGAGGCTCAAAAGAAATAGCAAGGTTGGAAGATATTTTTCTCTTTTTAGGAACATGGCTGGAAGAAACTTTCCTATGAATGTGAGTCCCAACTGATAGGACTAAGCGATGTATGGCTACTTCAAACTCATCTTTGATGTCCTGGATAAAGGGACCTTCAAGTTGGGCACCCTCTAGAATAATGGTAACAAAAGAGGGAGGAATAGGAGGATGAAGGAAAGAATAAGAGGTAGAGGGAGGTGGTATGGATGGTCCAGCTGATGAAGGACCAGAAGATGAGGCTCCAACTGAGGAGGATGTTGGAGGTGCCTCAGAAGGAGGAGGAGGAATGAATGTGGAGGAAGAAGGAGAAAAGGAGGTTGTGGTAGGAAATGGTGTTGGTGAGAAAATGTGCTTAGGTAGGGGTTGTTTGAAGGTGGCAGGAGCTGGAGGAGAAGTGGTAGATGAAGGTGGAGAAGGAGGGGCTGGAGTTTGAAGAGGAGAAGAAGGGGGCTCTGGGGGCACAACCTCTTCTACAGGTGCTTCAACTCTGCCTTGCTCATCCTGAGATTCCACTGGCCCAGATGGCCCTGACTGCTCATCCACAACTAGCCTTAGAGGCCCTGGCTACCCAGTTGATGGCCCTGATGGCCCAGATGCTTCCTGTGTTGGCTGACCTTTAAAAACCTTTGGCCCTGATGGCCCTGCATCCTCAGCACCAATTGGCCCTGATGGCCGGACTTCTTCTTCTATAATACTTGGCCCTGATGGCCAGATTTCTTCTTCAGTCCTTGGCCCTGGTGGCCGAACTTCTTCTTCTGCATCAATTGGCCCTGATGGCCCTGAACTGCTCTTTGGCACTGCATGAGTGGGAGCAGGAGTGTTGTGCGGGGGGAACAAACAACACTCACTCTCTCACACTACCCACTCGTAGATACCAGAGAGAGAGAGAAGGAGGGAGGAAGGAGAACACAGGAACACCAGATTTTACGTGGTTCGGAGGCAAGAAGCCTTCCTACGTCCACGGCCACAGTAGCTATCAATTACTTCTTCTCCAAAAACACACATACAAAGAGAACGTACCCTCCCTTTATATACTAGGCGGAAAGGTACCACAAATGAGATTTACAAGGACAAGAATGCCCCTAACTTAAAGTCGTCTCAGAGCTGCCAAGTCGCCTGTCCTGGGGTAGAGAGAGTCGAATGCTTCATATTTGACATTCGACTGCATGAGTCGAATCCTTCATGCTGACATTCGACTGCATGAGTAGAGTCCTTCATGTTGACATTCAACTGCATGAGTCGAATCGTTCACATCTGACATTCGACTGCATGAGTCGAATCATTCAATCGACTGCTTCATTTCTGACTTCGGCTGTGGCAGTCGAATGCTGAGTCCACCTGCAACACTTAGTCAAAATTTAGCTTCCTGACCCCTTATGGAGATCTACTTCAGAGTTCAGGCTCCACAATCTAACAAGGAGTGGCAGAAATGGGCAAGTGCACCCTCACAAAAACTGATAGATCTTCTACTAAATGTTTTATGCTTCCCAGCTCACCCTTCAAACCTTGGAGCTCAACTTCCATTGCTCCAATCTGCTTGGCTCCTGTGCTTTGGCTTACAAAGATAGATGATACTTCATTTTGCAATGAGCACATGATCTCTCCATGTGCATCTAAACGGTCTATGACTGGCTTCATATTGACCCTTAGCTTCTTCTTCTTGGAACTATGGTGTGCTCTTCTAGTAAGCAAAGGAATTTGAGCTACACCCTTTCCTTTAGCACTGGCCCTAATAGCGGGCTTCACAATATCAACAGGAGGTTCTTCTTCATCTGAGGTGCTCTCCACAACACCTTCTTGGAACATATTAGCAGGGGCACTAGCTGTGTGCTCCCCCTGAATCTCTGCTGCCTTTTCAACTTCAGACTCCCCCTGAGCAGGAGCATTCACCATAGGAACATCTTCACTGTGGCCTGGTGCCATAGACCTTGGAACAACTTCTTCCATAGCAACTTCTGTAGTAGGAACACTTGGAGTGATATCTTCATGAGTTTCTTCCTGCTCCCCTTGAATGCTGGTGACAGTTTCTAATACTTCATGAAGAATAGATGTAATAAATGTCGTAGGGGTATCAACCTTTGATGATTGCCCAACGGGATGAATGTGCTTGGGAGGAATTTCTTCAATTCTTCATGGACTAGCCACTGGTTCTTCAACTCTGATTGTTGCTGCTGCCTCTTCCAGGACTGCTGGGGCTACGAGAATTTCTACAACAGGGTCTTCAATCCTCACATTTGCCTCTGCCTCTCTCTTGTTTTTGGAGCTCGGGTCTGTGTTTTTGTTCAGACCTGAACTTGACAACAAGTTCTCTTTCCGTTAAGATCTTCAGTTAGCAGCATGCGATGAGGCCGTTAAGCTCCGTTAACGGCCAGACTATGCCGTTATGTTTTTTAGGACAGAACAGTGAGCTGTTCTCCCTTCTATATGATTAATTTCCGAAGTGTTTTCGCATGAGGATATAATGTAATCATATATGTTATGTAAAATAGACAATGTGATGTGTGTGGAATTTTCTGTGCTTTTCAGTGAATGGCATGAATTGTTAGACTCATTGAAATACATGTTTGGGAAATGGATTATGCAGGTTCACCTACTGTCTACATGATCCCTGAGGAATGGAATGCCCTAAATTTTTCTAAACCGTGTATATACGTATCAGTCCATGCCCTGCAATTTTGAAAAAAAATTCCATGATTGTGGGATTTACTGTAATTTCTGTTTTTGAAATAGAAGACATGCGTAGGATTTGTAAAGTTTACAGTAAATTGTGTGTTGTGCAATAAATTTGGGGAAAATTCCTGTGATGATGTGTATGTTAGGTTCAGGGCTGTGAACTGTCAAACTGGATATTCATGTTATGTTCCATGATAAATTGAATTATGAATGGAATGAAACTGAATGTTTTAATTTCTGTAAATGTAATATGACTCAGAAAAATCTAGAAATTTGTATGTGAGGTCATGAACCTGCAATTCGTGTGTGGTTAAAATTTCATGATATTTAGATAACTGTAAAGGGTATTATGAAATTCTCATGTGAAAACATGTGATAAATGCATGCTATCATGAATATGATTTGATGATGTGTTTGCCAACCTGATTAATGTGAGCTACTGAATGTTTGATTTCTGTCAACAATAGTATCATGATTAGGAAAACAGAGCCATGTGTATAAGTGAGAGAATGTAAAGACATGTGTAATATGTGTGTTAAAATCGGAATGTGTAATGTGTAAGACTGTGCCATGTGTGACACTGCTTCCATAGAGGGTCGTGGAACCGTACCATGAAAAAGTCCCCATGGGAAGGTTCAATATGTTAAGATCCTAAGGGCATTAGGATGAAATCTTGGAGGTGGACAAGTACCACTGGTTAGGGTGGAGACTTGTTCTCCCGGTCTGCGCAGTCCAAGAGTCGTCACTATATTACCTAGGTGGTGTCTATGTGTATGTGTTATGTGATGTGTCCTTCTAATGGTGGTTTAGACTATGTGTCACGGCACTACATTGTGAAATGTGAATGTGATTATGTGTAAATTGTGTAGTGTGAATATGTGTAAATGTACAATGTGTAAAAAGAGAACTATGTGAGTGAGTAATTGTGTAAACATGTGAAACCATGATGTTAAATTGTGAAATTGTGGTCCATGATATGTTAATGTGAAATTATGTTATAACAGCAACCTAAAGGTGTTTATAAGAATTTTTTATATGTGTAAAAATGCGTAGAATCCATGCTAGGAGCATTTCTTGCATATGTGCGAACAATTCCATGTTTAATTGCTATCGTGTTGTAGTTAATTGGAATCGTAGCTCTCATGCGATAGGATGTGAATTGCTAAATTATGTCAAAACAGCAACCTTAATGTGTATGAAATGATAAATTGCATGTGCAAGAATGTGTAGAAACCATGATAGGAATGTTTCCTTTTATGTAGGCAAGAATCCCATGTGTGGTTGCTTCCATGCTGTAGCTTGATTTGAAATATAGATTTAATGTGATTGAATGAGTAGGAAGCATGTTATAGGATATTTATTTTGGAATGGCTTAAATCATGTACCATGTGTTTTAAATTTTGTAGAATTATCATGATAGGTTGTCTTTTATCAATGTCCAAGCATGCTATATGTTTTGCTTTGTAAATTGGAATGAAAAACCTATTGTGATATATGCATGTATGAGGTGTGTGGTGTTATTTGCTGAGTCTTTTAGACTCATTCATTGCTTCGGTGTACAGGTTTAGTTGGTGACCCTACATTGTTAGAGGAGACCGTGGGGAGTGACTCCGAGCGTGGCGAGTAGCCTGGTGGAGTCGTCATCGTGACATTTTGCTTTCATTGTATGTAATTGAGGCATTGTAATGAAACTATTATGTAATTGTGGACAAGCTATGTAATCTAATTTTTAGCACTTATTTACGTGGACTTTAGTTATCTTTAAATTGTCATTTGAATCATGTATGTTAAATGTGGATGATGAAATGAAGACAAGTAGTTCTTTTGCTTCTGCTACTCTGTATTTATAATTATGAGCATCTCAATCGTATGTTATTGTTTGGGTAAATGTCCCACTGTGATGACGTTCATTATACCGACGTGGGTTGGTATAATCGTACCGGTATAAAGAGGGTCGTCGCAGCTTGTCTTCTTGAACACATTCCAGGGTGTTTGTTTCCCTTCGTGTTGAAGGAAGACCTGGTGGGATCCATGGTGTTGTATTTCCTCTTCGGGTTGTGAAGAGAAGACCAGCTGCGGCTAGGTGTGTAAGTGTCCTTGAGGGGGATTGTACCCTTGGGTAGTAGAATCCTGAGTTGTTGCTCAGTGACTGGACGTGGGACTCCTGTGGAGAGGAGGTCCGAACCAGGATAAAATCTTGTGTTGTTTGATTGCTTGCTTTGTGCTTGTTGTTTACTTTTCACTAACGCTAACAATCTTCGAAGTGCTTGTTGTGTAAATACTTTTGTGGACATGTTTTTAGATATTCAAATTTATTAAAGAATCGAATTCACCCCCCCCCCCCCCCTCTGGGCTTGCTAGCTGGGCAAAATTTACATCACATACTAGTAAATGAAATACAAATCTTCAAACTATTCTTCACGTTCCTCGTTGGGTCTTGCCAAGTCCTCAACTTCTATGTCTCCTGAAATGTTTAGCAAGGGTGAGTCTACACAATAGACTCAGCAAGTAACTTAAAATCACAAACCATACACTTATCAAACATGCTTTCTAACAATTTAACATTTTACTAACTTACTAGAATTTAACATTTAATCTCATATATGCTCATGCTATAACATAAGGATCAAACATGGAATCCTTTAAGTAAAACTATACTGATATATGTAAAACAATGAATCTAAACATGGATACTTGTAACATGGAGATCATTTGTATACTTACATGCTTTCATTTCACAATTCTAGATAACACTACCACATGACTTCTCTTCAATTTATAACATGATACTAATACATGCTTATCAAGTAAATACTATCTCATGGATAATTTTTACAAAATCCTACACACGGTACTAAACGTAATATCATATTTATCATTTAACATGGATCATATCGACACATGCATTTCCTTTTTTCATGACATGTTCACATGTACTTTTACCTTGTTTTTTATATGTACTTATTCATCAAGCAAGGTGACAAATTCTTGATTACCAAATATGTAGAGTAAAACAATTCATTTAGCATGTAGATACCACTTATGAAATAAAGTATTTAAACACAATCATGTAGCCAATGTTATGTAGCATGTAGTCATGTATCATGTAGTAATGTAGCATATAGTCAGGTAGTTGCCAAGACATAGCCCGCACTATTATAGAGATCATATAGCATATAGTCATTCACTTATCACCTAGGCAAAGTAATGATGAACTCTAGGTTATTGCGCAAAACTGGGGAAAGCCTTTCCCACCTTAACCAGGAGAACTTGTCTACCTCCAGGATTTCAATCCGTTGCCCACGGATTCAGTAGGTCATTTCATATAGTTGAACCATTACCATAGGGGCATTCCATGGTGTAGTTCCCTGTAAGAAATCTCTATAATAGCAATGTCTTATTGGCCAATGTATTTCAGAAATGCAATAACATATATATATTCATGCAATTATGAACTATTACATGAAATTAACATTTTCATATAACTCTATCAAGCTCTTTTGTACATTCATGCATAATTTATCAAGATGACAATACAATATCACACATCATATTTTCTCAGTTCTGAAATCAAATTCTATTGTGCAATAGGAACCTATCATGGTACTACTTTATCCAAAAATTCAACATGAATATACATTCTCATATCTATTGATTTCTATATGCATTTTATCATTCATAAAATTATAACAGTATGTACAGTACTCAGAATAATATAAATTTTTAACCATGGGATGGATATAGCATAATGAACATATTTGAAATTTTTCAAAACTTTAGAAGTAGTACAACTATTTTTCGTATTTAACAGGGTTTACATGAAATTAACAAGATAATTCATTTAAGCATGGTAGACTGTAAGCCATCGAATCTAACAGTTCTGGAACATGCATACAGTAGTCCTACCTTCATGGAAAATTTCTGAGATGATACCATTCAGCATGCACATTTACTCTAATTTTAACTCGACTAAAACATGTGTATTTCTCTATTATAGAATTTCTACAAATAGAAAATATAATCAATAAATTATCAGGATTTCATGGGATGATCTACTGAGCATATTAGGTAGGACAACACTTCCTAAACACATGCATGTATTAACTTTTACCCAAAAATCACATTACAGAGATCAATATCACTATTTCAGGAAATTCACAAAAACTTGACGTCCATGGGGTGGATGCCAACATAGGTTAACGGCATGCTCGACTGCCGTTAATCCTAGATCTTGACGGCAACAAAGTGGCCGTTAATATCCTGTCTGCACACAGTGCAGACCGAACTCCATATAAGAGAGAATCTGGGGGCCCAGGACACGATTTTAAAATCTGTAAAATTTATAAAACCGTAGATGACAAGTCCACGGAGTGACACCTTAGGCTACTTGCCTGGGAATAAATCTAAAGAGATCTAGATTCGTCGGTGAAGCCCTCCTCGGCCAAGCCAAGAAGAGGTCCAAAACTGCTTGAGATCCGGTCTTTCTGTCGATGTAGGTCGATCCTCGGAGTTGGAGAAGTTCCCTAAATGTCAAGTGCACCTCCCAGTCATTGAAGATCGCCGGAAGAACGCCAAAATGCCAGATCCGAGCTCGCCAAAATGCACTTTTCTCATAGAAAACCCTAACTTTCTCACAAGAGCCAAAGACCTAGCTCAGCCGAAATCAAGGTGTTTTTATAGACTAAGGGGTCAGAGTACACATTAAGATTGCTCGCCTACAATTATGGATGGGTTTCCTAAACTGGAACCAGACGAAACGCGGGCGTTACCAAATCTGAAACTGTCACACATCTGGGAAATTGGCGTCCACATCTGGTGCCGCCAATAGGGGGATAGGCATCTATCGATCTGGATGTCAATCTCAGTGGCCATGCAGTCAACGTCACGAACGTTGCCGTCAACATGAAATCAACATCAATTTTTGTTGACATCAACTGGCATTTCAGCCAGAACACAGAACTGCATCAAAACCCGTTATATTTATACATCATAAATAACATACAGAAAATCGATAGATATCTTATGCACAAGATAAACACATATTTATATACATATAGGTACATAACATTATTACATACCATATGCATAGATTTAAATAACTATACTATGTACTTCAACAATTTGATAATGCATGCACATTTAAATATATATTACATGTACAAAAATAGCTTCATGTGTACTTGTAAGATATACAATAATAATTACATACTATATGCACTACATTATTTAAATACACTATGCATAGAATAAATAATTATAATATACACACACACAAGAATAACATATATTATACTCATGCACATGAGCAAGTAATTACTTATAATATGCACCAATTAAATAATATCAAATGCACAAAATTCGAGGGCCTCACATTTTATCACCATCTGATCCATCACCAGATGTGTCTTCAGCAGCTTTGAGAGCGTTGGTGTGCTTCTTTCTGCTGGAGGACTCTACAAGCCTTTCCATGTTTATTTCATATGCCATTAACGACCCAATAAGCTTTTCTAGTGACATCTTTCTTAAATCATTTGCTTCTTCTATGGCTGTCACCTTCAGAGTCCAAGAAGCTAGTAGGGATCTTAATATTTTCTTACCATGTCACCCATGTCATAGTTCTTTCCAAAACTAGACAAACCGTTTGTAATATCTGTGAATCTACTGTACATTTGTGTAATTGATTCTCCTGGCTACATTTAAAATCGCTCATACTGAGCTACCAAGATGTCTATCCTTATTTCTTTGACTTTGTCTGTTCCCTCATATGTGATTCTAAGTTTCTCCCACATTTCCATCGCTGATTTGCATGCTGAAATTCTATTGAACTCTTTCTTACTAAGAGCACAACATAATATACTCTTAGCTTTGCAGTATAGAGAGATCTTCTTCTTATCATCAACTGTCCAATTTTCTTTGTTGTTTAGAACTACTAGATCTCCTTATTCTATGATGGACCAAAGTTGAAAATCTAGACCTTGCAGGAAGAACTCCATTTTGGTCTTCCAATAGTTGTAATCTTCTCCATCGAATAGAGGGGGTCGGTTGACTGACTGACCTTATGCATACCCTTGAGCTGCCATTTATCTTTTGCTCTTCAGATCGCGAGATCTTCTTTGTCGAAGAGACTTGGCATTGATACCACTTGTTGCCCAGCTAGCAAGCCCAGAGGGGGGGTGAATGGGATTTAAAAATCTTTTAGATTTAACACATGTCAACAAAAATGCTTTAACATAAAAACACTAAGTTCGATTGTTAGTGTTAGTAATAAGGAAGACAACAAACAAATAAGTACACAAGCACACAACACAAGAGATTTTTATCCTGGTTCGGACCTCCTATCCCAAGGAGTCCTACGTCCAGTCCCCAAGCAACAACTTGGGATTTCACTAACCAAGGGTACTGTCCCCCCTTAAGGACCCTTACACATCCAGCCGCAGCTGGCCTTCTCTTCTAATCTGAGGAGGTACAAATGACCCTGATACACAGGTCTTCCTTCCTTAACGAAGGGAATACAAACCACTAGTTTCCAATAGGTCTTCTCTTCACAACCCGAAGAGGAACTTCACAACAGATGTGAAAGAAAGCGAAAGGCCCCTAGACCAAGCTTACAAAGAAATGCTTGATCTGAGGCAAAGTCTGAGAGAGAAAGATTGACAATGAGAAAATCTCTCAAAACTACAAGCTCTCGAAAAAATCTAGACAATGAATGGCTAAGAGCTACGAGCTAAGGAATGAATGGAGTGAAGCAAGAAGCTCTTGTTCATTGTTGAAGGATTTCTTGAAGGCTCTATCACACAAAGATTCAAATTGTCGAACTATTTTTCTGAGAGTCTACAGTCTTGTATATATATCTTCACTTTAACAAGGTAGTCGTAGAGGAGACCGTTGTCTCTAAGATTAATGCTCGTTAGACTACATGGTCCATCGTGCGCGATAGGTAAACTTGCAGCCATTTAATGCTCTAGAACCATGCACGCAAAGAGAAGATTCATCCAGATATTCTTCAGCTTCTGGTTGTCCAACGTTGTAAGATATGATACTGGCAAATACCTGCACACAATAAATGTCGAAGCACATATAGCTAGACTGTCTCTATGCTTGTCAGTCAACGTTAGAAACCATGCAGCAAGAACGTACACCAAAATAGTAATGCCATTCTGCTATCCTGAAAAGTGTTTGTTATAGAAACATAAGAATAGAAGGCACCCAGATATGCAACATGCAGAGAAGTATACAATCTCATTAAATGCAAAGATATTAGTGATGCACGCGGGAAGACTTTGACTTTCACAATATTTGAAAAGATATAATTAAATATCATGTATGAAATCGGTGTAATCCATGAAGGCGTTATGACAAAGAAATAGTTGTACAACTTATGAAATTGTTGTTTATGCAAATCATTGTACAAGAGAAAGTAAATCATTGTACAAGTAAATCGTTGTACAAGCAAATCGTTGTACAATAAAATCGTTGTACAAGAGAAAGTAAGTCGTTGTACAAGAAAATCGTTGTACAAGCAAATTGTTGTACAAGAGAAAGCAAATCATTGTACAAGCAAATCGTTGTACAAGAGAAAGCAAATTTTTGTACAAGCAAATCGTTGTACAGATGTAAGTAAATCGTTGTACAAGCATAAGCAAATCGTTCTAGCTATCAAATCGTTGTTTTCACTGATCGAATCGTTACAACAATCAAATCGTTGTTTTCACTTATCGAATCATTACAACAGTCAAATCGTTGTTTTCTCTTATGAAATCATTATAATAGTCAAATCGTTGTTTTCACTTATGAAATCGATGTGAAATCGAAATCATTGTTTCACTTAACGAATCGTTGTGAGACCGAAATCGTTGTTTCACTTAACGAATCATTGTAGCGATAGAATCGTTCTTTTACAAAGTTATCATATCGTTATACGATGAAATCGTTGTAGTGATAGAATCGTTCTTTTACAAACTTATCAAATCATTATACAATGAAATCGTTGTAGCGATAGAATAAATTCATGCTTTAAACTTTAAATGAAAGAGTAAGAGAATAACTTACAGATTAGGCTCGATTTATTCCCTGTGGATGAACTTCATAAAAACTTGTTAGAAAATAATTGTTAGGGTTTTGTTAATCACTAAAATTGTATATAATTAAATAAAAATTATATGGGGATGGACTGATCATCATAGTCTACCAGAACGGAATGTCAAGTAGAGAGTTTTCAATACCCCAAGAAAAGGCTGCCTACGAGTGCAATGTGTCGTGTAGAATGTGTCTCAATATTCACAATCCACCGGTTTAAAACATAGCAGGAAGCAAGTAACATGATGACATATTATAAAGCAAGGCTAACAAGATTTCATGAAAATGGTTTCTGCAATTTTAACAAGATCAACTTTCAGTTTAAATGCAAACTAGAGCATCAAGATGAACATATAACTCTCCAGATAGATAGATCATGTGATTAAGAACAATTAGAATAGACTTTCTAGTTGTTATGACTTATTCATGGGTTAATAGTTTTTTAAGCCGCTGAACAGACATAAAAAAAACAAGAACTAATGTAAACATGTAGTACTTTAACATAACACTGACTGGTGGGTGTCTGGATTACTCTGGAAATCACGACGAGTTCAGTCGTCACCTATTTCCAAGGCTTCGGGATGACTAATGAAATCGCGACAGGGGTACCAGTCACATTTAAGATAATCGATAGGAGGTATCGATTGGTGACCACAAAATCATGATGTGTAAGTCCGATGCGGTAAAGGGAATCGATGTAGACAATCGATTGTCGATTCGAAACGCGAGGACTATATCGGGCACGTTCAAGACAATCGATGTAAAAAATCGATTGCCGGTCAAAAATGCGACGGCTATGTCAGACGCGTTAAAGGCAATCAATAGAAGGTACTGATTGGTGACTACAGAATCGCGGTGTGAAGATGCGATGCATTCTTACAACTCTATTAAATATGAAATAAGCACAAAAACTAAGGGCGGGAAACTAAAGAGAATCGCAACGCCCTAAACGGCCACGTATCAAACTTACACTGAAATCTATGTGGCGCACAGTTTGATGCGTCGGACCTGGTCAGGACCAATAAAAAATGTGACGATCTGTGTGGTCGCCTTTAAGGTAAACGTGATGGTCTGCGCGGTCGCGATACCCTTCTCTAAATCGCGACGTCTGAATCGGTCGCAGTTTAGTGTTCAACCCAAAAACTATGAAAATTGATGCAGTCATGCTTGTTTGACTATAACTCGAGATCTAGGGCTCCTTGGGCAAAATGCTAAACATGAAAGTTGTAGGGTACGATGAACGATGAGTAGAAGAGAACTACAGTTTTGGGTTGACCCAATTTAACCTCGGTGTGTGTAAATCATGGTATAAGCATGAAAAGCCCTAATCATACACTACTCTAAGAAAATGCCTAATACTCAAAGCATGCATGATAGAAATTGGGCAAAACAGATGCATGTGAAACTAGGCTCGATGCTCTTTCATATGGTATATGGCACATTTAGTTTTAGCCCAAGAACACCTACCTTTGGTCAATTCTAAGACAGGTCGCCTTCAGGTCGATGCAGCACGAGAGATGGAGAAGAAGCACTATTTGTGGTTGATCTCCTCCTCCTATGGTGCCCTAGCTCGCCTCTTCACGACCCCAACATAATGGTAACTCGTTCCCAAGGGAATTATGACAAGTCGTAACACCTCAGAATTTTGATAATCAGAAAATAGGAGATAAATCGAAAAAGGATTAATTAAACTAGAACATACGCACCATTATCGCATATGTATAAACGCATCTAAAAATTTTGTAAAAATAATAGTTATACATTAAACAATATTCTCTAATGACCCATCAAGAAATTTGGATCAAGAAAAAAATCATTTGGACCAAGTTTAAGAATTATTGTGACTTACTATCGTAATTAAGGAATAAGTTAGAGAACCCATTATCATGTGTATAAAAGTGAATCATAAATTAAAATAAACATATGGGTAGACTCCAAACAATGTGTGTTGATAGCCCATCATGGGATTTGGAGCAATGGACAACTTTTGGCCCATGAATAAATTCAACTAAGAAAATATCATGGAAATTCGTAGGTTTAATTGAGCTTGAATTGGAAAGACCAATTAGGGCTAAAAACTAGTTTAATGGACTCCTAAAACAACCCAAATTCGTGCACAACTATAATAGGAGGTTTCCTAATAGATTTCCCACTCATGCTGGGATGGGAATCCACAAATGAAGGAAGGAATTAACCAAACTCGGAATTCCTCAATTCCTAGTTACATTAGGACTCCAAACAATCCTAAATCTATAAATACTCTCCCTAAACTCCTTGGGGATGAGTTTACCATATTTTAGGGACGTGATGAGGCTAGCAATGGCACTAGAGGAGGAGGAATTCGTCCCCAACCCAAGGCTTCTTCCTCAACTCGTGCTCTGTACAACCTGTGCAGAAGACTTCTCTTAGGAGCGATCAAAGGTAGGTTATCTCGGGCTCAAACTTAACATGTCATACACCATCTGAAATCTCTTCAAGTATACTTTCATTTGCCATATTTTTCCCAATTTTCATTGGCTATGCTAAGAGTATTAAGTGTTTTCCCATCGTCGTGCAGTTTTAGAGCTTTTCTTGTTAACTTCATGATTCGTGCACCCATAGGTCAAATTAGGTGACACCAAAGCCATAGAGTTCTTCATCACCAAGTTTTCAACAAGTTTCATGTTGAGCATTTCGTTTAACATCCCCTAGAACATTGAGTTTCAAGCCAAAACACGAGATTGCGCAACCCAGTCCGCGATCTGTCTGCATGTTTAAATCGCGACCAGTCCAGTGGTGGCGATTCAATGACTTAAATCACGACGAATGAATCTGTCACGAATTTGACATGTTTTTGATGATTTCTAGTTGACCAAACATGATTTATAGGTTTACCCTAACCTCCATATGCTTCATTTTTCATGCTATTTTGGTTTTCGGCCATTTGTGAACCGTGAGGACGCGATCGATCGTACCGTCATGATTTAACTTGTTTCCCGCCCTTGGATTCTGTGCATATTTTTATATTTGGATTTTGAAAACCTCTCTAGAATGTGACACATTGAGGCGTCGTGATTTTGAGTCGTTGCGACCCGTAGGTTGTCGCATTGTGAAGGTGATTGTTCTTACCGTCGCGTTTTTAAAACCGTAACAACATATCGGCCGGTCACAACATAAAGGTGACAGACAGGTCCATCGTGATTTAATGATTTCACACCGAGTCATATTTTGACTATGTAAGGTCTTTTGAATTGCGACGTCTGAACCCATCGCGATTTAGTGGCCAACTCGATACTATTTTCTATAGTTGTACAGTTAACCATGTGCATGTCTTACTTTGATATCATGTTATCTAGTTGTTCAATGGCCTAAAAGTCATCAACCGACATGGAAGCTATAAGAACATGAATCTCTATTCTAAGTGTTTTTAATGATTACTTGACTCCGTCTACCATGTGAATGCTATGTGCTATGTTTATACTCTAGCTTGCTAATAATTGAAAGTGTTACATGTTAAAAGTACAGAAATCATATAATAGTCTTAAATGTTTATACCATGTCATGCCTTCTTGTTAATGGCTTTCCATCATGTTTTTAATCGATGGATTGTGACATTGAGACACGCTCTATATGACACATTGCACTTATAGGCAGCCCTTTCTTGGGGGATTGGAAACTCTCTGTTGGTCATTCTGTATCAGTAGACTAGGGACCTTTCCACTAAGACCTCCGTAAATCTCCGTACTCCATGGATTTCCTCATGGAGACCGAGTTGATTACACTACAAGGGAAAGTGGGTTTACCGACGGAATTTTCTGACGGAAATGTTGCCATCGGAAAACCGTCGGTATATCTGACAATATTATGTTCCTTGAAAATATTAGTCGGGTTTTTCCGACGGAGCTTAATTCGTCGAAAAAACCATCGGTCTTTCCGACGGAAAAAGTCCGTTTGAAAATCTGTTGGAAATACCGACGGAGTTTTCGACGAAATAAATGTCGTCGGAAAACCCGCAATTTCCCTCTTTACGCGCCCTTCCCACGCCCCTTCTCTCTCTCTCTCTCTCTCTCTCTCTCTCTAGTCACCGCGACGTCTGCCGCCGTCGCCCCGAGCCCCCGTCGCCCGAGCGAGCCACCCTGCCACTGCCTCCGGCCGCCTCCGGGATCGCCGCCCTACCGCAGCCCTGCCGGTATGTCTCCTCCACCTGCCTCCGTCCCCCTCTCCCCCTCCATCCCGCGCTCCCCCCCTCCGTCACTGTCCCCCACTCCCGGCCCCCACCGTCCGCCCCTCCCCCCTCCGTCCCGCGCTCCCCCCTCCATCATTGTCCCCCCCTCCCGGCCCCCACCATCCCCCCCTTCCCCCTCCATCCCGCGCTCCCTCCCTCCATCACTGTCACCCTCTCTCTCTCTCTCTCTCTCTCTCTCTCTCTCTCTCTCTCTCTCTCTCTCTCTCTCTCTCTCTCTCTCTCTCTCTGCCCTCCGACACCCCCTCTCTCGTCGAATGGCTTGTGAATCCCCTCCCTTGAGGCCCCTGCAGTAACGTCGCTCCCTCACCCTCATTCCACCCAATTCCGGCATGCCGAAGGGGAAGGCTTCGGCCTCAGCGCTGCTCATCCCCTCCCTTGAGGCCCCTGCTCAGAATCCCAAAATGGGCCTTTGCTTCTGCGCTTCTGGCTGTAGACGCCAACCTCGTCTCCTTCATCATAGCCTATGTTCCATATAGGTTCCGATCTCCTCTGTGCGTCTGTCTTTGTTTTGGCTTCCCTTCAATTGATACATAAAATATCATTTATGTTTCCGACCCTGACCCGTTGCAGCCCCATATATGTTACTTGATGCTATGTTGCAGGATCTATTTTATGGTAAGGGTAGGGCAGGCACATTCATTAAGTGTTTGCGTGTGTAATAGACACTAAATATTTTTGCCGAAAAGTTTCTACTCTCCCATAAGGAGAATAAGATCACGATCGGGCATACTACACTGTATTATTATGGTACGCCTATATTATAATATACTTGGGGGAGTCTAGTTCTTCGACACTATCAATTTGCTATTCATGATTTTATTTTTTTAATTTTCTATTATTACATTTAAAAGTGAACTGAACCAAACAAGAATGTACCGATGCGATATCCTCTAATTTGTACTGTACCCAACAAAAAATTGGTACAACCTAGTTGGCCGATTTATCTAACCTTGAATAGGATGAAAGATTAAAAGTCTTGACCAGTGTGTGAAATCAGTACATAATAGAGTTCTTATCCATTAACTAGTTCACACTCACCAGAACAAGTTCAGTACATCATGATAGCGTGACAAAGAATACAGCTACCTCTATTAGTTTCTTCAAGAGTTTAAGATCTATAATCACCATTTGGCAAATCATTTGCTTGCAGTCTGTATCCTTCTGAAAACTACTTATGAGTAGGGATTTTTATGTTTATACCCATGATCTTTTCACATGTTTTGCATCATCCTATAAAAAGGGAAGTAGCTGCTTCTAGCCTTTTTGCATATCAGATGTTCCAATCGTAAGAGAGGGAAGGCCAAAGCAACTATTTCAGCAAACACCTTTTGTTCAACATGCAATATCTTCACTACTTAGAGAAATTTTGGTTAACACATAAATATGTAGCTATCCGCTTGCTTTGGTTTATAATTGATAACAACATCACGTGGAACATAAAATAAGAACTCAAGATAGAATGTCAAAAAGGATTCATACAAAAAACGTTAAAAAGTGTGATAAGGTTATCCTTATGAAGATTATGAACAGTATAAGATGTGGATCCATCATCCATGTCGTCTTCATCAGCAGCAATCATCTGTGTTTTATCAAAATCAATATCTAACACCTGTATTAGTTTCTGTCTGATGAGGGCAGTCAACTGATATGAAATATTAAAAAGAAACTTACTTGTTCACATCTCATTAACATCAACCCCATCCCATCATCTCCATGGTCTGGCAATAAGTGCAGGAAATATTCTTCATTGGGCTCCTCCATGGACGCCTATTGAAATTTTAAATTCTTCACATCACAGCTGTTCAAGTTGCCTGCTTCTTCACATCATAGCTTTAAATTCTCTATTGTTTCAGTTAATCTAATCCTATAAGGTGCAATAGACAAAGCCCAAGGCTGGGATTTCACGGTCAACATCTTAGAACTCTTAGTCTGATTTGCAATATCATTAGCCAGCATGCTAATTACCCTATTATAAATTTATTTTCTATTATAAGCTGCAAGTAGAACCTCATTAATTTTCAAATTCTTTGAAGTAAATTCCTCTCATGTACTATGATTTTCCACTTACTTTTGTAATGTCTTATGATACCCAAAATGTATACTTTCACATATTTGTTTAATTTCACACTGCAAGTTAATCCTTCAACATTCGTATGTTTATTTGTAGCCATTTGATTGATTCTTTCATATTTACCATATTATGATTTAATTTCATATTTTAAATTACTCATGAATAAATTGTTATCAATTTTTTTCTAATTAGTGATGAGAGTTTGCGATTGGAAATTAGACTCAAAGAAGAACAAATGTCCAATGTATCAAAGTACGTGTTTGTTTGAACGAAAGATATTACCGATAGATATTTGAAGATTGCATGATGGTTTACTTTTGGTGAAAGAGAAGATGAAAAAAATCATAAAGATTATTCGGAAAGAAGAAAGACAAAGTTTAGAAAATAAAAGTGGATTATCAGTTATTGTTCAAGATGAAAAAGGACTGCGATATTCTGTAATCTTACGAGGCAGTTGGTGTGGTAGTATGTACATGTTTAGTGGAAAAGACTGGTCAAAATTTGTGGAAAATAATTGTGTCAAAGAACTTGACATTCTAAAAGTTATGTCTTCCCATTATGTACGAAGAGATGTATTTGGCAAACTATATTTAGGGATATCAGTGGTTAGTTCAAAACCTAGGAAATCTAATGAGAAGCTGGTGAGTAAAGAGCCGATGAAGTGGTGGTGGCCTAATATGAAGACATCACGGTTTGTATGAATAAATAGTCTTTGTGTTCTTTTTAATGTTCAATACCATTAAGTATTTATATAGTGCTCAAATTTATTTGATATTCATGTTTGCTTACTCTTCATTTATCTTTACGTCATGTATGCTTTGTTTCACCCATTAGCTCTGGGACTCTCCATATAACGTATGTATCATATGTATGGTACTTGAACGATGTGAGGTGTGTTGGATTTTAACTCGTGACATGACATTTAATCTGCATAGGAAAAATGTCTTATGAGAATCAGTCATGGATGTACTGTGGAATAGTTAATATTGTAACAGAGGAGTTTAAAGATGGAGTTGACAGTTTCATTCAGTTTGCATTGAATAATTCATCAGTAGCAGTTGAGCCGATGGGTAACATCCGATGTTCGTGTTCGGCTTGTAAGAATAGAAAGTGGATATCGACATGGGATGTGCAGTATCATTTGTATACGAGAGGATTTGTTGCCCATTATGAGTTATGGTCGTCTCATTGTGAGTTGAATATTCAGTCGTCTGAACCAGCCAACTTTGTCTCCACATGTACGTACGTAGACATGGTTGTCTATGCTGCTGGTCCAGAGTTCAATATTTATGATGACCAAAGAAATGAAGAAGTACTGAATGATACAGCTCAGAGATTTTATCAGTTACTTCGAGATGCTGATGAGCCATTATGGGATGGTTGTGAGAAGCATACACGGTTGTCTGCAGTGTTGCAGCTACTGAATTTGAAGTCTGAATTTCATATGAGCGAGAGTTGTTTTGATCGGCTTCTCTCTCTCGTCAAGAGTATGCTTCCTCAATTAGAGAGGTTGCCTGATGATTTTTACCGCGCGAAGAAGATGGTGAATGATCTGGGGCTTGGTTTTATGAAAATTGATGCATGTCTGAATCACTGTATGTTGTACTACAAAGATGATGCAGATAAGACATCATGTTGTATTTGTAAGCATGATAGATTCAAGCCTAAGAGAGGGGACAAGTCAAAGCAGAAGGATGTTCCATATAAGTCATTACGGTACTTTGCGATCACACCCAGATTGCAGCGGTTGTTCATATCTCCGAAGACAACGGGACATATGACTTGGCATGCGGAAAGAGTCCATCATGATGATGGTGAAATCAGTCATCCTACCGATGGTGAAGCTTGGGCTCATTTTAGCCGTACTTATCCTTACTTTTCAAGGGATCCACACAACGTGCAGCTGGGTTTATGTACAGACGGTTTCAATCCATTTGGAGGCTCGGTGGCATCTTACTCATGTTGGCTAGTATTCCTAACACCGTACAACCTTCTGCCAGGCATGTGCATGAAGCGTGAGAATCTGTTCCTTTCATTGCTGATTCCAGGTCCAAAAAGTCCAGAAAAAAATATAGACATATATGTCAGACCGTTGATTGATGAGCTGAAATTGTTATGGTCAGATGGGGTTCTCTCTTATGATGCATCCAGAAAACAGAATTTCAATTTGAAGGGTGCATTAAAGTGGACAATAAGTGACTTTCCAGCGTACGACATGTTATCTGGCTGGAGCACACATGGGAGGTTGGCATGTCCTTATTGCATGGAGGATTCTAAATCATTTGTATTGAAATCTGGGGGAAAATCATGTTGGTTCGATTGTCATCGTCGGTTTCTACCAAGTGACCATCCTTTCCGAAAGCAAAAGGATTCTTTTATGAAAAATACAATTGTGATGGAGGAGGTAGATATGGAACGGGTGTCTGGTGGAAACATGGCGAGGTGGGTCCAGAACTTATCGACTGTATCACAACTGGCTGGTAGTACCCGACAAATCCCCGGCTTTGGGAAGGATCACAATTGGGTGAAGCAAAGCATCTTTTGGGAATTGCCTTATTGGTCAACACTTTTGATACAACATAACCTAGACGTCATGCATATAGAGAAGAATGTCTTTGATAATGTGTTCAACACATTTATGGATGTCAAAGGCAAAACAAAGGATAACGTCAAGGCACGAATGGATTTGAAAGTACTTTGCAGACGTCCAGAACTAGAGCTGCTGCATGTTAGTGGAAAAGTGGTGCAACCTAAAGCTTCATATGTGCTTGGGGCCAAACAGGTTAAGGAAATGTTGCAATGGTTGAAGCAATTGAGATTTCCAGATGGATATGTCTCGAATATTGCCCGTTGTGTAAATGTCAATGAGGGGAAAATATACAAAATGAAGAGTCATGACTACCATGTTTTCATGCAAAGACTGATACCACTTGCTTTTCGTGAGTTGTTGCCGAAGCAAATATGGGGAGCAATGACTGAGCTGAGTCAATTCTTCAGGATTTTATCTGCATCAGAACTCAGACTTCATGACTTGCAAAATATGGAGCAAAATATAATACAGACAGTCTGCAAATTGGAGAAGATATTTCCTCCAGCATTCTTTGATTCAATGGAGCACTTGATCATCCATTTACCATATGCAAAATATAATACCCAGGCGTACCTTATTGAAGAGATATCGAACTTTTGTTCGATGTACTTTGACACGGAGATCCGAACCCGACGCACTCAACCTCCACGTAATGATAGTGGTGGAGATTCTAATGTGTCTGACCGACTCTCTGTGTTCAAGTGTCCCGGGCGAGCGTTTGGATATTCTTCTACTCGCGCACTCGAAGACAGAGAGTTGGTAGCTGCGGAGATCTGTGTATTTATGAATTGCGCAGAACTAGACGCCTACATTGAGTAAGCTGTCAACACTAATGATGTACATCATTTGTGAGCAATACTGAAGAACTGAGAGGTTGTGTGACATTTACATTGCAGAGAGTTTGACTCGGTCATACTACAACGAAATCCACGTCTGACTGACGTGCAGGTTGAAAAGGAACGGGAGAAGTCTTTTCCTACTTGGTTAAGATATCGAGTAAGTGTCTAAATATTTTAAAGCATAAGTGTTATGCTCTTATGCATACTTAGTTGTTGTAATTTGTCATTGTTTGTCCCTTTTTTTAATAATAGGTTGAACAAGGTTTGATTACTGATTCAAGAGTACAAGAGATCAGTTATGGGCCCTCGAAGAATGTACGTGTCTATCCAGGCTACATTGTGAATGGATACCGATTTCACACGAGAGATTATGGACGGAATAAATATACGATGAATAGCGGTGTATGTGTGAACGGAAGTGCCTACAATGAAAATGAAATAGACTATTATGGCATTCTCGAAGAAGTCATTGAACTGCAATTTTTGGGACAAGACAACAATATATTTCTCTTCAAGTGTCATTGGTTTGATCCGACCTCTATTCGTAATGACACAACATATGGGATTGTCGATGTCAAGCATAAGTCCAAGTTGAGTACGTATGAGCCATTCATTTTGGCGGCACAAGCCCAACAAGTTTATTATTCAAATTATTCGTCCCTCAAATTGAGAGATTGGTGGGCTGCATGTAGAGTGAAATCAAGGCTATTCCCTGAGTATGAACTTGTCCCGGCTGATGATGAGCTCGAAGGTGTTAATGACAATTTTTTCCAATCAGATCGGAGTGACGCACGAGAGTTGGCAGCTTCTATGTAGTTCAGTGTTGATGATATAAATGAAACAATTTGCTTATATAAGGATAATGAACAGGAAGAAGTTGACCCAAATGCCCTTGAGCGGGAGGTGGAGTCTGATGTGGAGGAAGAGTCCCGGCATGATGAGGACAAATTCGAGGAGGATGACGAAGATGACGTTGAATTAAACATATCTTCAGCATCTGATGATGAATATAGATAATATACCCTACATTTTGTAAGAACTTCCTGTTGTTGCTAATTATATGTTATTCAATAGCTACTTCAAATTTAAGTGCTGATGACATGTTATATATTTGTTTATCTCAATAGAGATATCGTACGTGGAGGACGGAGTCGGACGGTTTCCACCTCCGTAGGCCGAGGGTCCTCGTCCTCGTCCACGACAGGTATATGTATATGTAAACACAAAACTTTATATATTATTATTCATATTAAATTCACGAGATCTAACGTACATACAATTTTTTAGGGGCTGCCTCCCCGTCCACGTTGGTCGTCCCGGCGACAGGTATATGTATATGTAAACACAAAACTCTATATATTATTGTTCAATTTAAATTCATATTTTCTAATGTCTATATAATTTTGCAGGGACCGCCTCCCCGTCGACCACGCGAGTGGCGCCACCTTTCCCTCCTTCCTCACCACTAGGTACATGTATGTTTCCATAGATTAGTATGTTTCTTTTATTCCAATTTATACAACAATAGTGTACTTAATTGTTTTCAACAGAGGTGGAGAGCCAGCATCCAGCAGCGGATGAGGAGGGGCCTCAGCTACCTGGACGGCAGCCATGTTGGATTCCAGGGTAAACTTGATCACTTCAAACTTATTGTATTTGTTATTTATGTTATACATTTCATGTACAAAATTAATGTGCAATTATAGGGGGAAGATAGATCCCGGTTCTGCTTCCCGCTATATTACGACGCTGGTCCACACACATATTCTAGGACCAGTGGATGCATTCAGAGAGTTCCCGGTGCCCGTCCGGGATTTATTATTTGACATGTTCACGGTATTATTAATTTTTACTGATTTGAAGTCATTTATTTAATTACTATCTCTGTTAGTGCAGAAAGTTGAGTAATTTTATTTCTTTACAGCGGAGGTACGCGTTCACAAGACTCGAGGATCTCCCTCGAGCTCGAGTCGTCTGGGAGTCTAATGCCCAGACTAATTTAAGAAAGTCGATGTGGGAGGTCCGGGACAAGGCAATGAAGACCACAGGCAACCAGGATCCTATGACTTGGCTGGATTACGGCCCTGTTTGGCTGAGGAGGGACTATTGGGAGTCCCTTTGTGAGCGTTGGGCTACTGGACCATGGCAGGAGCGGTCATAGGTGGCAAAACGCAACCGATCAACTCATCCGGAGAAGAATGTGCATACTAGTGAGTTCATATCTTATGCGACCCATAGCCAAAAATTGGTAAGCATCTTATTATTCAATTGCTTAATACATTGATTATTATTGTGAAACTAACTACTTTTGTTGAATTGTAAGCATCACGAGCTCGAGCGTGCCCCTACTTTTCGCGAGTTATTTGATCAGACTCATAAGCGGAAGGGGACGGATGACTATGTCAGCGAGAGTGCTCGCACGATTGCTATAAGTCAAGCTATAAAATTTGAATTCAATTAAGATATTAAAATAATTTGTTTTCAATAATTTAGTTTTAATTTATTCTGCAGAAGACCTATGATAGGATGATGGCGGATCGCTATGCAGAGGGCACTCCTCAGCCAGACTTGGATCCGGGGGCTTGGGTCGACGCAGCGGGAGGGCCGAGGAAGGGTCGAGTGTACGACTTTGGGGACAGCCTGGATGCTACTCCAGTGTTGTCCACATATGCGAGTTCGGTCGCTCCTCCAGCATACGCGAGTTCATCTGCTGCGCCGCCCGTCAGTGGTGTAGAGGAGATTAGAACCCTCATTCGAGAAGAGCTACGAGAAGAGCTACGGACGCACTTTGGCGTTATGGTTGAGCAGTTGATCTCAGCCATGCAGGGAGTACGCCCCTCACAGCCAGCCCCTCAGGTCAGTATTACTATTAATTTCATATAGTTTGAATGAAATGAAACCACTAAAGAATGTCAAAAGGGAAAAAAAAGAAATCTAAATTAATTAACCTAACAGAAGTGTAAAGGCGTTGAAATGACGGATATAAAACAACCCAAGTCTAAAGGATCAAAACACACAACCCGAGGGTCCAAAATCCCAAATAGGGATCTGATAGGTGTGTTGTTTGCTCCAACACGACCGGGTGGGTTAACTTGACGTGTGCGAACTGACGGAATCCGATTTGGATTCCCGGATTGGGATGGGTGTTGAAATGACGGAACTAAAAAAACCCAAGTCTAAAGGATCAAAACACACAACCCGGGGGTCCAAAATCCCAAATAGGGATCTAATCGGCGTGTCGTTCAATCCGACACGACCGGGTGGGTTAAATTGACTTGTGCGAACTGACGAAATCCGATTTGGATTCCCGGATTAGGTTGGGTGTTGAAATGACGGATCTAAAAAAAACCAAGTCTAAAGGATCAAAACACACAACCCGGGGGTCCAAAATCCCAAATAGGGATCTGATCAGCGTGTCGTTCGCTCCGACACGACCGGGTGGGTTAACTTGACGTGTGCGAACTAACAGAATCTGATTTGGATTCTCGAATTGGGTTGGGCATTGAAATGGCAGATCTAAAAAAAACCTGAGTCTAAAAGATCAAAACACGCCAATCGGGGGCCAAAATCCTAAATAGGGATCTGATCGGCGTGTCGTTTGCTTCGACACGATCGGGTGGGTTAAATTGGCGTGTGCGAACTGACAGAATCCGATTTAGATTCCCGGATTGGGTTGGGCGTTGAAATGACGAATCTAAAAAAACCCAAGTCTAAAGGATCAAAACACACAACCCGGGGGTCCAAAATCCCTAATAGGGATCTGATAGGTGTGTTGTTCGGTCCGACACGACCGGGTTGGTTAACTTGATGTGTGCGAACTGACGGAATCCGATTTGGATTCCCGGATTGGGTTGGGTGTTGAAATGACGGATCTAAAACAACCCAAGTCTAAAGGATCAAAACACACAACCCGGGGGTCCAAAATCCCAAATAGGGATCTGATCGGCGTGTCGTTCTCTCCGATACGACCGGGTGGGTTAAATTGACGTGTGCGAACTGACGGAATCCGATTTGGATTCCCGGATTGGGTTGGGCGTTGAAATGAAGGATCTAAAAAAAACCCGAGTCTAAAAGATCAAAACACGCCACCCGGGGCTCCAAAATCCTAAATAGGGATCTGATCGACGTGTCGTTTGCTCCGACACGATCGGGTGGGTTAAATTGACGTGTGCGAACTTACGGAATCCGATTTAGATTCTAGGATTGGGTTGGGCGTTGAAATGATGGATCTAAAAAAACCCAAGTCTAAAGGATCAAAACACACAACCCGGGTGTCCAAAATCCCAAATAGGGATCTGATCGGCATGCCGTTCACTCTGATACGACCAAGTGGGTTAAATTGACGTGTGCGAACTGACGTTATCCGATTTGGATTCTCGGATTGGGATGGGCGTTGAAATGACGGATCTAAAAAAAACCCGAGTCTAAAAGATCAAAACACACAATCCGAAGGTCCAAAATACCAAATAGGGATCTGATCGGCGTGCCGCTCACTATGACACGACCGGGTGGGTTAAATTGACGTGTGCGAACTGACGGAATCCGATTTGAATTCCCGGATTGGGTTGGGCGTTGAAATGACGGATCTAAAAAAAACCCAAATCTAAAGGATCAAAACACACAACCCAGGGGTCCAAAATCCTAAATAGGGATCTGATCGGCATGTCGTTCTTTCCGACACGACCGGGTGGGTTAAATTGACGTGTGCGAACTGACAGAATCCGATTTGGATTCCCGAATTGGGTTGGGCGTTGAAATGACGGATCTAAAAAAAACCCGAGTGTAAAAGATCAAAACACACCACCCGGGGCCCCAAAATCCTAAATAGGGATCTGATCGGCGTGTCGTTTGCTCCGACACGATCGGGTGGGTTAAATTGGCGTGTGCGAACTGACGAAATCCGATTTAGATTCCCGAATTAGGTTGGGCATGAAATGACAGATCTAAAAAAACCCAAGACTAAAGGATCAAAACACACAACCCGGGGGTCCAAAATCCCAAATAGGGATCTGATAGGTGTGTCGTTCAGTCCGACACGACCGGGTGGGTTAACTTGATGTGTGCGAACTGACGGAATCCGATTTGGATTCCCGGATTGGCTTGGGCGTGGAAATGACGGATCTAAAACAACCCAAGTCTAAAGGATCAAAACACACAACCCGGGGGTCCAAAATCCCAAATAGGGATCTGATCGGTGTGCCGTTCACTCCAACACGACCGAGTGGGTTAAATTGACGTGTGCGAACTGACGGAATCCGATTTGGATTCCCGGATTGGGTTGGGCGTTGAAATGACGGATCTAAAAAAAAAAAGTCTAAAGGATCAAAACACACAATCTGGGGGTCCAAAATACCAAATAGGGATCTGATCGGCGTGTCGTTCACTCTGACACGACCGGGTGGGTTAAATTGACGTTTGCGAACTGACGGAATCCGATTTGAATTCCCGAATTGGGTTGGGCGTTGAAATGACGGATCTAAAAAAAACCCAAGTATAAAGAATCAAAAAACACAACCCAGGGGTCCAAAATCCCAAATAGGGATCTGATCGACGTGCCGTTCTCTCCGACACGACCGGGTGGGTTAAATTAACTTGTGCGAACTGACGGAATTCGATTTGGATTCCCGGATTGGGTTGGGCGTTGAAATGACGGATCTAAAAAAAACCGGAGTCTAAAAGATCAAAACACGCCACCCAGGGGTCCAAAATCCTAAATAGGGATCTGATCGGTGTGTCGTTCACTCCGACACGACCAGGTGGGTTAAATTGACATGTGCGAACTGACGGAATTCGATTTGGATTCCCGGATTGGGTTAGGCGTTGAAATGACGGATCTAAAAAAACCAAAGTCTAAAGGATCAAAACACACAACCAGGGGGTCCAAAATCCCAAATAGGGATCTGATAGGTGTGCCTTTTGGTCTGACACGACCGGGTGGGTTAACTTGATGTGCGCGAACTAACGGAATCCGATTTGGATTCCCGAATTGTGTTGGGCGTTGAAATGACGGATCTAAAACAACCCAAGTCTAAAGGATCAAAACACACAACCCGGGGTCCAAAATCCCAAATAGGGATTTGATCGGCGTGTCGTTCACTCCGACACGACCGGGTGGGTTAAATTGACGTGTGCGAACTGACAGAATCTGGTTTGGGTTCCCGGATTGGGTTGGGTGTTGAAATGACAGATCTAAAAAAAATCAAGTATAAAAGATCAAAACACACAACCCGGGGGTCCAAAATCCCAAATAGGGATCTGATCGGCGTGCCGTTCGGTCCAACACGACCGAGTGGGTTAAATTACCGTGTGTGAACTAACAGAATCTGATTTGGATTCCCGGATTGGGTTGGGCGTTGAAATGATGGATCTATAAAAAAACCCGAGTATAAAAGATCAAAACACGCCACTCGGGTGTCCAAAATCCTAAATACGGATTTGATCGGCGTGTCGTTAGCTCCGACACAATCGGGTGGGTTAAATTGGCGTGTGAGAACTGACGGAATCCGATTTAGATTCCAAGATTGGGTTGGGCGTTGAAATGACGGATCTAAAAAAACCCAAGTCTAAAGGATCAAAACACACAACCCAGGGTCCAAAATCCCAAATAGGGATCTGATCGGCGTGTCATTCACTCCGACACGACCGAGTGGGTTAAATTGACGTGTGCGAACTGACGGAATCCGATTTGGATTCCCGGATTAGGTTGGGCGTTGAAATAACGGATCTAAAAAAAACCCAAGTCTAAAATATCAAAACACGCAACCCGGGGGGTCCAAAATACCAAATAGGGATCTGATCGGCCTGCTATTCGCTCCGACACGACCGAGTGGGTTAAATTGACGTGTGCGAACTGACGGAATCCGATTTGGATTCCCGGATTGGGTTGGGCGTTGAAATGTCACGTCCTGAGAATTACACAGCAGATATTAGTTCGATGAATTCGAGTCGATATCCCGAGACGTGGACAGTCGGCAAATAAGCCTCTAGCTAGCACGCACTAATGTGTATCAACACAACATCATAATAGGGCCCAAATGTTGAACTAAAAATAAATTGTAATCAGATCTCAACTTATTGTATTCCAAATGGAACTGTTACAACTCTTAGACTATGGGATAACAGACTAGACTCAATAAAAAGGAAAGTACATTTACCCCTCACTTCCTACTACATGTTCTAACTCTCAAAATAAACTTCTATAACTAGACTCATAATTGAATCGCTCATCACTCAGATGAATTCCCATCCTCGACTTGCTCTTCCTCTTGAGCTTCATAGTCACCTAGATTGGGAAAAGGTAGGGGATGAGCAAACTAGCCCAGTAGGATTTATATCTCAATGTGCGGGCAATAGTATAAGTGATTAACATTTTAGAACTAGGCAAGTACGATGAATGATATGCAAGTACGAATAAAACTCTTTAAAACATGATATATAAACAAGCTGGATAGAGTGAACAAGATAGAATAAGATTTTTGAACAAAATGACAAGAAAGAACTAGCAATAGATCACTTTGTACAAGCACGCAAGATTTCACTTGATGTCAATAGTTTTCAAGAAAACAAGATATCACTAGTTGCAATAAATGCAGGATGGCCATATCACGCAAGCAAGCAAGCAAGATTGCACAAGCACGATCAAGTACTACTAATCAGGCACATAGACACTAATGTACACCAAGAAAAGATCCACCAAGAATGCACACAGGTCACTTGTATGTGGTTATGTATCTATCATTCAACAAGCAAGAAAGTACTCCCAGCGCAGATGCAACGCCAGTAATCATTATATCCCATGGTTAACAGTATATTTATGACTCGCCGTCATTGGGGCTAGACAGGAGCCCTTGGACACACATCGTGCCCTGTCAGCCATCTCATGTAAAATTTTAAATGTAGATACCCACAGTCATAAATAATGGCCAATGAGAGTTTCAAAATGTAGCATGTGTAATGTCATGTTCACGATGATGATGAGAAGAAATAAATAATTAAATTGAACATGATTCCATGAGGATAATGGTCAAGAGATAAATTTGGCAGCTGAACGGTATGATTTATAATTTAGTTCAATCTTTACATTAATGGCTTTAGTCTAGATTGTAATTCATGCTCACGAGAACAAGAAGAGAAAGGTCTAGATATATAAGTGTGTACTGATGTACGCGTGTCAATTCACAATCCGTCGGTCTCAAACTCTCGAAAAAAACACTTAACATGATGGCATGCAATGAACAATGCATTTAACTACATATGGGTTTACAAGATTTTAAGATAAAATTTATCATTTAAAGCAAGCTAGAATGGTAACAAGAGTAAATCACAAGTTTCATGTATGATCATATCATTAAGAAAGCAATTAGAATAATATTCATGTAATTAAGGATTTTTCAATGGGTTAAACACTTTTAAGCCATTAAATAGACATTATGTAATGAACAGACCCAAGACAGGCAATATTTTGCAAAGGTAGTGTCGACACAACCCATACTGGTGTCGACACCATGCTTCGAACACAAAGCAAAAACATGAAGAACTGGTCAAGTAGTGTCAACACTAGTTCAAGTAGTGTCGACACTAGAGATAGGTTCCAGAAAACCTTCTGGCCATCATGGAACAGTGTGTCGACACTAGATCAACTAGTGTAAACACTAGATCAGCTCCCAGAAACTTTCTGGGTCAAACTGGGACAGTGTGTCGACACTAGATCAGGTAGTGTCGACACTAGAGACCTTCCTAGAACACCTTCTCGGCTATTTTGGGACAGTGTGTCGACACTAGCTCAGGTAGCTAGTGTCGACACTAGTGCCCTTCTAGAAAAAAAAACTTACAGGTCAAGGGTAACCCGAAAACATGTCTCATGCAGGATTTATTTACACCTCTTATAACTCTCTAACGAATGACATTTAAATAAAATGTTCAACACACAAGATGACGAGGACAGCTAGTAGAAGAACTTTGATGTTGGGGGTTTGATCTAATTCGGTCTCGAATTTTGAGAAAACATGTTAAGAACAAAAAGTCAAGTGTAGCCCGAAATCATAGTATCATGCAGTGACTCTCTTCCCACACCTGTAACTCTCTAAACAAAGACTCTTGGACAAAACGTCCAACATAAAAGATGATCGTGACTTCAAGGAGAAAAACTTTCGTGCAGGAAGTTTAGTCAAATTTGGTCTCGAATCATGTGCATAATAAGAAGAATGGGAAAAGCCCTAACAGTGCGCGACTTTGGAAGAACACTTATAACTCAAAATATACTCATTAGAATTTGATGAAACTAGTGGGAAACGAAAGTTAACTTGATGCTCTACACATTAGTATAGGATATATTAAGGTTTGGCCCGAGAAAGCCTACCTTATGGGTTGAAGAAGTCTCATTTTTCCAGAAAACCCGTGTTCAGACCACTTGGAGGAGAACACTTACTGCTCCGTGTATACTGCATGGAATTTGAACATTCCACTTGGGTTAGAACGTAGACTTGACCCTCTTTCCAGGGGTATAAGTCTTGCAAGGTTTGGTTTAGGTTTGACTCACCTTTGGTCGACTTCAAGATGATGGTCTGTGCAGGTCGCAGCAGACACAACGGGGAAAAAGAACGGCTTGGTGTGGATGATCTCCTGCTCCCCAGCCACCAAGAACTTCTCCACACGACCCCAGCAAGTTCTAAAACTCATTCCTAGGGTTTGGTGAAGAGTATTTAAGCAACCATGGTGTTTTAGGAGTCCTACTATGACTAGGAAAGCTAAGTTGCGGTTTTGACAGGGTAGTTTCCTATCTTTGAGGATTTCTTCCTCCCTTAGATTGTGTGAGGCTTTAGGAAACCTCCCATCATAGTTAGGCACGAATTTGGTTGCCAAGAATGCATGATTGCATCCCAATTCAACTCAAATTGCCTCTTTCTAATTTCAGCCTATTTAGAGTTACGAATTTTCCCTGTATTTTCTAGCTTTATTTGATTATTGGGCCAAATGATGTCCATTGACCCAAATTATGATATTGGGTCATTAATATATAATGTTGGAAGTCCCTCCAACACTTTTATTTAAATTTTTGATTGCGTCGTATTTCCGTGTTAACGGTTTTCCGACTTGTTATAGCACGTACGATAATGATGCGTATGTTTTACATACTTGGAAATTATTTATGTCCTTTTATTTGAATTCTTTATATAACTAAAATTTCCGGGGTGCTACACCCTCCCCCACTTAAGAGAATTTGGTCCCCAAATTCATGTATAGCAAGTTATTGTACAAGTGAGGTGTACTTACTTGTGAATAGCTCCGGGAATCTTTTGCGCATTGCTTCCTCGGTTTCCCACTTGTCGTCCTCATCCATGTGTTGATTCCATCTAACCCTTACTAGTGGAATAACATTGTTCCTTAGTTGGCGTAGTTCCCGGTCCACGATCTTAATTGGCTTCTCTTGATATGTTTCGTCTTTGTTGAACTCCAGAAGCTCATATTCTATGACATGCCATGGATCTCGTACATACTTTTTCAACATGGATATGTGGAACACATTGTGTATTCCATCCATTTTTGGTGGTAAAGCGAGATGATATGCCACCTCTCCGACTCTTTCAAGGATTTCGAAAGGCCCGACAAACCTTGGTGACAACTTGCCTTTAATGCCAAAACGTCTGATCCCACGGCCTGGAGACACTTTTAAGAATACATGATCACCCACCTGAAACTCTAGGTCTCTCCTTCTCTTGTCTGCATATGACTTCTGCCTTTGTTGTGCTACTGCCATTCTTTCCCTGATAAGCTTCACCTTCTCTGTGGTTTCCCTTATCATCTTTGGTCCTAACATTTGCCTTTCGCCAACTTCATACCAGCAAACTAGAGATCGGAAACTCCTGCCGTAAAGTGCTTTAAATGGTGCCATTTGAATGCTTGCCTGATAGCTATTGTTGTAGGCGAATTCTACAAGAGGTAAGTGTTCATGCCAGCTACCTCCAAATTCTAGGACACAAGCTCTAAGCACATCCTCAATCACCTGATTGGTTCTCTCCGTCTGACCATCAGTCTATGGATGGAAAGTCGTGCTGAAGTTAAGTTTAGTCCCTAAGGAATAATGCAGTCCTTTCCAAAAGTGGGATGTGAACCGAGGGTCTCTATCCAACACGATAGACACCGGTACTCCATGTAGTTTGACTATTTCCTTCACATATATTGCAGCTAAGACATCAACTGACCACTTATTCTTTATTGGTAAAAAGTGAGCAGACTTGGTTAGGCGATCGACTATTACCCATATGCCATCGAATCCACCTCTAGATTTAGGTAGTCCGAAAATAAAGTCCATCCCTATTCCTTCCCATTTCCATGTCGGGATTTCTAAGGGTTTAAGTTTACCTGCAGGTCGCAAGTGTTCTGCCTTGATCTTTTGACAGGTTAGGTATTTGGCGACATATTCAGCCACCTCCCCTTTCATATTAGGCCACCAAAAGCTTCTTTTCAAGTCTTGATACATTTTGGTAGTTCCAGGATGAATGGTATACCTAGTCTTGTGAGCCTCCTCCATGATCATTTTCTTTGTCTCTGCATGGTTGGGTACACAGACTCGATCCCGGAACAATAGTCTTCCATCTTCAGTTAATGAGAAATCTGGCCTCTGGTCTAGATTAGCCTTAATCTCCACAAGTATAGGGTCATTGTTTTGGAGTGCTATAATGTCTTCATGTAGGTTAGGTTGTACTCTAACACTTGTAATCAGGCATCCCTTCTTCTTAGTGTCAGCATCAATATCCAACTTGGCAAAGTCTTCCAACAATCTCCATTCACCCACCATGAGACTAGACAAGGTAGCCATCGGCTTCCTGCTAAGAGCATCTGCCACGGCATTTGCTTTTCCTGGATGATATTAAATAGAGAAGTCAAAGTCCTTGAGATACTCCAACCACCTCCGCTGTCTCATGTTCAAATCCTGCTGAGAAAACATATACTTCAGGCTTTTGTGGTCAGAAAACACAATGAATTTCTCACCATAAAGATAATGACGCCATATCTTCAAAGCGAAGACCACCGCAGCTAGTTCCAGATCATGTACGGGATAATTGTCCTCGTGCTTCTTTAATTGTCTGGATGCGTAGCATATAACCTTCCCTTCTTGCATCAGCACACAGCCTAAGTCGATCCCGGATGCATCAGTGTACGCTTCAAAACTACCCCTAGTGACAGGTAGTGCGAGCACAGGTGCTGAGGTGAGGTGCTCTTTCAATGTCCGGAAACTCTCTTCACATTCCTCAGTCCATGCCTATGGATTTTCCTTCCTGGTAAGCCTGGTCAATGGTACAGCTATCTTTGAGAAATCTTTAATGAAGCGACGATAATAACAAGCTAACCCTAGAAAGCTTCTAATCTCCGACACAGTTATCGGCCTTTCCCAGTTCTTTACCGCCTCCACCTTAGATGGATCCAAAGAGATTCCCTCCTTGGATATGATGTGAACAAGGAAAGATACTTCCTCCATCCAGAATTCACACTTACTAAGTTTAGCATAGAGTTGATTATCTCTGAGCACTTGCAGAGCAACCTTCAAGTGTTCCTCATGTTCTTCTTTGGATTTGGAGTAAATAAGGATGTCATCAATGAACACCACTATGAACTGGTCCAAGTATGGCCAATAAATATTGTTCATAAGTTGCATGAAAGCCGCTGGAGCATTGGTTAATCCGAACGGCATGACCACGAACTCATAGTGACCATATCTACTCTGGAATGTAGACTTGTGAATATCCTCTTCCTTTATTCTCAGTTGGTGGTAGCCCGACCTTAGATCTATCTTGGAGAAATATTGTGCACCAGAGATCTGATCAAACAGTTCATTGATGCGGGGTAGTGGATACTTATTCTTTATTGTCAATTGGTTCAGCTGACGGTAATCAATGCATAGCCTCATTGTTCCGTCCTTCTTCCTGACGAATAGTACTGGCGCTCCCCACGGGGATGTACTAGGCCTGATAAAACCTTGATCTAGCAGTTCTTGGATCTATCTCTTCAACTCCTGCAATTCAACAGGGGACATGCGATACGGGGCCTTTGAAACAGGGGCTGCCCCAGGGAGTAACTCAATGGTGAAGTTTACCTCCCGCTCAGGTGGTATACCAGGTAATTCCTCGGAAATACATCAGGATAGTCCATGGCTATTGGAATGTCTTCTAGAGTCGGTTTCTTCTTTTCAGTAGCCAAGACGGAAACTAGGAAAGCATCACAACCCTGGTTGATCAGCTTAGAAGCCTTCAAGGAGGATATCAAGATAGGGTGTTTGTGATAACGGGTGCCAAGTAGTGATAGAGTTGGAAGGTTTGATCTTTTAAAAGTGACCCTCTTATGGCGACAGTTTACATCGGCATCATATTCAATTAGCCAATCGACACCCAGAATGGCATCATAACCCTTCATGTCTAAACAGATAAGGTCGGCAGGGAGATTGTGTCCTCCAATTATAGTTTCACATTTTGGCAAGTAGTGAGTGACTTCAGATTTTGTGCCTAGTGGAGAGGCTATAGTGATCTTGGATTTCAAGGATACATGTTTGACAGGTAGAGTTGCAGCAAATGTGGTGGAAATAAATGAATATGCAGCTCCCGTATCAATAAGCACAAAAGTAGGTTGAGAGTGTATGGAAATGGTACCTTCCACCATACCCCCTTCCTCGGGTAGGTCAGCTTCTATGACAGCATTAAGGCGTCCCTGACGTCGTGGTACATTCTAGGCTCTACCTGGTTGGTCCTTCATCATTGGGCAGTCAGGAATACGGTGATCACAACCACCGCATTTCAAGCATGCCCCGAGCTTCTTCCAGCACTCCTCAGCTCGGTGTCCTGGTTTATCGCAGAATTTGCAGTTCTCAGACAACTGCCTACCTTCCATTTTGACTCTTTTGTCTCCCGCAGCATCTCTTCCAGCATTTGGCCTCTTGTTGTTGTTGTTAAAGTTGTTATTGTTGCTACGAAACGTTGGAGCAGTATTAGGTGCTCCCTTCTTGACAAAGACCGGCTTAGAGTTGTCCTTGCCCCTCATGCCCTCTACTTTGGCCATGGTGTCTTCTACCAGCTGAGCTCTTTGGACCATCTCAGTGTAAGTTTGAATGTTGTGTGGTCCGAGCCTTTCAATGAACATGGGCCTGAGTCCATCCATGAAACGGTTGGCCTTCAACCTTTCTGTGCCCACAAGATGTGGGGCATACACTGCCAAGCGAGCGAACTGAGCTTCATACTCAGCCACAGACATGCTCTTTTGTTTTAGTGCAGCAAACTCTGCTGCCTTCTTCTCCTTCACTCTCTCAGAGAAATACTTTCCCCGGAATATCTCCAGGAATCCGGCCCACTCTAGTTCAGCTACGTTTGGCAGGTGGGCCGAGGTGGCCTTCCACCATGCTCGAGCATCTTTAGTAAATTGGAAAGTGGCCAGTACCACTTTTTCCCTATTGGTGCATTGCATTACTTGGAAAATCCTTTCGATCTCCTCTTGCCAATTTTCTGCTTCATCTGGGTCAGGGGATCCAGAGAAACTAGGAGGGTTTAAACTCTTAAAATTTCGGTGCAGATCACCGGCTCCATTCCTTGCAGCTGCAGCCTGATTTCCAGCCTGAACTACATTTTGCAGGGCCTGAGTAAGTCCAGCCACAGAGTCTTGCATAGCTTGCCACTAGTTGCGAGCCATTGCAGTTGAGGGAAAGTGTTATGAGGGTTCCTCAGAAAAGGATGGAAACCAATTAATGTCTCTAGATACATTATAAGAGTCAATGGGTAGGAGTGTTTAATTTTTTTTTTACATATTCCCAGTCTCTACCCATTCTCGCCAGGTAATATATTAAATTTCCATGACCTAGGTTCCATAGGTATCTCCTATTCCTGAGACATATCCTATTTGATATTCCTAGGCTCTGATACCACTATTCTGTCACGTCCCGAGAATTACACAGCGGATATTAGTTCGAAGAATTCGAGTCGATATCCCGAGACGTGGACAGTCGGCAAATAAGCCTCTAGCTAGCACGCACTAATGTGTATCAACACAACATCATAATAGGGCCCAAATGTTGAACTAAAAATAAATTCTAATCAGATCTCAACTTATTGTATTCCAAATGGAACTGTTACAACTCTTACACTATGGGATAACATACTAGACTCAATAAAAAGGAAAGTACATTTACCCCTCACTTCCTACTACATGTTCTAACTCTCAAAATAAACTACTATAACTAGACTCATAATTGAATCACTCATCACTCGGATGCATTCCCATCCTCGACTTGCTCTTCCTCTTGAGCTTCATAGTCACCTAGATTGGGAAAAGGTAGGGGATGAGCAAACTAGCCCAGTAGGATTTATATCTCAATGTGCGGGCAATAGTATAAGTGATTAACATTTTAGAACTAGGCAAGTACGATGAATGATATGCAAGTACGAATAAAACTCATTAAAACATGATATATAAAACAAGCTGGATAGAGTGAACAAGATAGAATAAGATTTTTGAACAAAATGACAAGAAAGAACTAGCAATAGATCACTTTGTACAAGCACGCAAGATTTCACTTGATGTCAATAGTTTTCAAGAAAACAAGATATCACTAGTTGCAATAAATGCAGGATGGCCATATCACACAAGTAAGCAAGCAAGATTGCACAAGCACGATCAAGTAATACTAATCAGGCACGTAGACACTAATGTACACCAAGGAAAGATCCACCAAGAATGCACACAGGTCACGTGTATGCGGTTATGTATCTATCATTCAACAAGCAAGAAAGTACTCCCAGCGCAGATGCAACGCCAGTAATCATTATACCCCATGGTTAACAGTATATTTATGACTCGCCGTCATTGGGGCTAGACTGGAGCCCTTGGACACACGCCGTGCCCTGTCAGCCATCTCATGTAAAATTTTAAATGTAGATACCCACAATCATAAATAATGGCCAATGAGAGTTTCAAAATGTAGCATGTGTAATGTCATGTACACGATGATGATGAGAAGAAATAAATAATTAAATTGAACATGATTCCATGAGGACAATGGTCAAGAGATAAATTTTGCAGCTGAACGGTATGATTTATAATTTAGTTCAATCTTTACATTAATGGCTTTAGTCTAGATTGTAATTCATGCTCACGAGAACAGGAAGAGAAATGAAGTGCACGCCCTTGATGTATAAGTGTGTAGTGATGTACGCGTGTCAATTCACAATCCGTCGGTCTCAAACTCTCGAAAAAAACACTTAACATGATGGCATGCAATGAACAATGCATTTAACTACATATGGGTTTACAAGATTTTAAGATAAAATTATCATTTAAAGCAAGCTAGAATGGTAACAAGAGTAAATCACAAGTTTCATGTATGATCATATCATTAAGAAAGCAATTAGAATAATATTCATGTAATTAAGGATTTTTCAATGGGTTAAACACTTTTAAGCCATTAAATAGACATTATGTAATGAACAGACCCAAGACAGGCAATATTTTGCAAAGGTAGTGTCGACACAACCCATACTGGTGTCAACACCATGCTTCGAACACAAAGCAAAAACATGAAGAACTGGTCAAGTAGTGTTGACACTAGTTCAAGTAGTGTCGACACTAGAGATAGGTTCCAGAAAACCTTCTGGCCAACATGGGACAGTGTGTCAACACTAGATCAGCTCCCAGAAACTTTCTGGGTCAAACTGGGACAGTGTGTCGACACTAGATCAGGTAGTGTCGACACTAGAGACCTTCCTAGAACACCTTCTCGGATGTTTTGGGACAGTGTGTCGACACTAGCTCAGGTAGCTAGTGTCGACACTAGTGCCCTTCTAGAAAAAAAAACTTACAGGTCAAGGGTAACCCGAAAATATGTCTCATGCAGGATTTACTTACACCTCTTATAACTATCTAACGAATGATATTTAGACAAAATGTTCAACACAAAATATGACGAGGACATCTAGTAGAAGAACTTTGATGTTGGGGGTTTGATCTAATTCGGTCTCGAATCCTAATAAAACATGTGAAGAACAAAAGGTCAAGTGTAGCCCGAAATCACATATCATGCAGTAACTCTCTTCACATGCCTGTAACTCTCTAAAAAAAGACTCTTGGACAAAACATCCAACATAAAAGATGATCATGACTTCAAGGAGAAAAACTTTCATGAAGGAAGTTTAGTCAAATTCGGTCTCGAATCACGTACATAATAAGAAGAACAGGAAAAGCCCTAACAGTGCGCGACATTGGAAGAACACTTATAACTCAAAATATACTCATTAGAATTTGATGAAACTAGTAGGAAAAGAAATTTAACTTGATGCTCTACACATTGGTATAGGATATATTAAGGTTTGGCCCGAGAAAGCCTACCTTATGGGTTGAAGAAGTCTCATTTTTCCAGAAAACCCGTGTTCAGACCACTTGGAGGAGAACACTTACTGCTCCGTGTATACTGCATGGAATTTGAACATTCCACTTGGGTTAGAACGTAGACTTGACCCTCTTTCCAGGGGTATAAGTCTTGCAAAGTTTGGTTTAGGTTCGACTCACCTTTGGTCGACTTCAAGATGATGGTCTATGCAGGTCGCAGCATACACAACGGGGAAAAAGAACGGCTTGGTGTGGATGATCTCCTGCTCCCCAGCCACCAAGAACTTCTCCACACGACCCCAGCAAGTATTAAAACTTGTTCCTAGGATTTGGTGAAGAGTATTTAAGCAACCATGGTGTTTTAGGAGTCCTACTATGACTAGGAAAGCTAAGTTGCGGTTTTGACAGGGTAGTTTCCTATCTTTTGAGGATTTCTTCCTCCCTTAGAGTGTGTGAAGCTTTAGGAAACCTCCCACCATAGTTAGGCACGAATTTGGGTTGCCAAGAATGAATTATTGCATCCCAATTCAACTCAAATTGCCTCTTTCTAATTTCAGCCTATTTAGAGTTACGAATTTTCCCTGTATTTTCTAGCTTTATTTGATTATTGGGCCAAATGATGTCCATTGACCTAAATTATGATATTGGGTCATTAATATATAATGTTGGAAGTCTCTCCAACAGTTTTATTTAAATTTTTGATTGCGTCGTATTTCCGTGTTAATGGTTTTCCGACTTGTTATAGCACATACGATAATGATACGTATGTTTTACATACTTGGAAATTATTTATTTCCTTTTATTTGAATTCTTTATGTAACTAAAATTTCCGGGGTGCTACATGAAATGACGGATCTAAAAAAAACCCAAGTCTAAAGGATCAAAACACACAACCCGGGGGTCCAAAATCTCAAATAGGGATCTGATCGGCGTGCCGTTCTCTCCGACACAACCGGGTGGGTTAAATTGACGTGTGCGAACTGACGGAATCCGATTTGGATTCCCGAATTGGGTTGGGCGTTGAAATGACGGATCTAAAAAAAACTCGAGTCTAAAAGATCAAAACATGCCACCCGGGCGTCCAAAATCCTAAATAGGGATCTGATCGGCGTGTCATTCACTTCGACATGACCGGGTGGGTTAAATTGACATGTGCGAATTGATGGAATCCAATTTGGATTCCCGGATTGTGTTAGGCGTTAGAATGACGAGCCTAAAAAAAACCCGTCTAAACGATCAAAACACACAACCCGGGGGTCCAAAATCCCAAATAGGGATCTGATCGGCGTGCCATTCTCTCCGACATGATCGAGTGGGTTAAATTGACGTGTGCGAACTGACGGAATCCGATTTGGATTCCCAGATTGGGTGGGCATTGAAATGATGGATCTAAAAAAAACCCGAGTCTAAAAGATCAAAACACGTAACCCGGGGGTCCAAAATCCCAAATAGGGATTTGATCTGCGTGCCGTTTGCTCCGACACGACCGGGTGTGTGACGGCCCTCATTATACCGGTACGGTTATACCAACCCACGTCGGTATAGCGAGAGTCCTCACAGTGGGACATTTACCCAAACGATGCATACAACTGAGATACACGCGAATATACAACAGAGTAGCGGAAGTAAAAGACCATTGTCTCCATTCATTCATCATCCACATTAAACATACATGCAATTCGCAATTAACATAAAAGAACTAAAGGTCCACATAATTTAAATTTCTGAAATAGAAACACAAATTGTCCACACTTATACATCCTTTTCATAATACTCTAATACAATGTTCAAATTACATACTTATGAAATATACAAATCTCAAAGAAACTCCAAAGCTAGTCTCCGCGCTCGGAGTCCGTCTCCACCGTCTCCTCCAACGGTGCCGTGTCACCAACTATACCTGTATGCCGAAGCAAGGAGTGAGTCCAAGGACTCAGCAAGCAACACTACTCATAATATACACGTACAAGTCCTAGTGGTTTCTACGTGCACATTCAAAATTTGCAACACATGACATGCTAGTCATTCTAAAGTTTAAACCGTTCATGAAAGTTTTTCAATTTTATACATGGATCATGCTTTCATATTTGTAAGAATAAAATTCACCTATCACATGCTCTCTATTCAATTTACTCATGAAACTTTAATCTTTAAAGAACTAAGACATGAGAGCTACCAACATGAACATTATGCATACATGAAAGGGGAACACAACTAGCATGGATTTCACATGTCCTTAAGTACATACATAACCCTTTTCACATGCTTTAGGTTGCTGATTTCACATGGTTTAACGGCTGTAAACCTATACATGAAAGCTACAATGTTGTTTGAAACATATCACGTGAACAACCCATCATGCTATTTTGCACACATACTCATCAATTATCCCTAACATGGATTCTAGACATTTTTGCACACATAAACATAATGATAACAACATAAATTTACTGGTTTCACATGGTTTCAGATTTGTCTCACATGGTTTTCAATAACATATTCTCACATCTTTAGTTTCACATTTTCTTTACACAAGTTTCCTCTTTCACATGGTTCACTTTACACATACACATTCACATTGTCACTTACACATTTACACATGAACACATACACATTACACATTACACATTTTAAGTGCCGTGACACATAGTCCAAACCACCAAAGAAGGACATATACACATCACATTACACATAGACGCCATCTAGGCATTCCAATGGCGACTCTTGGACTGCGCAGACCGGGAGAACAAGTCTCCACCCTAACCAGTGGTACTTGTCCACCTCCAGGATTTCCCCTAATGCCCTTAGGGTCACTTACACATTGAACTTTCTCAGGGGGACTTTTCCCTGATACAGCTCACTGCCCTCTACGGAAGCAGTGTCTTGGCACAGTTACACACATTACACATTTACCGTTTTACACATGGTTTTACACTTCACACTTTTCATCACATTCACTTTCTCACTCACATGAATATCTCTGTTTTCCTGACATGACACTACAGATTTCAGGAGTTTAACACACATAAATTTTCACTAATCAAGTTGGGTTTAGACAATAACTAACCACATTACGATAATATACGTAGATTATCATATTTCACATGAAAATACATAACTTCTTATTTACTGATCCAAATGACCTGAAATTTTAACCACATGTTGTTTTCGGGTTCAAGATCATACACTTAAATTTTAAGATTTTTTTGAGCTAAATAGAATTTACAGAAAATCCAACACTTATTTTGCATGCCATTCACAATTTAAGTTACATGGAATTTAACACATCATGCAATTTTGCCATTTACTGTTTGAACAGGGATTACCATTATGTGCATGATTTGGGGATACAGAACTATCCTAAATCATACATTCACAAATCGATCACCCCAAACCATTCTTGCATGTCTTTCTATTCACCGAACCGAATTTATTTGCAATCTATACAAGCATGAATCAATTTACCAAAATTGGGCATACATCTACTGATCTACTAATCTTCATGAACTGACAAAACCAAGGCATTCAGACTAATCTTACTCATGAAACATAAATTTGGCAAGATCATCAACAAGTCATGCTTACAATTCATGGGATACAATATTTCCTACATTCACCATCACACACCATGTTCATCCACACACCACAATTGACAATATACGTAGAGTATAAGGTTACCATATATCCTCATCACGGAAACCATACCGAAATTAGTGTATAGGAAGGGCAGAATAGTTCACTGTTTTGTCCAGAGGAACTTGGCGGCGGTCTCTGGCCGCTGACTCAGGGTCAGCGGCATGGCCGATGGACGCCAAGCATAATATCGGCGTCCAAAGACCTTGTCGTCGATACAGGTCTGTGCAGAAACACAGACCCGACCTCTCAAACTTGGGTGAATGGGAGGGTCTAGGACTTGAGGAAAAATCCATAAAAAATTTAGAAATGACCTAGACACATACGGGAACATCATGGATAGGTCACTTGCCTTTTAAAAATTCCTCCAAAGGATCTAGGGCTCGGTGAAGCTCTCCTTGGGCTGTCCCAAGAAGTGCAGAACTCCCTCCTAGATCTTCTTCCTCCGGGCTCCTGGGTGATCTCCACGCCAAGGGGATGTCGGGGAAGCCTCCTCCTTTGATCCAGCTACCTTCTTGAAGCAGTAGATCTCCGGAACAATCTTCAGGTTGATGGATTCTTGGGTTCCAAAGTGGGTTTTCTCTCAGTTTTCTCCTAGGGTTTTCTTCTCACTTTTTTCTCCTCTTGCAAGGTGAAGGGAGGAGTGGGGAGAGGCCATTTCGGGTTCAGACATAAGGGGAGTCTCTCTCCCACTCACCAGGTTGATTTGATAGCCTTCAGAGCCGTTGGGGACAGTCCCCCAATGGTTGGCTTTCTTGTTTCAGAAGCTTGCAGCTCTGATGCGTATGCAGGCCAGAGAGATTGGCGTCCATATCGCTGGACACCTGGATTAGTGTTGGCGTCCATGTCTGGACGCTGACACCACCTCAACGGCCTGGGGTTGACGCCAAGATGGCCTTCGGCCAGAACTCTGAATTATGCAGAAAACCATGCGTACCATGCATATATACATGCAGTATGTATAAGGTAGTGTATCCATACTATCACCATGTAATACATACATTATTTATATTTAATATAAACTCATGCACACGTACTTGTACTAATTAATACGTACGTAATTATGTACATACAAACACAAGCACAAATACACAAATACAAATAATGCGACGGAAATTCGAGGGCCTTACATGGTGGGTTAAATTGACGTGTGCGAACTGACGGAATCCGATTTAGATTCCCGGATTGGGTTGGGCATTGAAATGATGGATCTAAAAAAAAACCTGAGTCTAAAAGATCAAAACACGCCACCTGGGGGTCCAAAATCCCAAATAGGGATCTGATCGGTGTATCGTTCGCTCTGACATGACCGGGTGGGTTAAATTGACGTGTGCGAACTGACAGAATCCGATTTGGATTTCCTGATTGGGTTGGGCGTTGAAATGACGGATCGAAAAAAACCCAAGTCTAAAGGATCAAAACACAAACCCGGGGGTCCAAAATCCAAATAGAGATCTGATCTGTGTGCCGTTTGCTCCGACACGACGGGTGGGTTAAATTGACGTGTGCGAACTGACGGAATCCAATTGGATTCCCAGATTGGGTTGGGCGTTGAAATGACGGATCTAAAAAAAACCCAAGTCTAAAGGATCCAAAATATTTTCTTATTAAACTTGAGGAATAATTATATGTTTTAAATTTAAAATTTTAAAATATTGTTTATTTATAATTTTTATTAATGTTTCTCATATTAAATTTTTTAATATAGGATCCTCCGGCACCTGACGATCAGGAGACGAGAACGGTCGACGATCCTAGCAAACTTGTCTTGATTTTTAGCATTTATGATAGTGTATGATTTTGTATTAGTTATGTCTTATGATTTTATGTTTCATTGTGAGTACCTTTTATTGTGGAATGCATGAATATTTTAGCAGGTTTTGTAATTTATTATTGTTAATTTCTGCAATTTTTTTTAAAAAAATATTACCTATTTTTTCCGTCGGAAACTTTACTTGGCCGACGAAATATATCCGTCGGTATTTTTGTCGGAAGTTCTGATGGAATAGTTTTCGACAGATATGTTCGGTCGGTAGTTGCCGACGAATATTCCGACCGATGTTCTAAAGTTTTCGGTCGGAATTCACTGACCAATTTTCCAACAAAGGTTTCCGACTAATTTCCGTCAGAAGTTACCGACCGCTTTTCCGACCAAATAAGCCGTCGAAAATTTCGACAGAATATCGACGGATTATGAATCCGTCAGTAATTGCTGACCAAAATTTTCCGACGGACGTCTTCCGACGACCGTTCGACGAAAAGTTGTCGGAAGGGGCTTTTTCCGATGGATTACCGTCGGATTTCCGACGGATTATGTCCGTCGGAAATGCCGCTTTTTCTTGTAGTGTTATACCATTGAAGTTCCCAGAAGATAGAAAGCACTTCCGTTCTCATCTACTTCTCATGAGAGTGATTTCTTACATTGAAACCAAGCCACTAAGTGTACAGATTGAACTAATGAAATTAAGTTGTTATGCTGTCGAAATTTACTCTGGATCATGTCCACCTGCCTTGTTCCTAATGATCAGTGGCACGATCTTTAGCACATAATCGTCTATTGCTTGGAAATCATATTGGCCATAAATGAAATGGAATGGAATTACCAAAATTTATTGGAACTTTGGTTCATAACTATGTCTGTGCATACAAGGGCCCAGTCTGGTCCTGGGAGGAGCACCCAAAATACTTATAATCGCAAGAGTATATGATCCATTGAGGTGTCTAGCAATCACCTAATTGAATGTAAGATTCATATGGGTAATTTCCACATTGTTATTGAATGGTTGATTGATTGAACTGTTATATGTGAAATGTCCAAATCTATTGTACATGTCATCGTTATTCAATCTAATAGGTCATTGTCGACTAGAATTCTATGGAATTCAACCTATTCTATCCACTGTACATGTTATAGATTATTGAATCTCTTCTATTTGACAATTGATCGTATTTTCATCCATCCCATTGTTAATCATTCCTTCTCACATGATAAATGTCATTGGACTTTGCTTACTGAATCGTTCTCGTACATGTTACATCTTTGGAATTGTTCCATATCGTTATCATAATCATCATGCCATGAGTAATGCATATTGTACTTACCTGATAAATTGTTAATTCACGTAAAGCATGCCCGCACCAGGAGATGTAAATCCTACTGGGCGTTAGTGTGCTCACACCTGCTTCTTTAACATTTTCAGGTGATGACTATGAGGAACTAGAGAATGATGGGACTGGGGAAGAGTGAAGGACTTCTTAGAGTGTACCCGCCTTGTCAGCCATCAAGTCTAGAGTCACAAGAGTCTGTAATAGATAGTTATTTGTTTCTTAAGTCGTATATACTTTGAAATTTCAATAATGAGCCCTATGTTTGGCTCTAATTTTGTAAGGTTGTAAGTTAGTATTGATGGAAATGAAATAAAGAGTTATTTAGCTAGCACAATTATTGTCTCAATTCTTTAGTTATACTTAGATGTCGCTCTGAATTACTCGACTGTGATACTCATAATTATATCGCTCACACTCTCAATATTTAATTCCGCTGCTAAATTTCGGGGAGTGACACAAGAATTTATAGATCTAGGGTTAATTCAAGTCCTAATGTAACTGGAAGGTGGGGTTGCGATTTTAGCTTGATCCCTTCCAAGATTTGAGGATTCCCCTCCCAATCTATGTGATATAGCTATTAGGAAACCTCCTATTATGGTTGTGCACAAATTAAGGTTAGTTTTAGAAGTCCATTGAGCTAAGTTTAGTCTTAATTTACCTTTCTCATTCAAGCCCAAATAACCCTATGATTTTTAGGAATTTAATGCCATTTGGCTTAGATCTTTGGCCCAAAAGGGTTTATTTGGCCTAAACACTATTAAATAATTAATTCCACTTATTGATCTAGTTTAATTAATCCTCTTTCGATTTATCGCCTATTTTTTCTGATTATCAAAATTTTGGGGTGCTATAAGTTTTGCCAACACAACATTCAAGATCTTGGAGAAGCTGAAGTTTTTTTTCGGTTAAGACTCTAAAAATCACTTAAGGGATATTCCATATCCTAGTTCATTATGTTGAGAAGGTATTGAGGAGGTTTGACATGTATGAATGCAAATTTGTAAGCACTCCTCTAGATCCTAGTGTCTTACTAAAAAAGAATAAAGGAGAGAGTGTTAATCAATTGCGTAGTCACAATTTATTGGTAGTTTAATGTATTTGTCTAATTTTAGTAGACCTGATATTTGTTTTGTTGTGAATAAACTAAGTAGATACACTCATAGTCTTAACAAAGTACATTGGCATTCTTTAGAGAGAACTTGTAAATATTTGAATGGTACATTGTCCTTTGCTCTACATTACAGTAGATTTCCTACTATTTTAGAAGGTTGTGCATATGCAAGTTGGGTAATTGGAAAGGCCCAAGATATTGATACTTTTGGTTATGTCTTTACGATAAGTGGAGGGGTTGTAGCCTAGAAGTTCATAAAATAAATTATACTAGCTCGGTCTACTATGGAAGTAGAGTTAATTGCACTTGGGGTAATAGGTAGAGAGGCAGAGTGGCTTAAGAGTCTTATGACTTAGATCCCTATATTCGGAAAGCCAATTCCTATCATCTCTCTATATTGTGATAACCAGGCTGCCATAGCTAAGGCAAAGAGTCAAAAGATGAATGAAAAGTTAAGTTCTCATATTAGAATTAGAATTAAATTTGTAAGAGAATATTTATCCAAAGGAGTAATATCCTTAAATTATAGAATGTCAGAGAAGAACCTGATTGATCCTTTAACAAAAAGATTAAATAGAAAGATGATAGTAGAATCATCGAGGAGGATGGGACTAAAGCCCATAAGTTGAACACCTTCAACAAGAACCCAACCTGCTGACTGGAGATCCCAAAATGCATGATCAATGGGATAACATGTTCAGTGGGTGTTTGTGTAAAGGACTTTGAAGAGAGTGGTGTCTCAATGTCCCTCCCTATGATGATGTGCTTTGATTGGTACGAGAAAGGTTGAGTAGTATGCTCTTAATGAGTCCAAAGCTATAGAGACAAGTTGTAGATACGAACTAGTACACCTTAGAGGACTCACCTATGTATATGATAGAAATATGTATATCATGTTTTCAAAGTAGCTATATGATAGATCTTAGAACTGCTTTCCTTGTTGCTTACTGAGTCTTGTAGACTCACACTTGATTAACCTTTCAGGGGGGGCTGAGGATATTGGCATTAAGGAGTTAGTCCACACTGACTTTGAGCGTGAGGACGTGGAGGTTTAGATTGTTGTTAAAGTTGTTTGAGTGAACTTGTATGTAACGACCCGACCCTCCGGACACCGGCCAGGGACCCCCGAAGGTTGCGCCGCCACCCACAGATCCGAAGACTCGGAAGGGTTAGAATTTAGTCCAATGAGATAAGCAATGAATTCAAATAACTATAACAAGAAAGTTCATACATTAATAAGGAAATTATGTACAACAAGTCCCAAATAAAAGTATAGGTACCGAAAGAAAGGTGTAGTCTTTAAGGGGCATACCCCGAGGACTTGCAAAAAGGCCACTCTCAACTCACGGTACGAGAGCTCTCACGCTCACAACTCACACTGTTGGCAACGCACGGCGAACAAGCCGCCACCACGACCGTCCGGAAATGAACTCCTGCGACCGCGAGTCCCTACCTGAGCAGAGTAGGGGGGTGAGCCTCGCGAATAAGGCTCAGTAGGGCTAACCAGTCCCTTACCAGCCAGAGCAGTAGGAACTCCAACAAGCAGAAGAAAAACTACTCTACAAAGCAGTAAAGCAAGAAATGCCTACCACAGAGTACTACAAAGCAGCAGAACAGAGAAACGCCTCGACCACAACCTGGGTCAGGCCAAACACGACTCCTGCAGAACCAGCAGAGTCAAACACAATGCGGAAGCAACACCTCGGCACACACCCACCGAGACAAAGGAGCTCACGAAACACTGGAGCAACCACGTGAGACCAGAGTCTCACGACACAAGCACCAACATCCCGGACCTCCATGAGGTCAGGAAGGAACAACCAAGTGTCACCCCGAGAGACACCAAGCAACCAAGTGAGAACAAACGTCTTACCACAGGCACGGCCACCTCAGACCTCCACAAGGTCGAGGGCCCACAAACAGAACCACCCTGCACCTCGGGCACTCCGCGAGGCCAGGGAACTACACACTCCCACCAAGGAACGGGTTACCAAAACAATAGTTGGGTGCCTGCACAAGGCACCCCGAGAGAACTCGCAGAGTGGAAACCACTAAACACGACCCACGAGGCCAAACCAACCAAACCCACGAAAACTAGACATGGCTAGGCTACAACCCTCGTGCAGGCTAGGGCGAAGAGAAACCCAAACTCGGAAACAGCGTGTGAAGCAACGTCACAGCAAGACAACCAAGCCACCACCACAGGCAGTTAAGAGAGGGACACACAGTCCACCCCTCTCGCTCGCCATCTGCTGACTCCTGCCTACAACCTCCCTAGGTAGAGTGAGGCTAGCGAGTCACAGCAAAGAACACAACCACAAACACCGCAGTCTGGCCGAACTGCAGCCCCACGCCTGACCTCCCTACGTGGCTTTGGAACCAATGCAGAGCGAGGAAGTGAGAAGGACTAGCTGGTCCGCACCGAAAGAGCGCCTCAACCACCTCGGAGACTTAGACCAGCTAAGAGAGCTCTACAAATGACTCTACGCCATTGTCCCTACCGTTTTCCCTTCTACTCTAAGCCGTGACTTGAGCACGCCCGCCGCCCGGAGAACTCCCTCAACAGACGTGCAGGGCTGGGGTCCCAGGTAATGGTAACAACCTGTCTCGCGGACAAGCCCTCAAGTGCCGAGCACCGGGCGAAAGGGAACTGGCGTGGCAACCACCAACAGAGACAACACTGCTGGCTTGTAACCAAGACAAGCCCAGCAGGCACAGGCACGCACAGCACCCCTTTCGGAAACCTCCAGAAGGGGTCGTCGGCAAACGCCGGCACACAAGGCACGGCCTGAGAAACTAGAACACCACCAAACAGAACAAAAACCATCACTCTTCTAATAATCGATTAACCGATAGACAATCGATTATTAGACAGATGTGAGCCTCCTAGCACCGCTGCTAGGACACGGCCACGAAGGTGTCACCTTCGGTCACTGAACGCAACGAGCCAACCTGCCGCGTTCCCTACTAGAAGGTCCTAAGGGCAACCCTGCCCTGGGGCACACGCCGACACACTAACCGCGGCCACAGAAACACCCACGGTGACACAGATGCTGTCACGACCTACACGATCATCGCGTTAAGAACGCGACAGGCAGGGCCACCGCGACACGTGCTGAGTCACAATAGGCAAGCGCGTCGTGACAAGAACCTTGTCGCGACGGGGAACCGGGTCACGACACGACCCTTATCATGACGGCCACCTGCGCCGCTATAAGGTTGCGTCCAACCGGGGCGACGCCTTCTCTGATGTCATTACGCGCTTGGCGGTCGCAACATCAGCTGGAAGGCAGACCGCCGGAATGCTATATTCTGGGGTCCCCCACATGCCACAAACACTACAACCATGGAGAGGGGAGCATGGGGAAAGCATTTAAAGCATGCAATGAACCCCGAGAGCTCCAATCCACACTAACAAGTATGGGCACAAGAGTTCCCTACAAATTTGAAGAACCGAAACCCCCAAGGAGGGCCTTCACGAAGCCACGGCCGCCTCCTCCTCACTTCACACGATGCTTCAGCACTCCGCACGAGCCGTCGCCGCTCCTCCAAGCTCCAATCGCCGAAGAACAAGGGGAAGGAGGCTTCCCACCTTAGAGAGGAGGAAAAGAAGGAAGAAGGGGAGCCGTCCAAGGCTTTTAGCCTCCGGCCCCCAGAACACGACAGGACGAGGAGTCGCGATACGAACCTTATCGCGACGGCCGCCCAGACCGTGACCAGAACGCACCCCACCTGGGCGCTGCGACAACCCGACAGGTCAGTCTGCCACGCCTGCCACTCTGACAGGCATCAGACGACCAAAACGTAGAAAGCAGTCATGACCCGTTGACCGGGCGCGACAAGAACACGACGCCGAAGGCAGTCGCAACAGGGATGACTGTCGCGACAGGCACCTCCGTCGCGACAAGGCCAGTCATCCCTCACACAACGGAAAGCTAGAAAGCCCGAGATGTTACATTGTATGTGAGAATAAATTGTAATTTGAACAATGTAATATTTTATGGAGTTGTGGGACTTGTTATTATTGGACTATTGTAGTTACTTGCTTTATGCTCTAGACTTGGTATTTGAATACAATATTGATGGAAACGAAATTTGTCATTTTGTTGCTATAATTGTTGATATATAACTTGTCATTTGTGTATTACTCAATCTGAACTAATTATGTTTGATGTTTCCACTGTAGCGTGTCCTGCCCCAACGCAGAATATCGAAACGCGTAGTTGTTTTAGCATAAGCGAAAAAGATAGAAAGGATGACAACACTAAAACCATAAGCCAATATTAATTCAAATAGAAACTCCTTATTACATCCTTAAAACTTCAGAGCCAACCATAGGGCCCATTATTCAAATGCATAACAGACTCGAACAGGACAAACTACTACAAACTCTATATCAACTCTAAAGGTACTATGCCATTGTTGCACGATGTCTGGGGTGTGTTGAACCTCTACCCAATATATACATTGCATATTTACATATTTAAACCATAACATATAGTAGTTTTTAAGATGACAAAACAAATAGATATCTACTTTTAAACAAAATTATATTCCTCTCAATAACATGACATATAACAAAATCCCTAAAGCATATTTAGTCAGACAAATTATTCTTCTTAGAAAACCTTAAGTATAACCTCATTTGCCTAAGAAATATACGAAGTTCACTTCGTCATATACAAAGTCCACTTCGTCACATCCAAAGTTTACTTCGTCATATCCGAAGTTAGCTTCGTCATATATGAAGTAAAATACGAAGACCTTACTTCGACTGATCATGTTGAAATTATGATATACGAAGTTCACTTCGTCATATCTGAAGTTCACTTCATCATATCCGAAGTAAAACACAAAGACCTTACTTCGACTAATCATGTTGAAATCATGATATACGAAGTTCACTTCGTCATATCCGAAGTTCCCTTCGTCATATCCAACGTTAACTTCGTCATATGTGAAGTAAAACACAAAGATCATACTTCGCATGATCATGTTGAAATCGTAATATACGAAGTTCACTTCGTCATATCCAAAGTTCACTTCATCATATCCGAAGTCAGATTTGTCATATCCGAAGTTCACTTCATCATATCCGAAGTCAGCTTCGTCATATTTGATGTTTACTTTGACATATACGAAGATTACTTCATCATATCTGTTGTATCAATTTGATTAAATAACATTATATCTTTATCAGATAAAATGAAGAATATACAAATTATATATTATCTTCTCATCTTAACATTTTATATCATATTCATGACTTTTTTAATGTAGAAAGCTCACGATAAAATTTCTGAATTCAATTACATTCTGAATTATGAATCTTTAGTACAAATGATAAATCAACATGTATTTCATGTTTACTTTTACAAGATCTTCGGATATAAAAATATCATGGCTCTATTTCTAAAAATATCCTTATCCTAAAAGCCCGAGTCAAAGTCTGTGAAAAAGATCTTCTGACATCTGCCACTAAGAACATCCATATTGTCCTCTATCAGATATGCACTCATGATCTCTACTTACTACATATTTTATCTATATGCAGAACCTTTTTAACAGAACATTAATTGCTGATAGCCGTCAACATTTGAAATATCTCACAAGTACCTATGATCATCTCCGTAGCTAACATACTGGACCCAGTCTAGTATATCTTGAAACTTGTATATTTCAGGATAAAGACAAAATAGCATCAGCACAAAAGACCATCTGATCAATGTGAATGCAAAAGACATGCACATCATTCTCGAAAGAAAAGGTGCACGACTTTCTCTCTCTCTCTCTCTCTCTCTCTCTCTCTCTCTAATGGGAAGATTCAAATAGATCAAGCAACGACTATCTCTCCAATGAATAGATTCAAACAGTTCAAGCAATAGCTACAAAGATGAAGCCTATAAATATACTAACAGTTGGAAGAAGCTAATATATATGAGCGTGGGAGATAACAAGCCATATATAAGATAGCAAAAGAGAGAGACAAGCACATACTTGAGAAGAGGTGAGAAAGGTGCAAGTGTGTTGCGTTAAGCTTCCTCTCCATAGACATTGCATGGGCGATGCGTTGAAGTCTTGCCTATGCATGCAATGAAGCAGCTGTTCAAATTTCGCCTTGTAAAAGGTTCTTTTCTTATATTGAAGAAGTTGTTCTTCATACTAAATCTCTTCTTCCTATTCTTCTAGTCTGGAGTCTTTCTGAAGTCCAGTTGTCCATATAAGGAGCCTGTTCAAAGTAAGTGCACCCCTTTAGAAAGGGAAGATCTACTGAGTAGGGTGTGTACCTTTCTGGAAGACGAAAGGCCAAGGTAGTCTTGGTGGTTCGTTCCCCTTTGTAAAGGGAAGGCTAGTGGTAGCTAAAGGATTATTTTTCCCCTTGTGTAGAAGGGAAGACCGGTAAGTACCGTGTTGAGTTGTGTGTTTTGATGATTACATATTATACACAATCTGATGTCATATTGCATATTTATGGAAGGATGTTGAGTTGTGTATTCATTTGAATGATGGCTAAAGCATGTGGTTGTGGATGTTGTCTAAACACTCATACTTTGATCTTTATGATGACATATTGTACATATTATAATAATGATTAAAAAATATGTTTTTGATACCTTATATTTCATATTTTGATGATAATGACATATTTTGATGGTTCACACTTTATACATACAAGTTTACATAGTTTTGTCAAAGTTGTGTCGACACACATTGGAAGTTAGGTCGACACATATAGTCTGCCCAGTAAACTCTTGAAGAACAAAGTCACAGTTGTGTCGACACACATAGTATACTCAGTAAGCTCCTAAAGAACAAAGTCACAGTGGCGTCGACACTAGTTGTTAATTAGGTCGACACATGTTTCCTCCCAGTAAGCTGGAACTGATATTTAGTTAGTTGCGTCGACTCACATGCAAACTTGTGTCGACACACATTGCGTGAAAACTCAAAAATGTAAAGGGTATGATTTCTAAACGGTGTGATTTATCTTTGAAAACTTTTGGAAGACTCTATTATTACCAAAATACACTTTCATACTAGTGCCTATGAGGAGAAGGACTTTTGGACACGTGGCAACCTTGGGTGAACCCTAGGTTTCTGTGCACTTTTTTCCCACATAAAAGAGACTGCACCAAGGCTATAAAAGCTCTTGTCTATCTAGAGCAGCCATCTATGGCAGAGGACGTGGGGATCAAGGCCAAGCATAGAGAGAGAGTGTGTGTTAGAGTGCGGAAAGAGGAGCATACCCAGGGGAAGAGAATGTCACGTCCTAATAAACATCCATTTATCAGAAATGACAAAAAATAGGTTGAAGAAATAAAACTTATTTTCTTACACAATTAACACTGTCATAGCGGAAGCTTGATTTAAAAAACTCTCCTCGTTACTGACCATAAGAGGAGTAAGAAAAAAGAAAACTTAATTACATCCTACTTCTACAGTACTAAAGAAAATATAATTTCTAAACTCTAGAGAACTAGTTGTCCTGATCAGCACACCCCCCATTTAAGCATTATGCCCATCTTGATCACCTGAAAATGTAGGATTTAATGAGCTAACTAGCCCAGTAGGATTCAATCTTCTAATAAAAAAGGATTAAGATAACCAAGAGCAGGATAAGAAATTTAACTGCTAATAATGTTGGATAACAAAGATGACTGGATGACCATGTCAAATAGATAACAATTGTGAAACAGGAATACTAAATTAAGATTACATGATCAAGAATTCAGAATAACAACCATGTCCTGATTCAAATATGTATCACACTCATGTTAAAAATAACATGATGACTAACCAAGCTAGTATTGATGCAATGCCAAACATCTACAGATCCTTTATCGTTCTGTACGACCACTAAATGAATTCGGGTGCTCCTCCCGGGACTGGACCAGCCTCACTTGCACTGGCATATATCTCATTTGAGTCCAAGACCCAATAATTGTAATCATTAGTCATTTCTGGTAATATTCAAGTGTGGTACATAAGCACACGAATTTCATAAGTAACAAAGGTTTGTGGTCCAAAGCCACAAATTTCAGAAGGTTGAAACCATATAAAAATCAACTGTACTTGGGGAGTTTAAGAATAATCCAAGGTAATATAAGTAAGGTAATTGAATAATCCCTCTTACTGGCAGAGTAGTTGGAATCCAAGAAAAATGAGAGAACAACTTGTGGGGTTAATGGTATGGTGAGACAACAAGAGATTGTATAAGAAAAGGTGCTGGAAAGTAAGGCAGGACAGTGAATGTCGATAGCCAGAGAGTGGCTGTCGACAGCCACTGTCTTCCAGAACTAGATTTCTGGAATCTGGACACTGCCTGTCGATAGACTAGGTTTGCCTGTCGACAGGTGAAGGCCTTCTGTCGATAAACAAGGGCTATCTGTCGACAGCTACTGGTGTTTCTGCAATTTTTTGGCTTCTGGAAGCCTGAGGTCTGTCGATAGATGATTTCCAACTGTCGACAGTCGCGGGTTAAGCTTCCAGAAATGATTCTACAACAACTAAAAAGACTCTTTTAAAGATTCCTGTGAATCCAAACATGGTTTAAAACATCTAAAAGGGTCTTGTTTACAGTTTTAAACACTACTTTACATGAAAGAAAGAAGTAGAATAGGGGAAGTACAAGCTTACACATGGTTGGCTAAACACTTAAGGAAGAAGAACTACATATTGTTCAACTCTTCCCAACAGTATTCCTTTGCATCCAATAGAAAGACTTCCATAAATATGATTGGATATAACATGAACACTAGCTAGACATGGCTATAATGGACAGAACAAGCATTCCTTAGGGTGTTTACAGAGCCGAGGTCCAGTGTGAACATGGTAAATACTTTAAATTCTCAGCAAGAGAGGGAAACAAGAAGAGAGAATTCCTATATAACTGGGAAGAGAACAAGGGTCCTTCTTTTCCTCCACGAAGGAGTTCACAATAGCAAGAAGAAGAAACATGAAGAGTTGAAGAGGAAGCAGCTACGGCAGGTACAAGTGATGAAGTAGCAGCTACAGAAGGAGCAGCAGTAGCAACCACGGCAAGCAACAGCAACAGCTCCTCAGAGCAGTGATAGCAGCAGCAGCTTCAGCAGCAAAGAGCCTGGGCAAGAGGTGGGAAGGCTCGCACGAAGGCTGAAGGGGTGGTTTTTATAATTCCCAGGCTTCCAATGCATGTTTGGCACATAGCCAAATAGGTGGAGCCGTAAAAACCCATTTACCACCACCAAGCCACGTTAACCATGCAAGTTACCTATGGCTTACACCTATGGTGAAACATGTAGGCAGTTTAACCCAGGTAAAATGAGCTTACGTAGCCATAATGCGTAAGCAAAAATTATTCTAAGAAATGGATTACATAAATAGGTGGAAATGTAGATGGCCCATTTGACCCTAAAGTTTTATACCAAAATGGTGTCCATTCATGTTGAAATTTCAACCATAAGCTAATAGGAAGGTTTTACAAATTATGGTGATTTTAGTTCATTTTTAGAATTTATTTTTCACCCAGCAAAAATTGCCCAGAAATTAGTTGTGTCGATTTAATCTTTAAATCCGTTTGTCAATAATTCCAGATATTTGCATTTCTGATATCAGCATATTTTTTTGGAAATTATGGTGTTCTCAGATTTAAATTTCGTTACAGAATTCATTGTCGCCCTGTCAGAGCACGGACTTTTAAGTACGACACTAGAATAACCTTTACTAGTACAAATGAATCCTAAATTAAAGTTAATTACATCTCATGAAAGTAGTTATGTTTAACAATCAAAATATTAACATTTTCTAATAAATAAAATTTTTGGGACGTTACAACTCTCCCCCACTAAAGAAAATTTGGTTCTCCAAATTTTAGCAAATGAGAGTATAATAGTATTCAATACTAACCTGAAAACAATTCTGGACACTTGTTTCTGATGGCATCTTCCAATTCACATGTTGCTTCTTCTTGTCCTCGTCTGCCCCATTGAATTTTTAATAATGGAACTTCCTTGTTTCGTAATTCTTTGATCTTTCAGTCAAGGATTTACACAGGTCCTTTCTTCATATGCCAGGTTTTCTTGCACATTCAGATTTTGATATTCAATAACATGCTCTGGATCGTAAACATGTTTCTGTAACATTGACACATGAAAGATGGCATGTATATTGGATAGTTGAGGTGGAAGCGCTAGTTGATACGTCATTTCCCCAACTCTTTTTAATATCTCGAATGGTCCAATGTATCTTGGGCTCAGCTTTCCTTTGATTCCAAACCTCTTGATTCCTCTTCGGAGTGACACTTTAAGGAACACGTGATCACCTTGTTGAAATTCTAGATATCTTCTTCATCGATCAGCATAACTTTTCTATCGATCTTGAGCAGCTTTCATTCGATCCTTCACTAACTTTATAATCTTTGTGGTTTCTTGGATCATTTCGGGTCCAAGAATGTGTGATTCATTCAACTCAATCCAACATAGTGGTGATCTACATTGTCGGCCATATAAAGCTTCAAATGGTGCCATTTGAATAGTAGACTGATAGTTGTTATTATAAGTAAATTCCATAATTACTAAATGATTACTCCAGTCATTTCCAAATTCTATAAACAAGCCCGGCACATATCCTCAATAATTTGATTTACTCGTTCCATTTGTCCATTGGTTTGAGGATGAAATGCAGTACTAAACTTCAGTTTAGTTCACAATGCATCTTGTAGTTCTCTCCAAAAATGTGAAGTGAATCTTGCATCTCTGTCAGAAATAATATCTTTTGAGATTCCATGTAACCGAACAATTTTCTTCAAGTACAGAGCTGCTAATATATTGACTGACCATTTCGTCTTGATAGCCAAGAAGTGGGCTGACTTTGTAAGCCGGTCAATTATTACCCATATTGCATCGTATCCACTACGTGTTCTGGGTAATCCCACAATAAAATCCATACCAACACTATCCCATTTCCATTCTGGTACCTCAAGAGGTTTTAATTTCCCTGTGGGTTTCTAGTGTTCAGCCTTGATTTTCTGACATGTTAAACATCTAGCTATGAAATCCACAATGTCTTTCTTCATGTTACACCACTAGAAATTTTTCTTTAAGTCTTGGTACATTTTGACAGCTCCCGGATGGATAGTATAATGTGCTTGATGAGCTTCTTTTAATATTTGCTTCTTGATTTTTGAATTATCCGGTATACATAATCTATTCCGAAATCGAAGATTTCCATGTGCATCTTCATTAAAATCAGGTCTGGAATTCAGTTTGTCTCTTATTTCTATCAATGTAGGGTCATTATCTTGTTATTCTGCAATTTGCCTTGGTAGATCTGATTGTATTGTCAAGTTATCAATCATAATCCTATCTTCTCGTGGTTCAACTTTTAGACTTAATGTAGAAAATTCTCCCAAAAGTTTCCATTTCTTGATTTGCAATTGAAATAATTTAGTCATGGGATTCCTACTGAGAGCATCAGCTACAGTATTACCTTTTCCAGGATGGTACTCAATCTTAAAATCATAATCTTTGATATATTCCATCTATCTTCTTTGTCTCATGTTCAATTCCTTCTATGAAAATAAATACCTCAGACTTTTATGATGGGGGTACACTATGAATTGATTATCATACAAGTAGTGTCTCCAAAGCTTAAGAGCAAAAACTACCGCTGCTAACTCCAAATCATGTACTGGATAATTTTTCTCATGAGTCTTTAGTTGTCTAGATGCATAGGCAATAACTCTTCCTTCTTGCATCAAAACACATCCTAATCCGATGTTTGATGCATCAGTATAAACTTCAAATGTTTTTCCTTCTACTGGTAAGGCTAAAATTGGTGCGGATGATAAATATTCTTTCAATCTCTGAAATGCTTGCTCACAATTCTCATTCCACTCAAATGTAGTTCCGTTTCGAGTTAGTTGTGTGAGAGGTGAAATAATCCTGGAAAAATCTTTAACAAACTGCCAATAGTAGCTGGCCATACCTAGGAAACTTGTAATTTCAGTAATGTTCTTAGATTGTTCCCACTTTTGAATAGCTTCAACTTTAGAGGAATCTACTGACAATCCCTCTCTATAAATAACATGTCCTAAGAACGTCACTTGTTCCAACCAGAATTCATATTTACTAAACTTCACATATAATTTATGATCTTGCAACAATTGCAAAGTAACCCGTAAATGTGCTTCATGTTCCTCTACACTCTTGGAGTAAATCAATATGTCATCAATGAACACAACTACAAACTGATCCAAATATGATCTGAATACATCGTTCAGCAAATGCATAAATGCAGCAGGTGCATTGGTTAATCCAAATGGCATCACAACAAATTAGTAGTGCCATGCTTACTTCGAAAAGTTGTCTTGTAAATATCCTCTTCTTGAATTCCCAATTGATGATACCCAGATCTAAGATCAATCTTTGAAAAATACTGAGCTCCAGACAATTGATCAAATAGATCGTCAATTCTAGGAAGCAGGTATTTGTTCTTAATTGTTAACTGGTTTAATTGTCTATAATCTATGCATAGCCGCATAGTCTCATCCTTCTTCTTAACGAATAGTACTGGAGCACCCCAAGGAGATGTACTGGGTCTAATGAATCCTTTCTCTATCAATTCCATCAATTGCCTTTTTAATTCTTTCAACTCCTCCATTGACATTCTATAAGGCGTTCTTAAAATTGGTGTGGCTCCTGGAACCAATTCAATTGAAAAGTTTACTTCTCTACTAGGTGGTAAACCAGGTAGTTCTTTCGGAAAAACATCAAGAAATTCTTTTACTACCGGAATATCCTTCAACCCTATAGTGTTCTGATTTATTAATGTCAAAGAAGCCAAATACCCTTGACATCCTTTTTGTACTAACTTACATGCCTTAACTGTCGAGATAATGGGTATTCTTCTTATATAGGGTTTATTAAAAGTCATGGAATAAACCTCCTGACCCAGAAAAGTTACTTATCTTAATTGACAATTCAAATTTGCATGATGTTTAGATAGCCAATCTACCCCAAGGATTACATCATAATCCTACATCTCAAGGCATATCAAGTCACTCGGAAAATTATGTTCTTTGACCAGAATTTGACTGGCAGGGTAATATTCCTTAAGTTTCTTACCCTCACTGAAAGGAGTAGCAACCTCCAACTGTGTAGGTAGTGGAACTAATAGCATTCTTAAGGATCTAGCAAAGTCATAACTAATAAACGAATGTGTAGCTCCTGAATCAAATAATACATATGCAAGTTTTGAGTTTACTAAAAGTGTACCTTCAATAAGTCTGCCCTCCTGCGGAGATTCAAGTTCCACTTCCTGAATAGCTTGTAAACGTCCTTGCTTGGTTCGGGGATTCTGGGTTACTGGTGTGTTCTTTATCATTGGACAATCTGGAATTCGATGTTGATTGCTTCCACATCGGAGACAAGCACCCATCCTAAGCCAACAGTTCTCAGTCTTATGTCCACTGATATGGTAATGCCGACACACATCCTTGTTCCCAACTAGAGCTTTCCCTGCCTTCTTAGTGGATTGTTGAACTTTAGGGGCTTTCCCCGACTCAACCTTCCTTTTACGGTAAGAAGAACTTTCACCAGACTTTCCTCTAATCCATTCCACAGTATCATTGGTAGCTTCTAACGCCAAGGCTCTTTTAACCATTTCAAAATATGTGGTAATCAAATGAGGTGTTACCTGAGTAATAAAGTTTGGACGCAGACCACCATAAATCTTTTCGCTTTCAACTTTTCTGTGGCTATTAGATGAGGAGCATACTTAGATAATCAGGCAAACTATGCCTCGTACTCCGACACCGACATTCTGAGTTGCTTTAAACTAGCAAACTCATTAGCTTTCCTCTCCTGAACTACCTCAGAGAAATACTGATCATTGAATAACTCCACAAACTCGTCCCAACCAACCTGATTTGGGTCCTCTAGAGTAGATTCTATTGTTTCTCACCACGCTTAGGCATCACGATCCAACTGGAACATTGCTAGACGTATCTTTACCTCTTATGTACATCGGATCACCTTAAAAATTCTCTCAATATCCTTTAACCAATTCTCAGCCTCATCCAGATCTGTGCTACCTGCAAATCTTGGAGGATCTAGACTTCGGAAATCCTTAAAGAAATTTGTTCCATTGTGGTTGTTGTTCTTAGCCACAGTCCTCATCACTTGTGTCAAATCATGCATTGAGCTCTCCATTTTCTTCCAATTTACATCACTTCCATCCATGATTAATTTGAGAAAATATCTAAGACATCCAACAATGCATACATTAATATCATTACCCAAACCATGTTCACATTCATCACATACAAATGTTCAGCTTCACATAACATACAACTTTTCATTAACTAACCAAAATATTTACATAACATCAGCATTCTTTGTTCTAATAGACCGAAAGTTATTTACAACATTCCTAATAAGCCGAAAAATATTTACAATACCATCAACATCCTTTAACCTCTCACTACACATATACATGTAAGTTATATATACATCCACTACTTAATCAAAAAGAGAGGTTACAAAAGTAAGTTCTTAATTCCCTAGCTATCTTCAAGTATGTGCAACAGACTCCACAAACGGCTGCTGATCACCACCAGGCCCATGATACAACTCCCTTGCTGCTTCAGACAGTACCTCCCAGTACCCTTCCACCTGATGGAGTAGCATATCCTATCCCAGCTTCAGACTATCCAGATTGCTCATTATCTGGGTCATGGCCTCCAAAGAGGCACGGGGATTTCCTGCTAGAAATGCGCCCGCAGTCAGGTTTAACACTTCTTCCTTTATATGTACATGCGCCTCCCTTTGGGCCTGAGCATATAGTTCCACATCTTGACGAAGTATTTCCATTGCTGACACCAGCCGTTCCTGAGCATTCATGTCCATTCTGTAGCAAACAATAGATTAAGTACTCACACATCTATAGTATCACTACTATCTTTATAACTAATCCCAGGTTTCTACCCCAACTCACTGGTCATTCCCTAGGCTTACGGAACTTAAGGCTCTGATACCAAATTAACTATCACGTCTTAATAAACATCCATTTATCAGAAATGATAGAAAACAGGTTGAAGAAATAAAACTTATTTTCTTACACAATTAACACTATCATTGTGGAAGCTTGATTTACATAACTCTCCTTGTTATTGACCATAAGAGGAGTAAGAAAAAAGAAAACTTAATTACATCCTACTTCTACAGTACTAAAGAAAATATAATTTCTAAACTCCGGAGAACTGGTTGTCCCGATCAGCACACCCCCCCCCCCCTTAAGTATTACCCTCATCTTGATCACCTGAAAAGGTAGGATTTAATGAGCTAACTAGCCCAGTAGGATTCAATCTTCTAATAAAAAAGGATTAAGATAACCAAGAGCAGGATAAGAAATGTAACTGTTAATAATGTTGGATAACAAAGATGACTGGATGACCATGTCATATAAATAACAATTGTGAAACAGGAATACTGAATTATGATTAGATGATTAGGAATTCAGAATAACAACCATGTCCTGATTCAAATATGTATCCAACTCATAATAAAAATAACATGATGATTAATCAAGCTAGTATTGATGCAATGCCAAACATCCACAGATCCTTTATCGTTCCGTACGGCCACTAAACGAATTCGGGTGCTCCTCCCGGGACTGGACCAGACCCACTTGCACTGGCATATATCTCATTTGAGTCCAAGACCCAATAATTGTCATCATTAGTCATTTCTGGTATATTCAAGCGTGGTACATAAGTACACGAATTTCGTAAGTAACAAAGGTTTGTGGTCCAAAGCCACAAATTTCATAAGGTTGAAACCATATAAAAATCAACTGTACTTGGGGAGTTTAAGAATAATCCAAGGTAATATAAGTAAGGTAATTGAATAATCCCTCTTACTGACAGAGTAGTTGGAATCCAAGAAAAATGAGAGAACAACTTGTGGGGTTAATGGTATGGTGAGACAACAAGAGATTCGATAAGAAAAGGGCTGGAAAGTAAGGCAGGACAGTGTATGTCGACAGCCAGAGAGTGGCTGTCGACAGCCACTGTCTTCCAGAACTAGATTTCTAGAATCTGGGCACTGCCTGTCGATAGACCAGGGTTGACTGTCGATAGGTGAAGACCTTCTGTCGATAGACAAGGGCTATCTGTCGACAGCTACTGGTGTTTTTGCAATTTTTGGCTTCTGGAAGCTTGAGGCCTATCGACAGATGATTTCCAACTGTCGACAGTCACGGGTTAAGCTTCCAGAAATGGTTCTACAACAACTAAAAAGACTTTTTTAAAGATTCCTATGAATCTAAACATGGTTAACAACATCTAAAATGGTCTTGTTTACAGTTCTAAACACTACTTTACATGAAAGAAAGAAGTAGAATAGGGTAAGTAAAGGCTTACACATGGTTGGCCAAACACTTAAGGAAGGATAACTACAGGAAGTTCAACTCTTCCCAACAGTATTCCTTTGCATCCAATAGAAGGACTTCCATAAATATGATTGGATATAACATGAACACTAGCTAGACATGGCTACAATGGACAGAACAAGCATTCCTGTGGGTGTTTACAGAACCGAGGTCCAGTGTGAACATGGTAAATACTTTAAACGTGGATTTCTCAGCGAGAGGGAAACAAGAAGAAAGAATTTTTACTTGACTGGGAATAGAACAAGGGTCCTTCTTTTCCTTCATGAATGAGTTCACAGTAGCAGGAAGAAGAAACAGGAAGAGTTGAAGAGGAAGCAGCAATGATAGGTACAAGTGATGAAGTAGCAACAACAACAACTACAGAAGGAGCAGCAGCAACAGCCACGACAAGTAGCAGCAACAGCTCCTCAGAGAAGTGATAGCAGCAGCAGCTTTAGCAGCAAAGAGCCTGGGAAAGAGGTTGGAAGGCTAGCACGAAGGGTGAAGGGGTGGTTTTTATAATTCCCAGGCTTCCCATGCATGTTTGGCACGTAGCCAAACAGGTGGAGCCGTAAAAACCCATTTACCACCACCAAGCCATGTTAACAATGCAAGCTTCCCATGGCTTACACCTATGGTGAAATGTGTAGGCAGTTTAACTCAGGTAAAATGAGCTTACGTAGCCATAATGCTTAAGCAAAAATTATTCCAAGAAATGGATTACGTAAATAGGTGGAAATTCAGCTCGCCAATTTGACCCTAAATGTTTATACCTAAATGGTGTCCATTCACGTTGATATTTCAACCATAAGCTAATAGGAAGGTTTTACAAATTACGGTGATTTTAGTTTAATTTTTATAATTTATTTTTCACCCGACAAAAATTGCCCAGAAATTAGTTACGTCGACTTAATCATGAAATACATTCGTCAATAATTCCAGATATTTACATTTCTGATATTAGCACATTTTTCTGGAAATTATGGTGTTCTCTAATTTAAATTTTGTTATAGAATTTCAGTGTCACCTTGTCGGAGCACGCACCTCTGAGTACGACATTGGAATAACCTTTACTAGTACAAATTAATTCTAAATTAAAGTTAATTACATCTCATGAAAGTAGTTATATTTAAGAATCAAAATATTAACATTTTCCAATAAATAAATTTTTTGGGGCGTTATAGAGAAGTAGAGGAAGAAGCAGAGCATGGTGAAGAAGAAAGAACAGTCTTGCAAAGGAGAAGTAGCAGAGCTGAGAAGAAGAAGCAGATCTGAAAGAAGGTAGAAAAGGAATCTAGTGCAAGAGCAAAAGCACGAAACTCAACATATGTGGAAGAACTATGGAGCATCAATTCAGATCTGAATTACTCTACAAATCAGATCTGAAACAGAATATCACGAATTGAAGAAGAATTCTATCAAATCTTCTCAAGGGCCTTCAATTCAAGCTTCCTATAGATCGTCTTCAACAAGGAACATCCAATCATCTCTCTTTTACTAATTTCTATTGGAGTGTTCATTTTAATTTGTTTTTGAGTGCTCGTGAAATCTGTACATGTGTTCTGTGCAGATTTCAGTGTGCATGTAATTGTGTTAATCAGATTAGTGTTAGAGGATCTGATTTCTTTTGAACTTGATCTAGCCTGTGTGTTGTTTGAGCTGTCGTGCTCAAGTGTTGTTTGAGCCGTCGTGCTCAAGGGTGTTTGAATTGTCGTGCTCAAGGGTGTTTGAGCCATCGTGCTCATGTGTGTTTGAGCCATCACGCTCAAGTGTGGTTTGAGCCATCGAGCTAAAGTGTGTGTTGTACTTGTTTTTGAGTAGTGTGGCCTCACTATGTGAGGGGTGGATGTAGGAATCACTGGTGTGATTTCCGAACCACCTAAAAATCTCATGTGTAGTGGTTTGATTCGTTTTCTGCGCTAGATGCATGCATAGGGATTTCGCTTATACACTACTTGTCTAATTGTCTCACACATCAACTACACACACCCACACATCAGATCACTGAGGTTTTCTATCTGAATTGATCTATAATTTGAAGTAATTTTTAAATTACTCAAGCTTCCACGGTGATTGGTGTTAGATATATTCAACCCCCCTTCTAGATCTATTCAACGTACCTATTCGATCCTACAATTGGTATCAGAGTAGGTTAATATATGATTCTGATCTGAGTTGATTGCTTCTATTTGATCTTTTAAAGCATCATCTAATCTACTTGATTCCTTGAATACTGAAATTTCACTTGATCTGTGTGATCTAATTACTTGAAGTGTCTGCTTGCTCATTCACTATTTCTTACTTTGATCCATGGATTCTTGAGGTTTTGTAGCCGAGGGTCATTCTATTAATAGACCACCATATTTTGATGGATCTGATTACTCTTACTGGAAAAATCGCATGCAACTTTTTCTAAGGGCTCAAAATTATGAAATCTGAAAAATTGTTGAAAATGGTCCCTATGAAAATAATGAGAATGAAGAGAATTGGACTAGAGAACAAATTAGGAGAGCAACTCTTACGTATGGTGCCATGAATATGCTTTCGTGTGTTGTCCACCCTAAGGAGTATTCAAGAATATCCATGTACAAATCTGTTAAGGAAATGCGGGATAAACTTGAATTAATGTATGAAGGAACATCTCAAGTTAGGGAAACCAAAGCAAACATATTTGATTCTGAATATGAACTTGTTTATGATGAAAACTGATGAATCTATTTATGAAATGTTTGCTAGGTTTATGATAATTGTCAATGGACTGAAGGCACTATGTAAGGAGTACACTAATTCTAATTTGGTAAGAAAAATCTTGCACTCTTTATCATCAATTTGACACATAAAAGCTACTGTGATTGAAGACTCTAAGGATTTATCCAAAATATCTTTAGATGAACTCATAGGATCTTTAATGACATATGAAATAAATCTGAAAAGGAATGAAGAACACATTATTAAAGCTAAACCAATAGCACTTAAGGCTTCATCAAGTAACAAAGAGAAAATTCAAGAGAAATCTGATTCTGAAGAGTTTGAAACTGATGAGGATGAGATTGCCCTCATGACCAGACATTTCATAAAGTTCTTAAAATCAAGAAGAGGAAAATTCAATGGAAAGAATAAATACTTTTGTGGCAAAAGGAATTCTTCTACTTCAAATAATAACTTTGGCAAAAATGAAAAGACTGATAAAGGTGTTATTTGTTACAAGTGCAACCAGCCAAGACATATGAAAGGTGTGTTCTGAGCTCAAGAGGAAAATGCACAAGAAATACAAAATTGACATCAGGAAGAAGAAGCCAAAGGCAATGTTGCCAACATGGTCGGATGAAGATCAGAGTGAAGAAAAAGGAGATACCTCCTCAAGTTCTGAAGATGAGCAAATATGTTTTATGGCTAAAGAAAGCTCAAATGGTTTGGTAAGTTTCAACAATTCTCTGAATTCATGTTCTGACAATGATAATGAGAAATTGTCTTATGATGATTTGTTGGAATGTTATGAACATGTGTGTAAACAATTTAAAAAGATTAAATCTCAAAACAAGAAGCTGAAGAATAAATTAGAGATAAATGAGATGAAAATTGTTAATGTTCAAACTTTCTATGAAGAGAATGAAGAACTAAAAATAGAGAATGCAGATTTGAAAATTGAAGTTGAAAAGTTAAATTTTGAGAAAAAGAATGTGAAAGATGAAGTCAAAATTTGTGAAAATAAACTGAATAGATTGAAGGAAAACCATGAGCTATTGAGATCTAAAGTCATTAATATGGAAAATGAAAATGAAAAATTGATTGATCTTAATCAGAACTTCAAATTTGACAATGATCAATTAAACAAACAGATTTCCAATATGGCTAATGATCATCAGATAAATGAGAAATGCAGACAACATATTGAAGAAAATCATCAATTGAAAAAGAAGATTGAATACATATTGCATAACAAACCTTTGGACAATGACTGTAGCAATTGAAGTAACAAAATTGCTGATTTGGAAAAATAAATTGCTCAATTTGAAAATGAAAAGAACAAGATGAAAAATAGTGTGGATGTCATGCTAAACAAGCTTCAGATTTTGGAAATAGAAGTTGTTGCATTAAAAGCTGAACGACAAAAGCTGCAGAATGAACCTAAGAATACTGCAATTAAAAATCTTAATTATGTGAAAAAGAATGAAAATAAAAAGAAAACCAAAATAATATTTGTTAAAGCTACTGTGAACAAGAACTCTGATATCTTTAATGAAAAACCAGTGAAAGTTCTTGTTCAGAAAAATGTTCAAAGACAAAATGAGAATAACAAGAAAAATGCTGCATTGAAGAAGAATCATGTTTCGGTTAAAAATAAGAAAATTAAAACAGAAAAATAGAAAACTCTGCACAGGATTCCTCCACAAACAAGGACAGCTCCAAGGCAAGTTCAACAAACATCATGTTAGGAGCTATCAAAAGGTAAAGCCCCATCCATCTTCATTAAGTACTACTCCACAAAGGTAGAGAAGCTTCCAGCAAAGGTAAGTACCAGGTAAGAAATTCTCTTATTTACTTTAATTGCAATAAACCTAGCCATCTTGCTAAACATTGTTGGTTTAGAAATCAGAATTTCCATAGATATGTCAAGTATGTCCAATGCTTCACATGTTATAAGCATGGTTACATCTCTAGGGACTGTTGGCAAAAAAATGATGGTTTTGTGCATGCTCTAAAATTCCATTGTAATGTATATGTTCATACATATAGGAATAAACATCATGTTCATACTGATAGAGTTCAGAAATTCCATGTGTATATGCAAGAAATGATGTACAAAAGAATTCTGCTGTTGTTTATGATAAAAATCTAAAAAATAGAAAATTTCATGAAAGCATAGATGCATTGAACAAGATAAAAAGAAAGTCTAGAACTAATACTGCTCATAGTTCTATTAATGAAAGAAATGTATCTATACTAAAAATAAAATCGTTTTGGATTAAGACGTTAATGCTCAAATCTGATTTTTGCTCTATTGCAAGACCCAAACAGGTATGGGTCCCAAGACCAGCTTGATCAGCAAGCTGAGTAGCCTTTTAGCTATACATTATACTTGGATTCAAAACATTGGCGGTGCAAGGCAAGAACTGATTGCAGAACACAGGTAAAATATTTGAAAAAGAATTGAAGATTGTTCAGGTAAAACCTCTTATCATTTCAGATTTGAATTACTTGAGTTGGAATGAATTTTCTCTTAGTTTTTATGTGATCAATGAAAAAAGTGTTTTCTTGTTGCTTCCCCCAATGACTATTTGTCTTAAAAATTGGAATCATATTGTGTCATCATGCTTGCATAACTGTGCCTATGATTCCTGTGCATAATCATATTGAATTACTTGCAAACTCTTTATACCATGCACATGCTAAGGGGGAGTAATGTTGAAAAGGGAAAAATGATTCTCGAATAAATTGCTAATAAAAGTCAACACTTGTTAAACTTTGAAAAACTCAGAAAAATTGACTTTGATCATAAGCAGGTCGACACACAATTGATCATGTGTCGACATCAACTTTTTTACTGTTACATTCTAAATAGGTTTCAATGTCATGTGTCGACACATTGAAGATCATATGTCGACATAACTTCTTCATATTTTTATTCAAAAATGTTGTTCCTAAATCTATCTTAAATAATAAATTGAGGGCAAATCATATAAAATTCTGAAATTGTTGTGGTGTTTTAATGATATTCATATTGCATGAAATAAAACAATCATATTCACTCTCTTAAATTTCAATCATCAACACTTTGAATGATATATGATCAGAATTTCTTATGTTTTTTGTTCTCATTTGGAATGAACACACACATTTCTGTTCTGTGTATGAAGGATTCAATCTAAGAATCAATTCTTGTTATAAAATTCTTAGCTTATCCTTGATCTCTTCATGTTTCATTCAAATCCATTCAAGGTTCCATTGATATTCTTATATGAGAAATAAAATTTTAAATGTCTGAAATATTTGTGCTCTTGGATTAAACATGAAGATGAAAAATAAGATTAAGAGTCATGTGTCTATCTTTATCCTCAAAGCTTATTTTGGATTTTTTTATTGCAAAACACTTTAAGTAGACACTTGAGTGTCTTGAGTTGTATATCATATGTGATATAGAAGTTTTGTTTTTAACACATGCTATGAATGATATCTTAACAACTCAAGACCATGATCTATCAAGAGAAAAGCTACTTGTCACCTAATGAAAAGTAATAAAAGTTCTGAAAGAAAATGTTAAGGAAAAAGAAAGATTTCAAGGAAAATTACAGAGCAATGATTAGTACACTAAGTAACTAGGTTATTCCACCTAAGACGTGGTTGTACTTGAGTCAAAAGGTGCTTCTAAGTTATCTATGTTCAAAAAGAAGCAGATAAATAATTAACATGTCTAGTAGTCAGGCACTCTTGCACTGGGTAAGTGTGTGTGCTTGCACAGAACAACATGAATTAAATCTTCTTTGCTAAATTTCCTGAAATATCTCAAATGAAAGAAATGAACAGAAAAGAAAAAGGTGTACAGAGTGCAGCTAACCTAAAATATAATTCATGTTGTTCAAGAATGTTAAAGTGTTATTCTACATTGGGTTAAGATCAATAACTTGATTTTCTAAAGATATACACTCTTGACAACTCAATTTAGGTCATACAAATCATGTCACATTTGTAGAAAAAATTTCTGAAGTGATTTTTTATGATAAAGAACTGATATAAGAACTTAATAAAAAATCATCTTCATTCTTAACCCTTGTTGCACATTATGAAAGGTACAATAATATTCTCTCTCATATACTAAAATCATTGTGTATCTTGCTATCTTCACACTCCTTGAAGATCAAATTGTTTGTGCTCCTTGCAATGCAGTCTCACTTTCAGAGGGAGCAATACCATTCTTGCTCTGAGAATTTCTAGCCCAAATCAATTGATTTCTTGCTCAATCAATTAATCTCACATCATCTTGTGTTATTATAAGAAAATGGGAAACCATTCATTTCACTTATTAAGGGGGAGTTTGTTCTATACAGAGAGAGCTTAAACAAAAGGGGGGAGATTCACATTGCATTGCATGGTGCTTTCACTCTTTTTGATGTTGTCAAAAAGGGGAAGAGAATGTTATTTTGTGAAAGAATGTTGTCATGTTTTTAATGGAAGTTGTCATGTTTTGTCATCATCAAAATGGGGGAGATTGTTGAGTTGTGTGTTTCGATGATGACATTATTACATATTTGTGGAAGGATGTTGAGTTGTGTATTCATTTGAATGATGACTAAAACATGTGGTTGTGGATGTTGTCTAAACACTTATACTTTGATCTTTATGATGACATATTGTACATATTATAATATTGATTAAAAAATATATTTTTGATACCTCATATTTCATATTTTGAAGATAATGATATGTTTTGATGGTTCACACTTTATACATACAGGTTTACACAATTTTTTCAAAGTTGTGTCGACACACATTGCAAGTCAGGTCGACACACATATTTTGCTCAGTAAGCTCCTGAACAACAAAGTCACAGTTGTGATGATACACATTGGAAGTCAGGTCGACACACATAGTCTGCCCAGTAAGCTCCTGAAGAAAAAAGTCACAGTTGCATCGACACTAGTTGTTAATCAGGTCAACACATGTTTCCTCCCAGTAAACTGGAACTGATATTTAGTCAGTTGCGTCAACACACATGCAAACTTGTGTCGACACACATTACGTGAAAACTCAAAAACATAAAGGGTATGATTTCCAAAGGGTGTAATTTATATCTGAAGAATTTTGGAAGACTCAAATATTACCAAAATACCCTTTCATTCAAGTGGCTATGAGCAGAAGGACTTTTGTACATGTGGTAACCTTGGGTGAACCCTAGGTTTTTGTGCACTTGTTTCCCACGTAAAAGAGACTGCACCAAGGCTATAAAAAGCTCATGTCTCATCTGGAGCAGCTATCTTTCACAGAGGACGTGGGGATCAAGGCCAAGCATAGAGAGAGAGTGTTAGAGTGCTGAAAGAGGAGCATATTAAGGAGAAGAGAAGCAGAGCATCATGAAGAAGAAAGAGTAGTCATGTAAAGGAGAAGCAGCAGAGCGGAGAAGAAGAAGGAGATCTGAAAGAAGGTAGAAGAGGAAGCTAGTAACAGAGCAAAACCATGAAGTTCAGTATCTATGGAAGAACTCTAGAGCATCAATTCAGATATGAATTACTCTACAAATCAGATCTGAAATAGAGTATTGCGAATTGAAGAAGAATTCTATCAAATATTCTCAAGGGCCTTCAATTCAAGTTTCCTGCAGATCGTGTTCAACAAGGAACATCCAATTCATCTCTCTTTTACTAATTTCTATCGAAGTGTTCATTCTAATTAGTTTTTCAGTGCTCGTGAGATCTGTACATGTGTTCTGTGCAGATTTCATTGTGCATGTAATTGTGTGAATCAGATCAGTGCTAGAGGATCTGATTTCTTGTGAACTTGATCTAGCTTGTGTGTTATTTAAGCCGTCGTGCTCAAGTGTTGTTTGAGCCGTCGTGCTCAAGGGTGTTTGAGCCATCGTGCTCATGTGTGTTTGAGCTGTCGTGATCGAGTGTGGTTTGAGCTGTCGAGCTCAAGTGTGTGTGTTGTACTCAGTTTTGAGTAGTGTGGCCTCACTGTGTGAGGGGTGGATGTAGGAATCACTAGTGTGATTTCTGAACTACCTAAAAATCTCATGTGCAGTGGTTTGATCCATTTTCTGCGCTAGATGCATGCATAGGGATTTCGCTTACACACTACTTGTCTAATTGTCTCACACATCAACTACACATACCCACACATTAGATCATTGAGGTTTTCTATCTGAATTGATCTATAATTTGAAATAATTTTTAAATTACTCAAACTTCCACTGTGATTGATGTTAGATCTATTCAACCCTCCCCCCTTCTAGATCTATTCAACGTACCTGTTCGATCCTACATACCGGAGTGTTGTATCTTTGAAACGATAGTGAAATCCTAAGCTTGGCTTGGGGACTGGACATAGGACTTCCATTGCCATTGGAAGGAAGGTCCGAACCAGGATAAAACTTGTGTGTCCTTCGTGGTTTGACTAACCTAAATAATGTGTGCTCTTAAGTAATTGATAATTTAGCTTCCATGGTGAGAAACACCTATTAATGGGGTGAAAAGTTCTATTGTCAACGATCCAACAAGTGGTATCATAGCGGGTTCTCTCAAAGAAATCCAACGATTTCGAGAAGATGGCAACTATGTTTGGACAAGAAGGTCAATCAATCAATCAATCGTCCTCCTCTCTTTGATGGACAAGATTACAACTACTAGAAGTCATGCATGGAATTCTTCATACAAGGTATAAATCTTGACCTCTAGTTAGTTATAGAAAATGGTGATAAAAATCCCAATACAGAACATAAAACTAAATGGACTGCTGATGATAAGAAATTATAGTGCAAAAAGTATTATATGTTGTGCATTATCTAAAAATGAATTTAATCGTGTTCCAACTTGTAAAACTGCTAAAGAAATGTGGGACACTCTGAGAGTTACTTATGAAGGAACTAACAAGGTTAAAGAAATAAGAATTGATATACTTATCACTAAATATGAACAATTTAAAATGGAAGAAAATGAATCCATAACTCAAATGTACACTAGATTTACTGATGTGATAAATGGATTGAATGCATTAGGTAAGAAATTTAGTCAAGGAGAAATAGTCAGGACAATATTAAGATCGCTTACCATTAATTGGACTTCTAAAGTAACTGTTATTGAAGAAGCTAATGATCTAACAACACTACCTACGAAAAAATTGATAGGATCTGTAAGACCCGGCCCCTTGGGCCATTGGCCTCTTCCTCAGGGTCGCGGCGGGGAAGCCCGTCGCGACAAGGTTGTGTGGCGACACACTTGGCCGTCGCATTCTTGTCACGATAGGGGTGGCCGTCGCGTTCTTGTCACGCCGTCTGCAGGTGACACGACTGCTTTTCTGACAAACTTGACCGTTGTCATGTCTGTTAGAACGGCCTTGTTGGGTGTTAGGTGCGTACAACATTGACGCGACCTGGTCAGCCGACGCGTTCTGGTTTTCCTAGTCTTCGAGGTTTGACCGCTTTTGGTGTCACGCCGTGGGTGGCCGTCATAACATGGTCGCGACACTTAGGATCTTCGCGACATGTTCGTTGTTGCACCGGGCCAACCCGTCGCATCTTTGAGTGGTTTCCCGGCGTGGTTGAGGTGCTCGTGGTGGGAGGTGATGCCCCGTTCATGTAGGCGGCGTGATCGTGGAGCTTGGAACAAGGAGGAGTGGCCATTCCGACGTGAAGGCCCCAACAGTCGGCTCTACTCTTGGAGGTAGGGACCCTTGACTCCTCTCACTCTAGCATGCTCCCGTTCCCCCTTGAAATTGTGGTTTCTCTTGGTTTGGGGTTGTGGGAGTGTAAGGATCATGATCGTGTGAGTGAGGATTACATCGAGCGTAGATTCCTTGTAAATCCATGTTTTGTGGGGTTTGAGGGTGGTTTGTATGATTTAAAAGCTTTCCTACATGTTTAGCATGCTCCCCTCCCCCTTGTGGTTGTGAATGTATCGGATTTTGGGTTGTCTCCAGGAGGATCATCCTAGAACCCCCCCTTGGCTGAAGATGCGACCGCTATAGAGGTCGCGATGATGTCACGACAGGAAAGGCCGCCGCGACATCATCACGATGCTCTTGGGTGTCACGACAAGGTTGCGACGGCTTGGGCCACCGCGACAGTGTCGCGATTGGCCTGGGCGTCGCGACAAGGTCGCGACGGCCCGATGCGTCGCAACTACAGTAGAGACAGGTAGGTCTTACAAAGTGTCGTGTTTTTGTGGAGTCTTTGCCGGTTCTGCTTCTTACTGTACCCGTGGCACCAGTGCTAGTTCCCTAGTATGGTCCTACACTAGTTGTTCGCCCGGTGCTCGGCACTTGAGGGCTTGTCCCGTGAGAGAGGTTGTTACCATTGCCTGGGACCCCGTCCCCGCGCGCCTGTTGAGGGAGTACTCCGGGCGGCGGGCGTGCTCGAGTCACGGACTCTGGAGCGGAGGGGAAAACGGTGGTTAGGACAGCAGCGTTGAGTCGTTTGCAGAGCTCTCGTAGTTGGTCTGGGACACCGAGGTCGGTTTGGGTGTTCTTCCCGGCACAGTCCAGCTAGTCCTTTTCTCACTACCTTTCTCTTTGTGGCCCCAAAACCACCTAGAGAGGCCAGGCGTGGGACCATAGTCTTAAAAGACTACGGCGGTTACTATTGTGTACTTAGTGTTCCTGCCTCACTCTGACGAGACGTCGAGGTTTGGACCTGGGTCGAGGATAAGACGTCAGTGGACGCACCTGACCAGTTGACTAGTGGTAGTGTTTTCCGTAGCTAGTGTCTCTTGTCCAGGTGGGGTTCTCCCTGTCTGCGTAGCCAGCCGTGTGCTGGTCATGACGTACAGGTTCTACGGAGTTTCCGACCGTGTTGTTCTCCGTACTGCTGGTAGCTAGTAGCTTTGCTTCCGCACTTCTGTTCGTAGGTAGAAGATATAACTGTTGTCCTTTAATTAAGTACATAGTTTTGACTACCTGTTAGAGGCAGTAGGAGATTGGTAGTCCCTACTGAGCTTCTGTTGTGAAGCTCATCCCTTTCTTTTCCAGGTGAGACTTCTCAGCAGCGGTAGGGTGTGCACCGGGTGGAGGAGACGGGGCGGTAGTTGTGGTCCCTGTAGCTAGCAGTGGTTCCCCCTCTCTGTTGTACGTCACCCTCGGGGTATGCCCCTAAGGGACTTGTTCTTCCCTCGTCTTTACTTGTACTAGTTGTGTGTGTTGGGACTATACCTAGAGCGATACATGGCGGTCTCACTCTTCTTTCTACTTCCGTGTGTGTGCTTCTAGTTTAGCAGTTGATGTTTATTTCCTTTACATATTCTATTAGACTTGTGTTATAGCCCTTCCGGGTCCCCGGATCCGTGGGCAGCGACCGCGAAAATCGGGTCCTCGGCTTGGGTCGAGGGTCGGGTCCTCGAGGTCATTGCAGTTGGTATCAGAGCGAGAGTCTGATAGGACTTGTAGTGGATTTAAACTGCAACAGAAAGTCCCAACAGTAGTACAAGTACACTGCTAGCCACCCGAGTTGGTATCGTTAACCTTGTTGGTTGTGTGTCGTGCATGATATGGCTCCGCGTAGGCATAGGAAGGCCAGAGAGCTGATAGAGCAGCAGGATGAGTCGGATATGCCTGCGTAGGGGCAGGTTCAGGAGGAGGTGTCAGCAGAGGAGTCTATGGCATAGCCTCAGGGAGTAGCGGCAGCAGCAGCAGCAGGAGGGCAGCAGCAGTAGGAGTACCAGCCCCCACTACAACAGTACGCGGATTGGTTTCCTTTGGCTGATCAGTTCTTTAGGACCCTCTACCAGGGAGCGTGGCAGCCTGGGCAAGCAACAACGGGAGGACAGCCTCTGGTACCTCCCCCAGCAGCACCAGAGAAGCAGGCAGATTCGGAGGTTGAGCACCCAGTAGTTCAGCCGGCGTCGGGTACTGGGAGTACCCGGGCCAGTCGAAGGAGGATGGCTGTCACTGAGGATAGGACCGCCCTCTTGGAGAGGTTCTTGCATCTCCGATCACCGATGTTTTTCGGTGAGTATGATCCAAACAAGGTAGAGAGCTGGACGCACGAGTTGGAGCGCACGTTCGAGACTATGGAGTGCGCCGGGGATGACCAGGTCAGATTGGCAGTGTATCAGCTCAAGGGGTCAGCCCATGAGTGGTGGAGAGTTCAGCGGCAGACCCACTTCCCAGGGTAGCATTTGGATCAGATCACATGGCAGCAATTTTTAGAGGTTTTTTACGGTGAGTATTTCGCTGATTATGCTCGACGTGAGAGATGAGATCAATTCCATGAATTGGTTCAGGATGATTTTTCAGTTACTTAGTACCACCATAGGTTCGTCCGGTTGTTGAGGCATGTTCCTCATGTTTCCAGCAGCGAGCAGGTTTGTGCAGAGAGGTTCATCGCAGGACTGAGGCCAGACTTCAGGTGGGGCGTGACTGCTCACATGTGTGCCACCTTGGGAGAGGCCCTGGCTAAGGCCACCGCCTTGAAGAGAGAGACCTGACAGCCCTAGCAGCAACAACAGCAGTAGGGAGGAGTTTCTTCGAGGTCCCCACCGTACCAGTGTCCCGCAGGCAGCCGTGGCAGTGCGACTTCTTCCTCTTCGAGCGCAGGCAATTCAGGCAGTTCCAGTTTGCGCTCGAAGTTCAGGTAGATGAGCACTCGCAAAGGTGGACAGAGCTGGCAGCAGAGGCACCAGTCGAGGTTTGCGGATCAGTCAGTCTAGCAGGGAGCTGAGCAGGACAGGCCGAAGGCAGTCTATTACACCTGTGGTTTACCGGGCCACTTCAGGAGGGATTGCCCGATGGGGCAAGTGTAGTACACACAGTAGCTACCGCAGTACCAGTTCCCTCCCCAACAGTAGGCATCCCGTCAGCAGCAGTAGGGGTAGTACTAGTAGCAGCCTCAGTAGTTTCCGCAGTACCAGCAGCATTAGCAGTTTCAGCTGTACCACCAGCAACAGAAGATTCCAAAGCACCAGCAACCACCGCAGCAGCAGTAGCCCCAACAAGCGCCGAAGCGTGGGCGTAGACGTGGTCGTGTGATGGCTCTTACTAGGGAGCAGGCCGAGGCGTCGAACCTAGTTATAGGTACGTTGCCTATCCTTGGTAGAGCTGCTTCTGTTTTGGTTGATCCCGATGCTTCTCTTTGTTTGCTTCTGAGGAGTTTTACGAGTCTCTGGTTCATCACACACGTGAGAGGCAATGTGATGTGATGGTTGATCTCCCATCCAGTGATTACATGTGTTCTTTGGTTACCTGGAGGGTGGCATAGTTGAGGTCTAGGGACACCAGTTTCCGGCCAGGTTGTACGCGTTGCAGCTTTGTGACTTTGTCGTCATCCTGAGCATGGACTGGTTGGAGGCTCACTCAACTGTGGTTGATTGTCAGCGGAAGACCGTTCGATTTGAGATACCTGGAGTACCTCTTCTCTACTTCCAAGGTATCCCATCTACCCATCGACCTTTTATTTCCTTCTGTAGAGCTCATCATTTGATCTGTGATGGTTGTGTAGCATATCTTGCTTCTGTTTGTTCTTCTGAGCCTAGTGGGTCGTCGATTTTTATGTGCCTATTGTTTGTGAGTTCTCTGATGTTTTCCCAGAGGATCTACCTGGATTGCCGCCTGAGTGGGAGGTAGAGTTCTCCATTGAGCTTTTGCCTGGTATGATGCCTTTGTCTAGGGCACCTTATCGGATGGCTCGGTCTGAGTTGCGCGAGCTGAAGCACCAATTGTAAGAGTTGCTTGAGCTGGGTTTCATCCGTCTGACTCGTTCACCGTGGGGAGCACCAGTGCTGTTCGTGAGGAAGAAGGATGGCAGCTTAAGGTTGTGCATCGATTATAGGCAGCTGAACCAGATAACAGTGAAGAACAAGTATCCGTTGTCGAGGATCGATGACTTGTTTGATCAGTTGCAGTTAGCCAGAGTGTTCTCAAAGATTGACTTGAGGTCAAGCTACTACCAGTTGAGGATCAGAGATTCTGATGTTGGCATGACAACTTTCCGTTCGAGGTACGTTAACTTTGAGTTCGTCGTGATGTCGTTTGGGCTCACGAACGCACCCGCAGCTTTTATGTATTTGATGCACAGGGTGTTCAGTGAGTACCTAGATCAGTTTGTGGTCATCTTTAGAGATGACATCTTGGTCTACTCGGCTTCTGAGGAGGAGCACGAGGAGCATCTGAGGATCATACTAGAGACGTTGCGGAGTCACCAACTTTATGCCAAGTTCAACAAGTGCAAATTTTGGCTGATGGAGGTGCACTTTCTCAAGCACGTGATCTCAAGTTCTGATGTAGCAGTGGACCCTATCAAGGTTGAGGCAGTGTTGTCTTGGGAGCAGCCCACTTCAGTGTCAGAGGTTCGCAGCTTTCTGGGCTTGGCAGGCTATTACCGGAGGTTCATCTAGGATTTTTCTAGGATTGCAGAGCCGTTGACCAGATTGACTAGACTTGAGGCTAGATTTGTGTGGACTGAGGACTACGAGCAAAGTTTCCAGGAGCTGAAGACAAGGTTGACTTCAGCACCAGTGTTGGTCTTGTCGTTAGGTAGCAGAGGTTTTATGCTCTACATCGATGTGTCGAGGTCAGGTTTAGGTACAGTGCTGATGCAGCATGGTGGGGTCGTTGCCTATGCTTCTCGGCAGCTGAAGAAGCATGAGGAGAACTACCCTACCCACTGTGGATGGATGTTTTCCCGCTTCCCAGATGACCTTGGGAGATCCTCCGGATGGCTGGCGAACGTCGCTGGATCTCTCGTTGGCGATGATGGGGACCTTGTTGACTCTCCGGTTGACTTGGTTGACTAGAGAGAAAACAAAGCAAACTAGCAAAAAGACACTCTATTAGCCTAAGGAAAGCATGGTAAATGCTCAGAAACGGAGTGAGACAGCCCAAAAGGTGAGTCCCGTACCGGCTGCGGACTTGAGAAGAGGGGTGGCCAAGTGCTATGACCACCCTTCTTCCCTCCATTTTTGGTTGGGAAACCCCTTTCTAGGTGTGTAGGGAAGTGACCTACGTGCTTAGAGTGAGTGGGAAGGTGTGTGTGACATGCAAATAACTAAAGAGAGAGTAAGGAAAGAGAGAGGGAGGGAGGTGTAGATCCTCGTTCGTTGGCGTTGCAACTCCTGACAGGGCTCCTCTAGCTCGGGAAGAAACCCCCTGAACGTCCCGAAGTGTGAGAGGAAGAAGAGGAAGAGTTGATGAAGCTTGTGTGCAAATTCTCTCTCTTCTCTCAAAGTACTAGCATGTGGACGTCCAACCTCTCCCCCCCTACTTAGAAGGCCAGAGAGGGAGTTAAATAGGCAGTGGGGTCGGACCTAGGGTGCCTTGGATGCTCAGTGTGAAGAAACACACTTCACACACTTGGCAATCCATGCATAAAGGCTCCAACCAATGGGGAGAGGCCAAATAGGATTTTTACTGGGTCAAGGGAGTGCCAAGGTGGCCCATATGCCCATTGGGAACGGCCCCATGCGATGCATGGGCGAGAGAATGGCGCAAGTGGGCTAGATTCTCGGGGTAGTTGTGCAGACCAAGTAAACCAGGTTGACGTCAACCGATCCTGTCGCCAACACCATGCAGACGTCCAGAGATGTGGACGCCAATCAGGGTCAACGTCCAGGGCGATTGCCGTCAACATGTAGTCGGCGGCAGTCGATGCTGCCGTCTACATGGCATCCGAGGCAGGTCAACAAACGGTCAAATGGGCTTTATTGGGCCAAAGAGCCACGCGGGGATGGGCCAAATCTCGCGTCTACACCCACGACTTAGAGTTGGCAGTAGTGGTGTTCGCTCTGAAGTTGTGGAGACACTATTTATACGGTGAGGCATTCGAGATCTTCACCGACCATCAGAGTTTGCAGTATATCTTCACTCAGAAGGATCTAAACTTAAGGCAGTGCAGATGGATTGAGTACCTGACGGACTGCGACCTTAGCCTCTCCTATCACCCAGGAAGGGCTAACGTCATGGAAGATGCTTTGAGCAGGCATGTTCTCTTGAGTTCGTTGATGGTCATAGAGTAGAGGCTATTTGAGGATCTGTCCCAGGGAGTTTTCTATCCTTCGAGGCATAGAGACTGTGCAGTGATGACCAGTTTGTTAGTTCGTCCGTCAGTGTACTGTCAGGTGTTGGAGGTACAACAGGCAGACTCAGAGTTGGCAGATATTTTGCAGATGCCAGATGTTAAGCTGGATGAGGACAGTGAGGTCACGTTCAGAGGCAGATTGTACGTCCCCAGTGATGCGCGTCAGGCGCTGTTGTCAGTGGCACACCGGTCGAGGTATGCTGTTCATCCTAGTTCTACTAAGATGTATCATAACCTGAGGAGGTTCATCCACTACCGTTGTAGGTTCATCAAATCTCCTTACCCCACTAGCGTACATCTCAATAGTGTCATCTACTTCGCTATCCTCTTCATCGATTGGGTCCTCATCATTCATGATCTCATAGACGCCAAACCCGTCGTCTACAAACACCCCATCCTGCTCAATCTCTTCTTTTAACACCAACGCGTCCTTTGTGAACTCCTCTATTAGCAACAATGCTTGACATTGCCGAGCTAACTTCTGAAGGTATCTCCGAGGAATAGCCTTGCCTCGTTGCTTCCTAGGGTGACGTTTAGACTTGGCGGGTGCTGGGTTGACCTGACTCTCTACCCTAGACTCACCTAAGCTAAGACTAGACTCTTGTAACCTAGACGATTCTTCCTGACTAGATGACTCTACAGGACTAGGGGAGGACATGGGGTCCTCGAAGAGAATGGCTCCTAATGAAGGAGTAGGAGGGGAAGCCACCCCAGTTGAGGGGTGCCCCTAATTAGAAGGGTGAAGGAGGTATGCCGGCTCCTCGACCTCAATACGCATTTGAAGATTGGCATTTTTTTTTGGAGATTAGTGGAGAGCATGTAGCATGAGAGAGTGATCTCGTGGTCGCTCGGATCAGATTGCAAAGTAGAGAGGACTGAATGTAACGGCCCTGGATATTTATACCCAATAAGGGTCCATATCCAGATCCGTCTCCCGCGAACGGACCGAAGTCTCGCAAGGGATAGCTCAAACACGTGTCCAAGAAGAATATAAAAGACAAACCACAATAGTAAGAGACACAAGAAAGGATATGTGCTCATATTTGCATATACAATTTACAACTGTCCCATTACATTATTACATGCCCAAATTAAAAAGAGTACAACTACCTGGGGCATACCCCGAGGGAGCACAAGCTCACATAACTGTACTAACACTACTGCTGGTGGTACAAGTCTGTCATGACACCTCCTTAAGCGACACCAATGGTAAATCCTGAAAAGAACTGTAAGGGAGTGAGCCTCAACAAGTCACTAGCTTAGTAGGGAATCACCCAAAACCATACTCAACGCAGGAGAACCTCAACCCCAACGGGTCTCACTGGAAACACCGAAATCCAAACCATATCATGCTCACAACAAAGCATAATTAACAATACAAAACATAATTAACTCAGTTGCTGCAAATCTCGGAAAGACGAAGAGGCAACACCACCATTAGTCTACTCAATAATTGTAAAGCCTAGGCCACAAGCCTCACAGGCACACCACCTTAATAGCTGGTCACCTAAACTGTAAGCCACACAAGCAAAGCATTGCCTAAGCTACTAGCTTCACTGGCAAGCCTCCAAACATGTGAGTAACAGGATTGCTAACCAAGAGCTAATCCTTTATACCCTTAAATCACGATGTATCGAATGTCACACTAAAGAAACAGGACTGGCTATCACAATACCAATCCATCACACACTAAATCATATTCGGAAACTTACCCAAGAAGGGTAAAACATGACAAGTGGAAGGTCTCACTACATGACCTTCACTTCACCACCTGAAAAGGCTAGTACTCAGCGTACTACGAGAAACTAGTACCCACAAAGAGTACATGTACCTACCACCACGAGGTACCACCACGAAACACAAATATACCACGGAACACAAACACAACTGTGCCACCACGAGGGCACACCACAACCAATCAAACCACAACCAGTGAGTCTCCGCTCACTAACCACAATAACAACCGTGCCAACACCATGGCACACCTCGATGCGTAAAACCACAACTAACACACGCTACAACTGGTAGCAAAGCACGAGCCAAAAGCACGACTCCACCACACGGGATAGACTACTGGTTCATGATGCCAGTATCCAACCCGGACAACACAACATAAGAACTACCTCTCATTCTCGCAGTCACGGACGTAAGGTCCAACTGCAGCTCCACAACACAAGTAAATCCAAAGAACTGTGGAGACCAACCTAACTACCACAACCTACAGGTCACACACCCTGCAGGCCCATGTCTGGCACCTTTAGAGACTCTGGCCTGAGCTCTCTAAAGTGAGGCACTGGTAACAGGACTAGCCAGGGTCCAGTACATCTACTAGTGTCCGTAACCCCCAGCTATGAGCGCGCTACAAGTGACTAAACACAAACTCTCACAAGTCATTGTCCCACTGCCGTCTTTCCCTCAACCAGACGACAACTCTCCCCGAGAGTGAGGGTGTCCAGGAAGACGACAAGACCTCGACAGTACCACTATACCAGGACAAACCCCGAGCTCACTCACATGCCTGGCTCTCTTAGGAACCTGGGGCACCCGACTGAAGAGGCATTCCGGAATAGGCGCCGGACCACCACACTCGGCAATGCACAAACCACGATATATATACTTATATATTCTTTATTACAAACCACAGTACAAATATCAAGAATAGCTTAACCTCGGTCACCCTGTGATCTACAAACTACCTCACACGAATACACATGTAAACCACGATAACCATTTACAAACTGGCCTATCATTGGTCATCACATGACCTCCTTGCTACATACATACCATATACACTAACTATACATTAACTCTTAACCTTACTTACACTATACTAATTAAACCATCTCTATTAGTCCATAAAGGATGCTACAAGACTGAGGCTAGGTTCACACTTGAACCATCATTGCCTAGCCACCACAATACTATGTACCATGCACATATTCATATTATGTAAACACACACGAACTATTTAAATGATATGTTTTAGAGGTGTTATAGGTGCCAATGCACCTCACACCACGATAACACCACACTGATTATGTAAACCACCTACTAACCATGTGGGCAACCTGCTCACAGAGTTTTACGGGTGTCAATGCACCTATTACCAAAGCCATGCACAATAAACGACGATAATCGAATAACCCAAAACACCAAAAGCATGCAAAGCAAAACCCTCGGCTGTGATCGCGACAGAGGCCATGACCGCCTTCTGATCGCGACGCCACGATATGTCGCGATAAGAAACCCTGTCGTGACGGATCGGCTTATCGCTTCCTGGTCGCAACAGCAGGGTCCGTTGCCTTCTCAGGTGAAAACCCTAATCCGGGAACCATCTCCGGATCTTCCATGCAAACCACCCTAAATCCCATTTCAACCCGGTTTTCATGCTCATTTCACCTCCTTGACATGGTATCTACTGTTTTTAAAGCAATAAACAAACCAATATGCAATCCACGTAACAAATCAAGGTAGAACTCCCTACCTTCACGAAGAACGTGCAATCCATTCATGGCGCGGCGTTTCTCCCACTCCTCGCGACGTCCTCGCGTCGAGAGCGCGACGAGAACTCTGCCGAAATGCCAAATCACCCAACAAAGCCGCATCAGCTTTCTTCCCTAGTCGATCAGAGCTTGTGAAAGCTCTGTTTGGCCAGCCTTCTTAAAAACCGCACATCGATTGGGATCGCGATGTACCTTCCCGTCGCGACCTAATCGCGACGGACTAAGGTGTCGCCTTCCCATTCCTGACGTTAGAAAACTCCACTCCATGCACGACATGCGGCGCACATGCAGACGTCGACCCCAGCGACGGAAACCAGAATGCGACCCCCACTATTGACGTGTTCAGAACGTGACCTACACCCTCGTCGCGTTCACATCCAGTGAACCAACGGGAACCACGGGCCTAACCTGTCGGCCCACTAAGCTCCACACAGCGCACGGAAACCACAACCAAGGCCCAATGACCCTATATTGGTCATGAGCACCATACCAAAACCAATAAACGCAGATCCGAACTACCACTAATCAACAATCTGCAATGATCCGAAAAACGCGCTACGTTACACTGAAGGTGGGAGGTCAGGAGTGAGGATGTTGTGCGCAGCTATCAGGAGTTGAGGAGACAATTGGATGAGTAAGGGAGGGGATGAAGGGACAAGGCTTGGAAGGAGGGAGCATAGGAGTGATGGATGGATGGCCAGGCACGTGCCCCTCCATAGTTCATCCACCATCTTCCCTTCTTCGTAGGGAATGTCTGGCTCTCCCACGTCTGTGGTCTCACTCATTAGCTACCTTTTGGATGTGATGGATGTGGGTGGATCAAGCAATTCAGCTGCGGCTGGCAGCCATGTTCTCTTCTCTTCCCAGAATAGACAGCTGAAGGCTATAGAGAGGTCCTCCATGTCGAACCAATGATACCATTCAGCCTCTGGGTCCCCTGTCTTCCTTCTCTTCCCTGAACGGAGTGTTTCCAGTGCCTTGTATGTGAGCATAGGGGCCATGTGTCTAGAGAAATTCCTGTCATGTACATCATGTTGTGACAGTTATGCTTTGACCACCACAGTATTGTACCCTGGTTGAGTTGGGCCTCTGGTAAAGTGACACCATAGTGTCCATGTGAGTGGTTCGCGATCGGCCTTGAGGGTGGACGTGCTAGATGACCATGGCTTGGACTTCTGCCTGTAGCCAAGTCCCCATCAGCTTTTCATCATGATGTCTGGGATAGGCTTGGTAATGCCCTATAATTTTGCCCCTAGGTCTTTTCCTTCTTCGTAGCCTAGCTTCATCATGATCTGCCACCCCTTGGTGTTTAGTGGCTCCTTCCTCTTGACTGCGTTGACTTGTGTAGGACTGGCCCCTTGTTTGGAGTGGAATGAGTAAGCCCAAGGGTAGTTAATGTTTAGCACCGAGACAGCAGGCTTGTTGGCGGGCCATATAGCTGGAAGTAGAGTGTCATTGATGGCATCGACTGTGTGGGTAGTGGCTATGCTTTTGACTTTGATCACCCGTCCTTGGAAAGGAAACTTAAGACATTGGTGTGCAGTGGACGGTACGGCCCCCAGTGCTTCTAACCAAGGATGCCCCAGAATGGCCTTGAACATGGGGTCGATGTCAAGTACATAGAAATCGACAGTGACAGCTAGTGGCCCCAGCTCAGCTTGTACAGTCACCATGTCGTGATAGGATCTTCTGGAGTTGTCATATGCGGCTATGGTGGTTGGCGTTGGTCTCAGCAACCCTTCTGACACATCACAGGCCCTCAGAGTGCTCAGTGGGCAGACATTTATGGATGCCCCCGTGTCGACTAGTACTGCCCCCATTGCTACATGAATGATGACTAGGGTGACACAAAGTGGGAGTCTCCTGGCTTCTGGGGGTGCTAGTTCATTCTCAGCAAATGTGATAGCCGGCCCACGAGTCACCATGGCTAGTTCACTCGGTAGTTTGTCGGCAAGCATGTCCTCATTCACCACTACCCTTTGCAAGAAATTTCTCAATGCTTCTTGATGTTCTTTGGATCTCTTTATCAATTCCAGTATGGAGATTTTAGCTGGCACATGATCAAGATGCTTGAGGATATCATAATGTGTACTGGGTAGTGGCTCAATCACCCCCTCATCCTGTGGTTGCTGTTGAGGCTGTTGCTGAGGTGGTTGCAGGACATGTTGGGAATTGCTTTGGGTAGTGGAGGTCGTGGAGATGGGTGGATACGGGCGACGAAAGACTCATCCGCTCTGTAGGGTGGTTGGTTGGTTGGTTGACGGGTTGTATGTTGGAGGATAAGGTGGCGGCGGAAGGTAGGTTCAACCGAGGTGGTGGCAAGATGATGGGTGTGGGAGTGGTTATAATGGGTGGTGGTATTGTGGAGACAGGTGGAGCGAGGGATGTGGTAGGTGGTAGGATAATGGAGGGCATAGCGACTGGCGCGGGTGTTGAGCCGATGGGCAGTATGATAGCGTTGGCCTGGGAAACTAAAGGAGGGACTGATTGGGGAGCCATGTTGGATGGTTGTATTATTTAGGGTTGTTTAGGATACTGGTGGTTAATGGCCATCATCTGCTGAACATCGGTTTCATCATCATACATCCAGTTCGCTTGAGGAGGGGGTGGTGGACAATAGGATTCACTTAGGCCGGTGGTGGTGGTGGATTGGGAGCTGGCGGGAGGTTTGGGAGTGAGTTATGGACAATCCTTAGGTCCTACAATGGATGTTGTTGTTGTTGTTGTTGTTGAGGAGGTGGTTGGCATTGCTACCTTTGCTGTTGTTGTTGCCTCCGCCTTTCTTTGATATCTCCGATTACTCTTCGGAGAGCTGTCCAGTCCAGCCTGTTTTGCTCATGGAGATCATATACCAAGTCTTTGAATGTGAAGCACTGCTCAATAGTGTGACCTGGCTGCCGATGGAACAAGCAATACCTTGTTTGGTCCACACTCGGATTCAATGGCCTTTTCGGAGGGAGTTTGATGGCATCTATGGAGATCAGGGCCAAGAAGATGTCGAAGAGTGTTTCAGGAAGTGGCAGATATTGAGTTCTCCTTGGACCTAGGGGACGCCTTTGTTGGGAGCCATCAGGAGGTGGTACTTGGTTATATTGGGGCTGCTGGCCTTGTGGGGGATTGGTGCGGTTTTGACCCTGGGCAGTGTAAGGTTGACGGTTGTTGTTCTGGCTGGCAGGGTTGAATGCACTCTCCTGCGCGTTAACTTGGACACCCTCGATCACTGGCCCCCGAGGTTTTCTTTGGAAGCAGGACTTTTGGGGTTCAAACATGGAATGTATGGGGGAGTCTTTGAGTTGGGTTTGGATGAACCGGGCCCGACTGTAGAGTTGATGCATGGTGGTGATATCATTCATGGCTAGGATATTCTTATAGGCAGGGGTTGCATTGGCAATGTTGATCTTGACCTTCTCTCCCTCCAAAAGGTACCCTGGGACTCGTGTGGCCATCTATCTTCATCTGTCGGCATATGCGGCAAAATCTTCATCCGACTTCATCTTTTCTGCCATGAGATCTGTAAGAGAGTATTCTGACCTGATCCTATCTTGGAATTGTTCAAGGAACTTCCCTTTCACTATGGCGAAGTCCTCTGCATCCTCGGTTAGCAAAGAGTAGAACCAGTCTAGTGCAGGCCCGTCCAGTGACCGACGGAACAGATATGCCATCAAGTGGTGGTCATGCTGATAGGGTGCGGACTCATAGATAAAATCCTTGATATGAATGTATGGGTTTTCAGAGCCATTGTACTTGCGGTACTTAGGAAGTTCGAATAGAGATGGGACCCACAGGCCATTGAAGTTAGGCACGTGAACATCATGGTGCTGCCTAGGGTCGACTTGCCTTCGCAGCTCTTGGAGTTCCTTCTTAATGGACGCCCACTTGGACATCATGTTGGGAGCGGTGGAGGGTTGAGCGTACAAGGAGGAGGCACGAGATGCCGGCCTAGCGCACGGCTCAAGCTATGGTGGATGGCAAGGGAGATATTGTGGAGACCGGGGCCTCGACTCATGTGGATGGTAATGCTCAGACTCAAAGGGAGTGAATCGAATGGCCTGTGGCTGGATGGGAGTGTTGTTGGGTGGTCCCGTGACAATGCGAGGGTCAGAGGTAGATGCCCTTGGGCGAGAGGCACCCGCTCTGGGTGAGGGCGACGAGGTGGCCTTTCCTTTGAGGGCCGCCATGAGATCCTAGATTTGAGAATGATCAAGCTGAGGAATTAGGTGCATGAGTTGAGCAGCTTGATCATCTGCATAAGGAGAATGGACATTTAGTGATGGGCCATCGTCATCGGGACGATGGCTCTCACTGGCATGAACTGTAGCGACCTAGGGCCGGGTCAACTCCTCAAGGGGGTCATGAGGAGGAGATTCCTCATAGTCATGGGAGGTGTAGAAAGCAGTGTCTTGATTCTCATTACTATGGATTGGGTTCAAGTAAGACTCCATATTTGGAAAGTGGGAATTGTAGATGCACCAAAACAAGGAAAGCCTATCCAGACTTTAAGATATAACCTAACCTAAGTAGACACCTAATTTCCTAAACAAATAATCCTATACAAACAAAATAAAGAGAAAATGTATCACCCAAAGCAAGCAGTTGGCAATGATGATGGTTTCTTTTATTTGGTTCAAGTTTGCCTTTTAATGGATTGATCTTTTAACAACTTCCCTCAAAAGAAGGGTTTCCTAAAGGGAGAAAGCTTCCAACTTCGGGTTTGACTAGGATTCTCACAGACTCACCAATGCATGAATCATAAATCTAGGTGGCAACAGGTACAACCAGCCCGGCGGCCGTGTGGAAATCCACGGTCAGCAGGGACTTACGGAGGCCCTCAGCGAGTGCTCTAGTCGGACACAAGGAATATGTGGCCGAGAGAGCGGGCGTCGCTGAGGAGGATAATCCTAAACTAAAAGTATGGAAGTATGTATGCGCTATATGTGCACCGGAGTGCATGCAAAATCTAGCCTAAGACTAACAAAATAGAAATTAGGCCGACCTACTCTTAGAAGCAGAAGGTGACAACCAACTTGTCGCGACCTGAATCACGATAAGAAGCTCGTCGCGTTCTTCTCTGCAGTGGACAGAGATCAGATAGGACCTAATTATGCACGAAAAATCGAACAACCCTATAGCATGGAGAACTGACAGACTTGTAAAAACACGGATCAGGCACAAAACAACTTAGATCATGGATGGAGTACTTGAAATAAACCCAAAACACAGAAATAGATGGAATCAGGAGCACTGACCTGATCGCAACGACCTCCCTGTCGCCTTCCAGATCGCAACGACTTCAACGTCACCTTCTCAACCAGTGCAGTAGAACTCAAAACAGCAGTAAAATAAATGGAAAAATGTGAAAACTAAAGAATAACCACACACCTGAAGGACTGAAACAAGCAGGGGAAGACAGTAGCAAGCGCGATAGGCACTACAAGTCCCACTGTGATCGCCAAAAGGTGTAATCACGGGATTTGCTCCCCAAATATGATGATTAAAAATAAGGAAAAGAGACTGTGATCGCCATAAAAGTAGTTGCAAAAGATGTATGACGAAGAAAAGATGCTAACTACTCTAGAAAAGGAAGAAAAAGTGCAGAAAGGAACTTGGCCCTGTGAACTCGACAAGGAATCTGTCGTCTTGTCTTGAACACGACGAGGATGGTGCCACCTTCTGGTCCTCAGAAAGCGACGTGCAAATCGTCGCCTTCAGAGTTCGCGACCAGGTGTGTGTCATCTTCTACAACAGAAGATGAAGAATGTGGGTTTCTTTCTTCCTGCTCCTCAGCCGGCCAAGGGGCAAGAGCCTCGTGCTTCTACTGTCTTTTACAACCCTGCAAAGAACATCAAAACAACAAAACACCCATTAGAAACTCGTTTGGTTTAGAATCTATCCCAAAACAACAAGTAAATATGAAATAATTGGGAGGAACTCACGTGGGGTAGGGTTTTAACCCCATTGGGTGATTAAAAGTGGTGTGTGTGTGGAGTGTTCTAGTGTAAATCTACGAAGAAAATAGATCTAAACATGCATGTATGAAGAGAAAATTCAAGAAGAATAGGAGAGAGAAAGCGTAGATGTGAAGAAATTGCCCTTGGGGGCACTTCCTGGTCGTCTGGAGGCTGAGAGGCCTTCTAAGAACTCAAAGCTCTCTGGGAGAGGAAGAAGCAGACACCAGCCTTGCTTTAAACCGTGTCTTATGAAGAGTTTTATACCGCATTATTCCTGAACAGGCTGGGAGAGGAATAATGAGCTGGAGTCCGACTTTGGGCAAGTATGCTCGTGCAAGGGGAGTCAGAACGTGGAAAGAAAGGCCTAAGGAAGGTTTCCTCTGAGTTTGGAAGGATTTGGACACCTCTATACCAACTAAAAGACGGATTATTCATGAATAGCAAGGGTCTAAGTCTGACTAGGAAAGGCAACGTTGCATGGAAACCAAAACGTGACAGCCTCATGGTCGCTATCAGATCGCGACGCTTTGATACGTCTCCTTCCATAGAAGGAAAGCTTTTAAGCATTTTCTGGTGATTTTTCAGGGAATTAAAGTGCCAAATAAGAATGCAACGTATCGAGGTGTCGCCTTCTGAAGGAGATCGATTCAGACTTGAAGGCAAATCGATGTAAGGAAGAACGCGACATGAAGGATGTCGCCTTCGGAATGAGAACGCGACAGGGACATTGTCGCCTTCATGATCCTTCAGCATATGGCTCATTCAAAGTATTTGTTCTCCTTGCATAGGTATCGGATTGGCGTGCGGCTTGAAGCGTTGAACTCCCAACGCAAAGAGCTACGAAATGATGATGAAGAGTGATTGATATGACTAGGAAGAACCCACCAAGGCGATGAACTAATGAGAAAGATGCCAAGATCGGAGAAAGCCAGCTAGGCGATGATGAGCCAATGTGGGGCATCAATGATATGACAAGGGATTTGGCTCAACTTACAGGCCAGAAATGGGTGTCTACAGTCGCGACGGCCCAATGCGTCGCGACTACAGCAGAGACAGGTAGGTCTTGCAAAGTTCCATGTTTTTGTGGAGTCTTCGCCATTTCTGCTTCTTACTGTACCCATGGCACCAGTGCTAGTTCCCTAGTACAGTCCTACACTAGTCATTCGCCTGGTACTCGGCACTTGAGGGCTTGTCCCGTAAGAGAGGTTGTTACCATTGCCTGGGACCCCCGTCCCGGCGTGCCTGTTGAGAGAGTACCCCGGGCGGCGGGCGTGCTCGAGTCACGGACTCTGGAGCAGAGGGGAAAACAGTGGTTAGAACAGCGGTGTTGAATCATTTGTAGAGCTCTCGTAGTTGCTCTAGGACGCCCAGGTCAGTTTGGGTGTTCTTCCCGGCGCAGTCTAGCTAGTCCTTTTCTTACTGCCTCGCTCTTTGTGGCCCCGGAACCACCTAGAGAGGCCAGGCATGGGACCATAGTCCAGCCAGACTACGGCGGTTACTGTTGTGTACTTAGTGTTCCTGCCTCCCTCTGACGAGACGTGGAAGTTTGGACCTGGGTCGAGGATAAGACATTAGTAGACGCACCTGACCAGTTGACTAGTGGTAGTGTTTTCCATAGCTAGTGTCTCTTATCCAGGGGGGGTTCTCCTTATCTGCGTAGCCAGCCGTGTGGTGGTCACGACGGACAGGTTCTATGGAGTTTCCGACCGTGCTGTTCTCCGTACCGTTTGTAGTTAGTAGCTTTACTTCCGCACTTCCATTTGTAGGTAGAAGATATAACTACTATCATTTAATAAAGTACATAGTTTTGACTACCTATTAGAGCCAGTAGGAGATTGGTAGTCCCTACTGAGCTTCTGTTGTGAAGCTCATCCCTTTCTTTTCCAGGTGAGACTTCTCAGCAGCGGTAGGGCGTGCACCGGGCGGAGGAGAAGGGGCGGTAGTTGTGGTCCTCGTAGCTAGTAGTGGTTCCCCCTCTCTGTTGTACGTCACCCTCGGGGTATGCCCCTAAGAGACTTGTTCTTCCCTCATCTTTACTTGTACTAGTTGTGTGTGTTGGGACTATACATAGAGCGATACACGACGGTCTCTCTCTTCTTTCTACTTCTGCATGTGTACTTCTAGTTTAGCAGTTGATGTTTATTTCCTTTACATATTCTATTAGACTTGTGTTATAGCCCTTCTGGGTCCCCGGATCCGTGGGTGGCGACCGTGAAAATCAGGTCCTCGGCTTGGGCCGATGGTCGGATTCTCAGGGTCGTTACAAGATCTTTAATGGCTCATGAAATAAACATGGAAAGGTTAAATGAATATTCATCGAAGAAAAGAATAACAAATGCTTTGTAAGTAGCACCACCTTTGTCTAACTATGATGACATAGGTTCATCAACCTCTAAAGACACTAATGAAGAAAAAGCATTGCTATCAAGAAGGTTACTGAGAATTCTTGCCAAGAAGAAGAAATATCAACCCAGAAAGGAGTACAAAAGGAATAGAAGCAAAACAAGGGAACCAGTCTGCTACGAATGCAAACAACCCAGACATTTCAAATTGGACTGTCCAAGATTGAAGAAGAAGGAATTTCAAGAAAAGATAGAAAGCACAGCCAACAAAAATATAAGAAAATATCAAGAAAAGCAATAACTGCGGCATGGGAAAATGAAGACTCAAGCTCTAGCTCCTCAAGTTCTGAGTCTGAAAAAGAAGAAGCAAATTGTGCCTTTATGGCACATCTTGAAGAGAAGGTAATATCTGAAACCTCCTATAGTTCCTGCTCAGAAACTGATGATGATGATTTAGAAAGTGCCTTTAATGAACTCTATGAAAAATATAAAATAACATCAAAAAAATTAAAGAAAACAACCAAGAGACTTGAGCAATCAGAAGAAGAAATTTAAAAATTAATGGAAGAAATAATATCAAAAGACAAAATATTAAGAAATTAGAGGATCAAATCCAGGAACTAAATATTAATATAAAAACAAATGAAACAAAAATAAAACATAGAGAAATAGAACTAATAGACACAGTCAAACTAAATGAAGAATTGCATGAGCACATCATGGACCTACAAGAAGAAAGTAAAAATATAAAAGTGCAAAACTTTACATTTACAAACCTTAAAAATGAAAACGAATATCTAAAAACATCTTTAAGCAAACTAACTAATGGAAAAACATCCATAATGTTATGTCTAAAGGGCTACAGAAAAGGGAAAGAAAAATATGGTCTTGGATACATACTAAAGAAAGATGACAAAAGAATGAAAAATCCTAAGGAATATCCATTACCAAATTTTGTAAAAGAAACAAAAACTGAGAAAGTAAACTTTCCAACCAACCAAAAGAAAGAAAAATCCAACTACAAAACACAAGATATTGCATGTTGTTCACATTGTAATAAACTAGGTCACACTCGTGCTACCTGCACCACTAAGCACATGTTATGGATACCTAAACAATGCTCAACTAACTCTTCAAGACCCAAGAAAACTTGGGTAGCTAAAAGATTTTAGTAATTCTATTCAAAAAAATTTTGGCTTTGAAAAATGTAAGACCCTAAGCACACTCATGAGCTTATCCACTAAAATAGATAGTGATTCTCTTGGCAAACTAGTTGATCAAAAATCCTTTAGAGGAATGATTGGATTACTACTCTATCTTACTGCCAGTAGGCCAGATATTATATTCAGTGTATGCTTATGTGCTAGATATCATGCAAACCCTAAATAATCTCATTTGAATATAGTAAAACGATTTTTCTGATATTTATCTGGTACATGTAACCTAGGTCTCTGGTTTCCTAAACATTTTGATTTTAATTTAGTTGGTTATAGTGATGCTTACTATGCTGGGTGTAAGCTAGATCGAAAAAGCACCAATGGCACATGTCAATTTCTTGCAAGATGTTTAATATCATGGTCCTCTAGAAAATAAAATTCAATAGCCATATCCACCGCAGAAGCTGAGTACGTGGCAGCTGGAAACTGTTGTGCACAACTTCTATGGATACAACATTAACTTGAGGATTATGGCCATAAACTCAAAAACATTCATTTGTTGTATAACAACACAAGTGCCATCAACTTAACCAAAAATCCCATTCAACATTTTCGCACCAAACATATTGAGGTCAGACATCACTTCATCCGAGATCGTGTAAGTTCTGGAAATATTATCATTAATTTTGTTGACACTTTACATCAATTAGCTGATATTTTTACCAAACCATTAACTGAAGATAGATTTTCAACTATTCGTAGAGAAATTGGTATGTGTAATTTATAATTCAACAAAAAAAGGGAAGGGAAAAAAACTTTCTACAATACCCCTCTTTACAATAGTAAACTCTCTCCTGAACAAAGTCAAATCTCCTTTAAATCATAGTGGTGTACTTATTCTTAACTTCGTCATCCGATAGCCCTTCTTGTCCCAGTCGAAGCTAACTGCTTCGTCATTTCACTAAGATGCCCAATGTTGATGATCAACGTTCCCTTTTCAGAATATAAAATCATTTCCTTTACTCACCTCCTTTATATAAACCCAAAAAGTCGAAGACCCTACCACTCTCGCAGTCTGGCCATTCCTCTTCCCGCGCTTGTCTTCTGCTCTGCGTTTTTCCCCTTTCGCAAGAGAACCTTCCACACTCTCTGGTAAGCCTTAACCAAATTTTTTTTCCCTATTATCATCCTGGTATCATCTCCCCTTCTCATCCCTATCTCATACTTATCTTAATCGTTGCCTCCTTCACATTCAGAAATGACTACTTTTGAAGCATCCAACCCTAGTTTCTTCACACGACGTCAATACAAACTCTTTGAAGAAACCCCTGTCACCTATAGAGGATGCAAGCATGTCAAATTTGGTGAACTGAGGAACCACAATCTCCAAGAGGTTGAAGACATCGCTTGACAGATGAAATGGCTAGATATTTTCTCTAATCAAGAACCTCTGTACCCCGACATCGTCAAAGCATTCTATACCACCCTCAAGGTACATCCTACCCAACCCAATACCATCACTAGAAAGGTCAAGGGCCCTAAAGTAGTTATCACTTCCTCACTGTTGGAAGCCCTCTTTGGTATTTCCAACATCGGTCATACCTTTTCTAAAGTTGTCTCCGAGGATTATTAGAAATTAGGTATTATTGGTCCTCTGTGTTAGATGAAAAGATGAATAATCGATATTAATCAACATTCCACAGTTAAACGCCTAATTCACCTTATGATTAGCCACATCCTTCTTCCCCGCCAAGGAAATCATGTTGTCATCACTCGAGGAGATGGCAGTTTATTATTTTGGGCCATTTAAGGACATCAGGTCAATTTTGCCTCCTTCACTCTACAGAAAATACAGCCAGTAGCCCAATTCGCTACAGTTCTTCCTTATGGACTGATGCTCAGCATTATTTTTAGGCATTTTGACATAGACCTAGACAATGAAATGGTTGTTCCTCAGATTGAGCCCCTTGGAATATCAAATCTGAAGAGAAGTCAATTTAAATTGGTTGATGGTCACTGGACCAAAGGCAACCTTCCTCCATGTTCACATCATATTTTTTAGGACACCTTAGTTACAGCCTCCATGTTAGCCCCAACTGAAGCACCAGTCGAAGCCCCATCTGAAGCACCAGCCGAAGCCCCTGCTAAAGCACCAGCCGAAGTGTAATGTAGTACCCCAAAAAATTTATTAATTAAAAATGATAGATAAAACGAAAAAAAAACAAATCAAACTGGTTAAAAAGATACGCATCATTATGGCATGCGTAAAAAAACTCATATAAAAACTTTGTAAAAATAATAGTTATACCTTAAATAATATTCTCTAATAATCCATTAAGAAATTTGGGCATAGAAAAACAATTCGGACCAAGTTTTAGAATTTATGTCACTTATTATTGTAATTAAAGAATAATTCAGAAAATCTATTATTATATGAGCCAAGTGGATTAACAATTAAAAAATAAAATTATGGGTAGACTCCAAACGATATGTATTGATGACCCATTATCGAAATTGGACCAATGGACCCCTCATAGCCTATGAATAAATTCAAGTAAGAAAAAATACAATTAAATCTATAACTCTATTATTCCTTAATTAAAAAGGGGAAATACCCATAAGTTAAAATCCATTAAATGAGGGCTTTGTTAAATGGACCCTCTAAAATTTATTTGACCAAAATATGGATTTTTAAAAGATGAATAATAGGAAAATACCCTAAATTCGTAACTTAAATATTACCTAAATAGAAAATGGGTATTAAAGCATTAAAATAAGTAATTTGGGTTGGAATTGGATTCCTAACCCTATCCTAATAGGTTGGCCAGAAATTTTAGCCCAACCTAACCCAAATAGGAGGTGGAAAGCTTAGAAGGAGGATAGAAATAGGAAATCTCGGAATTTAATAGGAATTAGAGTTCTATTAGGAAATAGAAACCCAACAAGCATAAATACACTCTAAACTCTCCATGGCCAGCCCTAACACGTTGCTGGGGCTTGCTCGACGAGGAGAGGAGGCCAAGGAGGAGAGGAATTTGTGAAGAGAAGGCTGGACCAAGCTCCACCTCTTGTTCTTCAAATTCTAGCCCTATAAGAGAAAAAGAGTCAAAGGTAGGCATTCTCATGAGCAAAACTAAATTAATTTTGTCTGTAGATTGTTCCACACATCAGGAACCAAACCCTCTTGTTTCATAATTTTCCATCGAGCCAATCTTTTATCCTTGATTTTTGAAGTTCTGTAATATCTCCATGTATGCTTGACACCATGCTACGAAACTTTTACTGGAGATACTAATTGTTGTCATGAATCTTTTGCCCTTGAAAGCCTTAATTTTCATCCATCCTACCGCTCGAATTAATTCTTTTATCTCTGTTGTGTACTGTTCCATGTTCTTCATGAATAAACTTCGTTGAACCCTATTGAGACCATGTTTGTTCTCAAATTCATAATTATTGTAAGTACCCTCGAATGTCTAGATCAATTTGCAAGTGATTTTGTAATTTTTCATCCACTGTACATTTAGTTCCTAATTTCTGAATAAACTTGTGTCAAACAAGGGCAACTTGGGCCACAATCCAAGGTGTTGTCCTTTTTCTGCTCGGACTCAGGCGCAGGACCTGAGAACGCGACGGCCCGATAGGCCGCGTTCTCAAGGATGATCGCGACAGAGCCCTCGTCGCGTTCTAAACATGATAGGCCCGGTTGTCGCGATCTGGCAGCCTGCTCTGACCGACCTGTCGCGACCTGTGCATGACCCTGTCGCATTCTAAACAGACCTTGTCGCGACTCGTACATCAGTACGTCGCGTTCCGAAGTTTTTCACCAAAACCCTACATTTTTGCTCAACTTGACTTTCTACAGTAAACTCTTACCATATTAACTGTCTTATACACAGTAAATAACAATGTTAAATGTGGTTATGTGATTATTAATTAAAAGTCATTCACATGATCCAATCACATCCATGATTCTCTTATTCACATGCACACACTTGAACCATCCAATCATGACTTGACTTGGCATAAAAATACTTCATAAAATATCTGGTAATTTATTTTAATGATGTATTTAAAGTGTCCCATTTATTTTTAAATGGACATGTCTTCGTTTCTTGCGATGTTTTGGGAATACCGTTCCCTAATGTCGACCTCCTTCTTGAAGGGACTCTTAATGGATGTTAACCATGTTGGGTTCTCATGTGTGATGTTTGTGCTTACATGTTTTTGATGATGAACAATATTTATTGATGTTGAATGAATGATTGAAACCTAATGACAGTGACAAAGTCAAGCAAGTGATAATTATCAAAGAACATGCTTCTATTGATCATCTTTACATTCATTATACCTTACTTAGAATGTTTTTCCATGTGGGTGTGAATGTAGGCAAGTCATGCAGCAAATTCAAGAGCAAAAGCCAAAGAAAAAGACATCAAGCCAGCACCTGTCGACACCCCTAAAGGTACCTGTCGACAGCCAAGCATAGGGAAGACATACAACTTTTAGGGAAACTGTGCATGTGGACAGCAACATGTTGCCTGTCGACAGCCACACACAGAAAAGTCTTTTCCCGAAAGACCAGTGTTCAGGAAATTGGAAATCTGTCAGCACCTGTCGACAGACACATTTCTGGCTGTCGACAGATGAAGGGAAAACTCCATTACAAGATTTGGATATGTTCTGTATTTGGGTGTTTCCTTTTATCACATTTCTCCAAACTTGGACACCCATATATATAGAACATATGGAGTTATTTTCGCAGCAAGAAGCCACCATACCAAAACCTTAAGCAAAACCCAAGAGAGAAAGCTTCTCCCTGCTGCTCTGCTTCAACCCTCCATCCAGAGTGAAGAAGATCCATCTTCCGAGCAGAGTTGAAGTTGGTTCGTCTGTGGTTCAAGCTTCTACGTCATCTGAGGATCATCAAAGTGAAGCTTGGAGTTCTTCTGGACGACCAGCGACAAGAGTTCTTCAACTAGATTTGTTCTTTCATCTCAGAACTCTCGTCCTTTCATATTTCTCATATATCCGTGTGTGTGGTTGTGATTCAAGCATCCCTTGTGCTTGATTCACGTGTGGCTAGTTGTTCTGATTGAGTTTGCATCAGACAACTTGAGTGTGTGTGTTGTAAGAGTCGAACTCACTTATAAGCAGTGTTTCTGCGTGCGTGTGTGGACGGTGGACGTAGGATACACAAGTTGTGTACTCCGAACCACCTTAAATCATCGTGTCTGTAGTTTGAACGTTTTACGGTAGATGTTTGGTAGGCATGTTGGTTTCTCACACGTTAGATAAGTTGTTTACTGTTCTACTCTTAATCAACACATACATCCTGGTTCGAATTCAAATCAAATCTATTTGAGATCTTGATAAGTCTGTGTTTCCATCGAAAAGAAGGTCATAGTGGTTTAATTGAAAGTAATCTATTCAACCCCCCCCCTAGATTACCATAATAGATAATTCTGCACATCTTTCAATTGGTATCAAAGCGAGGCTTCTCCGATTTACTACTTTTGTAGCTTAATCTTACGATCAGGAGATTCTCGATCTCATGGAATCTAATAAGGGGTTTATGGTTGAGGGACATTCAGTGTCCAGGCCACCTTTCTTTGATGGCACTGATTATCCATATTGGAATAATTGTATGCAGGTCTTTTTGAGAGCTCAAGACTTTGAGCTATGGAAGATCGTCAGCAAAGAAGCGTATGTGCTGCTTGAAGATGAAGATACTTGGACAAAGGAATAGATTAAAAAGGGCACCTTGAATTGGAGCGCATTGAACATGATGCAATGCGCTGTGCATCCCAAGGAGTATTCAAGAGTCTCCACATGCTCTTCAGCAAAAGAAATGTGGGACAAGCTGGAACTCATCTATGAAGGTACGTTTGAGGTAAGGGAAACCAAAGCTAGCATGCTTATATCTGAGTATGAAATGTTTAAAATGAAAAATGATGAAACCATATCAGATATGTTTGCAAGGTTCATGCTAATAATCAACGGGTTGAAAGGTCTTAAGAAAGAATACTTAGAAAGTGACTTAGTCGGGAAGATACTTCGGTCTCTTCCATCCTCTTGGAATACTAAGGCCACCGTCATTGAGGATTCTAAAGATCTTTCAAAAATGAAATTAGATGAGCTAATTGGTTCTTTGATGAACTATGAAATAAATGTAAAGAGGAAAGAAACTGAAGGAAATCCAAGAAAATCAATTACTTTAAAAGCTATCAACAAAAATTCCTCTAGTTCCAAAAAGGATATTCAACAGGAAAGTGATGACAATGAAACATCTAGTGACAGTGAGCACGATGAAATGGCTATGTTCACTAGACAGTTCAAGAAATTCCTTAAGTTCAAAAGAAAAGGCTCAGGTAACTCCAAATCCTTTCAAAAGAAAGATTTTTCAAATAAATCTGAATCTAACAAGAAATCTGATATGATTGTGTGCTATGAGTGTAAGAAACCAGGGCATATGAGAGGAGAATGCCCGGAGCTCAAGAAGAAACTGAAGAAATAAAAATTCACCTTCAAGAAAGCCAAGGCAATGTTGGCAACTTGGAGTGATGAAGACGAAGACGAGGACGCACAAGCAAGCTCAGGAGATGAAGAAATTCACTACTTAATGGCAAGGAGTGAGGACTCCACTGAGGTAAATGTTTGCGATGTGGCGGCTCAGACCACAAGATGAGAGATTTCCCACAATTTGAGAACCAACATTATGAGGAATCAAACCAGCAAGATACACTGGAAGTCTTGGTGCAACTCTCTCCAAATCAAGGAGTGGGAACCGTGGAAGGTACTTCTGAACTCACGATGATTAATATCTTTGCAACAAATATGTAACTGAAGGAGTCGTTGAATTTCGGGACCAAATTCTTTTAAGTGGGGGAGGATGTAGTGCCCCAGAAAATTCATTAATTAAAAATGATAGATAAAACGAAAAAAAAAATCAAACTGGTTAAAAAGATACGCATCATTATGGCATGTGTAAAAAAACTCATATAAAAATTTTGTAAAAATAATAGTTATACCTTAAATAATATTCTCTAATAACCCATTAAGAAATTTGGGCATAGAAAAACAATTCAGACCAAGTTTTAGAATTTATGTGACTTATTATTGTAATTAAGGAATAATTCAGAAAATCCATTATTATATGAGCCAAGTGGATTAACAATTAAAAATAATATTATGGGTAGACTCCAAACGATATGTATTGATGACCCATTATCGGAATTGGACCAATAGACCCCTCATAGCCTACGAATAAATTCAAGTAAGAAAAAATACAATTAAATCTATAACTCTATTATTCCCTAATTAAAAGGGGAAATTCCCATAAGTTAAAATCCATTAAATGATGGGCTTTGTTAAATGGACCCTCTAAATTTTATTGGACCAAAATAGGGATTTTTAAAAGAAGAATAATAAGAAAATACTTAAATTCGTAACTTAAATATTACCTAAATAGAAAAGGGGTATTAAAGCATAAAATAAGTAATTTGGGTTGGAATTGGATTCCTAACCCTACCCTAATAGGTTGGCCACGAAATTTCAGTCCAACCTAACCCAAATAGGAGGTGGAAAGCTTAGGAGGAGGATAGATATAGGAAATCTCGTAATTTAATAGGAATTAGAGTCCTATTAGGAAATAGAAACCCAACAAGCATAAATACACTCTAAACCCTCCATGGTCAGCCTTAACACGTTGCTGAGGCTTGCTGGACGAGGAGAGGAGGCCAAGGAGGAGAGGAATTCGTGAAGAGAAGAAGGTTGGACCAAGCTTCGCCCCTCGTTCTTCAAGTTCTAGCCCTATAAGAGAAAAAGAGTCAAAGGTTGGCATTCTCATGAGCAAAACTTAATTAATTTCGTCTGTAGATTGTTCCAAACATCAGGAATCAAACTCCTCTTGTTTCATAATTTTCCATCGAGCCAATCTGTTATCCTTGATTTTTGAAGTACTGCAATCACCATGACCCCGAACCATCATGTTAAATTTATATCTCCATATATGCTTGACACCATGCTATGAAACTTTTACTGGAGATACTGATTGTTGTCATGAATATTTTGCCCTTGAAAGCCCTAATTTTCATCCATCCTATCGCTCGAATTAATTCTTTTATCTCCGTTGTGTACTGTTCCATGTTCTTCATGAATAAACTTGGTTGAACCCTATTGAGACCATGTTTGTTCTCAAATTCCTAATTACTGTAAGTACCCTCGCATGTCTAGATCAATTTGCAAGTGATTTCGCAATTTTTCATCCACTGTACATTTAGTTCTTAATTTCTGAACAAAACTATGTCAAACAAGGGCAACCTGGCCCGCAATCCAAGGTGTTGTCCTTTTCCCGCTCAGACTCAGGCGCAGGACCTGAGAACGCTATGGCCCGATAGGCTGCGTTCTTAGGGATGATCACAACAGAGCCCCCATCACGTTCTGAATGCGATAGGCCCGGTTGTCGGGATCTGGCAGCCTGCTCTGACCAACTTGTCGCGACCTGTGCATGACCCTGTCGCATTCTAAATAGACCATGTCATGACCCTTACATCAATACGTCGCGTTCCGATGTTTTTCACCAAAACCCTACATTTTTGCTCAACTTGACTTTCTACAGTAAACTCTTACCATATTAACTGTCTTACACACAGTAAATAACAATGTTAAATGTGGTTATGTGATTATTAATTAAAAGTCATTCACATGATCCAATCACATCCATGATTCTCTTATTCACATGCATACACTTGAACCATCCAATCATGACTTGACTTGGCATAAAAATACTTCATAAAATATCTGGTAATTTATTTTAATGATGTATTTAAAGTGTCCCATTTATTTTTAAATGGACGTGTCTTCGTTTCTTGCGATGTTTTGAGAATACCGTTACCGACGCTCCACTATTCTAGAATTCCTCTAGAACTTCGAGCACTTGTTTCTATATACACACTTTCTCTTGACTTTGATGAATTCTCTGTCGGATATTCCTTCTGTCGGACTAGTGAATCATTGTTCAAGGCCTCCGTAAGTCTCCTCTGTCCATGGATTCCCACATGGTCGACGAGCTGGTTGTACCCTAACACCTATGACACCCTTTAGGGATCAGTAAGATCCAAATGGCCTTAGTTTTCTCTCGCTCTTATCTTGAATCACGTCGGACCTCTGGACTGTGCATAACATGGCCAGTGGATGGGTAGTGAATTCCACCTGACAGCCGACACCAATCGCACGTGTTGTGAAACTGTTACTATCACCGTTACCCGATGTTTCATGCGCAATGACCTATAGTTCTCATCTATACTCTACTCGCTCATCTATTCACGTTCTATCCGCTATCTCGTCTGTTCATCTAGTACTCTCATCTATACTCTTTATTGGCCATTGACTGATTGTCTAAAGATAAACAATATAACCAATGCTTGCACAATAGGGCCCAATCTGATCCTGGGAAGAGTGCCCGAAAAGTGCCATTTGCCCGTGGGAGTTAAAATGATCAGGATGTCGGCATTACATCCAAGTGTCATACTATCAAGATTAATCTATGACAATCAAACAAAATGCTATATTCTCTTGTTGTCTATTGACAACAAAGTGCTATACTCTCTCTGGGCTATCTACGGATAACCAAAGTGCAATACTATCTCGATTGACGGAAGTTGATCAAAGTGCTATACTATTTCGATTGATGAAAATCAATCAAAGTGCAATTTACTCTCTATATGGCCAACTACTTTCTCTTCCTTGCTATACATGTTACTCGCTATTGCTTGACAATGACGTTACTTGTTATTGTGTTGTTATCGCTTTCTATCGTGACTTGCTTTAATCATATTCATTGTGCTATACTTGATTCATCTGAACCATTGTTACTTGTGCTATTACTTTGTCGACTTTACATGACTCTCTCTCTGTCATTCGTTACTCTGCTCTTTAAAACATTAATCATGTAAAGCATGCTAGACCCATGAGATTTAAGTCCTACTAGGCATTATCGCTCACCCGTCGTTATTTGTTATTATGTCTCAGGTAAGATAGACGTTGACGTTACTCACACCAATGGGACAGGACCAGAGTGATGAGCGACCTGGAGTCAACTCATGAAGTTACCCTAGCACAATGGAGTCAAGTGAATATTGCTTAGTTTCATTTCCGATGTAATGATGTCATTGAGCTATATGTATTGTCTCTGGATTAGTGGTTGTAATAGTTTTAGTGAAATCTTAATGAAATGAAGAGTTTATTCTAATTAATGTTCATTAGACGCTCTGAATCACTCAACTGTTGTGCAATTTACATTACTCTGCACTTTGCTCACGTCTCCCCAATTTATTCTGCTGCCAAATTGGCAGGGCGTGACATGTAAGGCCCTAGTTTTCTATGTATTTTATGACTTGTTGTATGTTTTAAATTTCTGTTTGAACTCCTTCTTAACATCAACATCATTTGACGTTAATAGATAGTTGATGGCAAGCTATGTGTCGTTTACCATCTGACTTGAGGATCTTGACAACAAAATCGATTGACGTCTACTTGATGTAGACGGAAACCAATTGGCCGTTAACTTCTTCGATTGCGTTGGGTTTCTTTTCCACGAAACCGTCCTAATTTCTCCGAGAGATAAACTTGGAAACCCCACGTCGGTTGGGATTTCTCTTTCCTAGGATACCTATGACCCAAACTCCTATAAAACTAAGTCATCTTTGCAGAGAGAGGACTTTTGCTCAGCTAAGGCTATTGGGTTTCGGAGAGAGAAAAAGAGAGAGTTTTGAGGTGGTAGATCCGGCGAACCAGAGGGTGCACTGACATTTTTCTGCAAGAGGGAGGTCTTTCTGAAAGTGGAGAAGCTCTCTCGTTGCTGGGAGATCGTCCGCTTGGTCGTGGAAGTTGAATCAAACCCATGATGACTACCTCTTTGGCTTGGCCGAGGAGGGCTTCATCACCCTAATTCGATCTTCAAGGAGTTTTATAGAGGTAAGTAACTTAGGGGTCTCATCCCTATACCTATCACCTAGGGTTTTTTGACTTTAAGGATTTTCATCTCGTGTCCTGGACCCCCAAATTCTCTTTTCTTTTGGTTTTGGCCTACACTTTCTGCAGATAGGAGGTTGACGGAAACATCCTTACTGTTAAGTTCCTAGGTTGACGGCAATCGATCATGTCGTTAACCACCCTTGACGACAAGGACCTTGCCGTTAAGTTCTTCAATTTTCTAGAAATATGTTTTAGGGTGTATGATGAAATCTTTCAGAAATTTTGAATGTATGAGTGCGTCCTAGGATTTTTGTCTTATCATATACGTAACGTAGACTAAACCATGAAATTTTGATATTTTTCTGATTATACTTGTAAATTTTAGAAATTCTATCATGGGTAAATAAGTGTGCCATAATAGGTTTAATTTGGATAAATTAAGTATGTGTTGTATTATTGTCTCGGTATTTTTCCATGAACTTAGGGTTTCTGTGTACATGTTTTAATAAATCATCTTATTAATTGCCAGAGATCTGTGTTAAATGTTAAAAATAAATATATTATGGCAAAATCTTTTAAAAATTAGACATCTAATATATTCCATGTGTAAGATATATGATTAAAATTTGAGCATGTTCTAACATCCGTGACTACTGTTTCCAGTTATAAGTCATTAATAGTCATATTAAGCATAATTAGTTAAAAGTGATGTTTTCTAATGATTAGTACCATGATTAGATTTTGTTAAACATGTTTGAATATAGTTAAACAGTAATGACTACTTCTGTAATCTGAGATGATTGTGGTGTCTTAAAGCATGTGATTAGACTAGTATATGCATGAGAGTTATGTTAAACATGTGAATAATGTGATTAAGTGATTAATGTGTCGAATTGACATTGCTACTATAGAAGGCTGTGGAGCCATACTGTAGAAAAGTCCCTATGGGAAGGCTCAAGGTATATGTGATATCCTGTGGGTATCAGGATGAAATCCTGGAGGTGGACAAGTACCACTGGTTAGGGTGGAGAGTGCTTCTCCCAATTCTACACAGTTACCAAGATTCGTCACTGTATTGCCTAGGTGACGGGTATGTGTTATGTGTGTAATGTGTCCTTCTTTATGGTGGTTCGGACTATGTGTCACAGCAAAAGATGTGTAAAGATGTAAATTAAGTGTGAATGTGCAAAGTGAATATGTGAAAGTGATGTGATAATGTGTTTCAATGTGTAAGAATGTGAAACCATAAGATTAAGTTACTTTTATGTTAAAACAGCAAGCAAAAGATGAGAATATGTGACATATGAGCATGTTGAATGTGGTAGATATCATGCTAGTATCACTAGTAGATATGTGTTTAATATCATGATTTAGATGCTTGAAAATGTGCCATGAAATGAGTTGTAAATTGTATCATGAGTTATGTTAAATCCATGTGTAGTTAGCATGTTATAGATTGTTCATTTAGTATTTGCTTGTTGCTACAGGATCATGTGATAAATTGCTCTATATATTAAACTTGTGTAGAATAAATGTGGTAAGTGTTTGGATGTTCCAATAGGTTACTTGCTGAGTCTTTTGTGAAGACTCATCCTTGCTTGAACATAAAGGTAAGGTAGGTATTCCTGAGATCGAGGAGGAGATAGTGAGGAGCGATTCTGAGCGAGAGGAGTAGCTGAGATTTGGAGAGCTATCCACATAGCTTATACTTTTCTTTTACTTAGTACGTGAGACGATGTTATGATAAGGACTTGTTTATTTGTGGACTTTGTATATTTATTTTGCTACTATATAGACTGTGGAATGTGTGTGGTAATGATGGAATAAGAGTTACTTTCATTTTCGCTATACGTTCCTTTGTTATTTGTGTACATCTCTACCTACTGTGTTGTGCTAAGTACATGTTCCACTGTGATGACAAGATTTATATCAATGTGGATTGGTATAATTGTATCGATATAAAGTGGGTCGTTACACAAAGCCCCATATGATGTACCAGCCGAAGCCCCAGCTGCAGAATCAGCTAAAATTCCAACAACAGATACAGTCGAAGCCCCCCTAGTGTTCCATCAGCTAACACTCCTAGTGCAGTTCTCCCTAGTTACTCCAATATCTCTGTTGAGGAAGATTCAATCTCTCAGCTGGAGACCAGGACCTCTACTGAGTAGATTCCTTTAGAACATACTCCTCCACCATAGTCTCAAAGCTCGTACCAACCACCCATTAATGATCCTTGCACAACTCAGGGGGAGCAACCTCAAGCCCCTAAAGACCCATTACAGTCTGATCAGTCACATAGAGCTCAGATCAAGGAACATGATCAGCATAGAACTGAAGAGCCATCAGCTCCCTGGAAACAAGACATTGCAGATATCAAACTTGAGGTCAATAAACTTGGTTATCAGCTAGAGTCCATGAAGTCAGAGTTATCTTCTGAATTTGGTAGACTACATACTGCCATGAGCACCCTCACCACCCTGGTTCAAGCAACTCTTTGCTCCCAACCTCTAGCAACCCCTTCTGTGCCCCAGACAATTCTAAGAAAGAAGTCCACTGCCAAGAGGCCCCGTCCCACTCTGGCACAAGGTGAAACCTCTTCTCACCAACCACCTACCTCTCCCCTTCCAGATCCAAAGCCACATCTATTCTTCCCACCTCCACCTCCTGAGCCTTCACAACCCCCGGCACCTGAACAGTCATCCCCTCCACCTCCTACCTAGGATCAACCACCCCCTCCAAGTCAACCTACTCCATCGCCGGTTCCCTCTCCTCCTCCACCCTCCCAACCAACCCCCAATCCTAAGACCCATCCTGAGGTCAAACTTGAAGATATTGCCTTTGAAGTCCCTCTGGGTCCTCAAGCCTCCTCCTCAAAACCATCCAAATCTAAACGTCACAAGCCTGCACCCAATGAACCTAAATACCCCCCATTGGCTTACTACTTTCTTCACCACCCAAGAGCAGAAATTTATAGAGAGTATCTCAAAATTTGGAAATATCATCTGGCTCTTAGACGCCCAACTCTGGACCTCAAAGACTGGCTATTCATACTAGTGGATCTGAAACAATTTCATGGCAAAGAACTGCAACATCTTTTCGATACAATTGAGCATCTGACATAGGAACAGTGGCTTAAGCAACATCCAGATGATGCCAGAGATTTTTTCAAGACCAATGCTCACGAGTTAGGATAGGCCGACTTGTTGTCAGTTTGGATGCATGGTTTGAGCAGCAAGCTCACATTGAGCACAATGATTATCTTGAATTGGTGACAAGACAAATTACGAGGCTCCTCCTCTTCAACAAACAAAGGTTGAATCTTAAAATCCCTTGCATTTCTTATCATCAGTATGATAGGCTCCTTAAATTTCATGCTCACCCTGATCCCTCTACTTCTCACATTCTGAGACTGATCTCTACCCTTCTCTCATTGGTGCCATTGCTACAAGTCCGCAATCTTCCTAGCTTCTCACAATGGCCATACGAACTCAATGCATGAAACTAGTCAAATATCAAATTTCTATATCCTTGTTCGAATGCCTCCTTCTCATTGCCAGAAAATACTCCTCCCTTACTCATTCCATTCAGCTCATTCTTGCTCAAATAGAAAGGCTTTCACTATATGAATGGCACAAATCCTACACTACACTATCCACTGAGTACACTTTCTTCGAAGGTAACATTAATGACTATTTTTCCCACAAATATGCCACCTTAGGGGGACATTCCACTCCAATTTGGACTGACAGATTTAATCTCTACTATAAAGCAAAACATGATGCCCAGGACGACTGCTACTTATGGGCCATGACTTCCACCTTCTTCTTCCTTCAAGCCAAAAGTCAATACTTTGTTCTTATCAAATTTCAACTCACACTTCCAACTACCACCACTATCCATACTCTTTACCAAAGGCATCTTGCATACCTTAAACACTCTCTAGGTCCAAATGCCCATATGGACTTTGCCCTTTTTGATAGATGCCTCCATGGAGTTGAGCATAACCTTCACTAATTCCTCCTTTCGTACCATCAAGCCTTTCCCTCCACCCTATACTTGACTGATGATGAGTTGTCACTCACTTTTCGTTGACATGACAAAAAGGGAGAGAGATGTAATGAGATGAAATGCAACTTTGTAATGTAAAGAGGATGTCAAATTATAAAAGAAAGGGGGAGAAAACTTATGTATTTTCATATCTCTTATGTGTGAATATAGCTGCTTTCTTGCTGCATTTTCACCTTAATATCTGTATTTTGTCATCAACAAAAAAGGCGGAGATTGTTGAACCTCTGCCCAATATATACATTGCATATTTACAAATTTAAACCATAACATACAGTAGTTTTGAAGATGACAAAACAAACATATATCTACTTATAAACAAAACTATATTCCTCTCCCTTACATGACATATAACAAAATATCTAAAGCATATTTAGTCATACAAATTATTCTTCTCAGAAAATCCTAAGTATACCTTTGTTTGCCTAAGAAATATACGAAGTTCACTTCATCATATACAAAGTCCACTTCGTCACATCTAAAGTTAGCTTCGTCATATACAAAGTAAAACATGAAGACCTTACTTCGACTGATCATGTTGAAATTATGATATATGAAGTTCACTTCGTCATATCCGAAGTTAGCTTCGTCATATGCGAAGTAAAACATAAAAACCTTACTTCGACTGATCATGTTGAAATCATGATATACGAAGCTCGCTTTGTCATATCTGAAGTTAGCTTCATCATATGTGAAGTAAAACACAAAGACCTTACTTCGACTGATCATGTTGAAATCATAATATACGAAGTTCACTTCGTCATATCTGAAGTCAGCTTCATCATATCCGAAGTTTACTTCGACATATACGAAGATCACTTCATCATATTTGTTGTATCATTTGATTAAATAACATTATATCTTTATCAGAAAAATGAAGAATATACAAATTGTATGATATTTTTTCATCATTAACATTTTATATCATATTCATGACATTTTTAATGTAGAAAGCTCACGGTAAAATTCTTGAATTCAGCTACATTCTGAATTACAAATCTTTAGTACGAATGATAAATCAACATGTATTTCACGCTTACTTTTACAAGATCTTAAGATATAAAAATATCATGGCTCTATTTCTAAAAATATCCTTATCCTAAAAGCCAGAGTCAAAGTCTATGAAAAATATCTTTTGGCATCTGCCACTAAGAACATCCATATTGTCCTCTGTCAGATCTGCAATCACGATCTATACCTACTACATATTTTATCTATATGCAGAACCTTTTTCAACAGAACATTAATTGTTGATGGTCGTCAACATTTCAAATATCTCACAAGTACCTATGATCATCTTCGTAGCTAACATATTGGACCCAGTCTAGTATATCTTGGAACTTGTATATTTCAAGATAAAGATGAAATAGCATCAGCATAAAAGACCATCTGATAAATGTGAATGTAAAAGACATGCACGTCGCCCTCGAAAGAAAACATGCATGACTCTCTCTCTCTCTCTCTCTCTCTCTCTAATGGGAAGATTCAAATAGATCAAGAAATGACTATCTCTTCAAAGGATAGATTCAAATAGATCAAGCAACGGCTACAAAGATGACGCCTATAAATATATTGACAGTTGGAAGAAGCAAATATAAATGAGCATGGGAGATAACAAGCCATATATAAGATAGCAAAAGAGAGAGACAAGCATATACTTGAGAAGAGGTGAAAAAGGTGCAAGTGTGCTGCGTCATGCTTCCTCTCCATAAACATTGCATAGGCACTGCGTTGAAGTCTTACCTATGCATGCAGTGAAGCAACTGTTCAAATTTCGCCTTGTAAAAGGTTCTTTTCTTAGACTCAGAAAGTTGTTCTTCAGGCTAAATCTCTCCTTCCTATTCTTCTAGTCTGGAGTCTTTCTAAAGTCTAGTTCTCCATATAAGGAGCTTGTTAAAAGTAAGTGCACCCCTTTAGAAAGGGAAGACCTGCTGAGCAGGGTGTGTACCCCTCTAGAAGAGGGAAGGCCAAGGTAGTCTTGGTGGTCTTTTCCCCTTTGTAAAGGGAAGGCTAGTGGTAGCTAGCAGATTATTTTTCCCCTTGTGTAGAAGGAAAGACCGGTAAGTACTGGAGTGTTGTATCTTTGAAAAGATAGTGAAATCCTAAGCTTGGCTTGGGGACTAGACGTTGGACTTCCATTGGAAGAAAGGTCCGAACCAGGATGAAACTTGTGTGTCCTTTGTGGTTTGACTAACCTAACTAACGTACGCTCTTAAGTAATTGATAATTTTGCTTTTGTGATGAAAAACACATATTCAACCCCCCCCCCCCTCTAGGTGAAAAGCTCTACTGTCATCGATCCAACAGGGTGCTCTTTACTCGTGCCCCTCCTCTTCAGTATCCATAAGTTCATCAGCACTACCTGAAAACGTTTAGGAAAGCAAGTGTGAGAACATTAACGCTAAATAGGATTTACATCTCATGGTGCGAATAATGATATATGTGATTAGCATTTTTAAGTAGAATTCTTACAAGGCGAAAGACAAAAGCATACACGATATTACCCACAAGATCAAATGACTAATTAGAGTAGAATACTCAATATATTTTTTTAACGATCATATAGACTTTCATAAGTATTGGGGGTCCACCATGAGACTAGAAAAAGGCATCCGGTCAAGCGGTCACGATTTAGACCCAGAATTAATTTCATTCTCTTTTACTATGTTAACCCTCCTTAAAGTGAGATGACTGGTTCCAACGTGATTTTATTGTGTACCAAAGACTTATTACTTTGACAAACCTTATTTTTCTAGTTATTGTATGCCTCCTCATAGTGTCCTTTATGTTTGTGTGCACCCAAGACCTTAAATGCTATCAACCCCATGTTAAAAGTGTTAATTACATGAATATGATTCTAATGTTCTATATGGAAGTGATCATACTCTCCTTTGATTTTGTCTTGATTTAGCTTAATGTTAAACATGTCATGCTATAATTGTGCCATAAACTTGCTTGAAGAGAACATGCTATTTTAGGATGGACCTGCTCTATTTAAAGCTTTCCTTTAATGATCCTGCTTTTCTTTCCAATTTATTGCCATATACTAACCGTTCTTTGCACGCATAGTTAGGAAAGTCTCTGAGTCATGACACTTACACGCTTGCACAATAGGCACACCCTTCTTGGGGGATTGAAAGCTCTCTATTGGACATTCCGTTCCGGCAGAGTAGGAACATTTCCACCAAGACCTCCGTAAGTCTCTGTACTCTATAGATTCCCTTATAGAGACCAAGCTAGTTGTACCATGAAGTTGCCTAGAGTTAGAGAGCACTTTGTTCCGTGTGCGTCCTATCATATCTTGGTCAAAGAGATTAAAGTCTATGGAACTTCAAATTTTTTCGTTATGTTGTCCGATTGATCTTTCGAGCTATAGTCATATCTTTGAACTCCGTGAATGATCATGTCCTTGTTACTATGAACTTATTTTTGAAATTTTACGGCCATAATATGTATATGTTTGATCAGCACAATGTGGGACTTTGGTCTATTTGACTAATGCATGTGCAAATAAGGGCCCTGTCTAGTCCTAGGGAGGAGCGCCCCGACGTGCTTATTAACCTCAGAGTATGGACTTTTGTTGTGTGGCATGACACCGGTATGTGTGCAAGATTTGAATGTGCCATCATGTGATATGATATGTTTGACCATGTGAATATGTGGTGTTGTGTGATATGGCCAGTCTCCTTTCATATGATACATTCTTTCTTAAATCCCTAGCCCAATGCTATATGAAAGTTAGTACATGATTCACTATGATATCTGTAATGTCCTCAAATTTCATACATCATGATTTACTCAATAATTACTATTTATGCATAATAATTAGTCTTAAATCTAGATATTTAGACCCAATGGTGTATGTAGGACACATTGTCATATACCGGTACCACTTTTGATCGTATGCACCCCGACAGGGCGACACTGAATTTTGATAACAGAATTTAATTTCGAGGCCACCATAATTTTCAAAAAATGTGTTGATCCAAAAAATATAGATATCAAGAATTAGTGGTGCTCGGATATCGAGATTTAGTTGGGGGCAATTTTCACCCAACAAAATTTAATTTGAAAAATTAAACTAAAATCACCATAATTTATAGCATCTTCCAATTAGTTTATGATTTAAATTTTATCTTGAATGGACATCATATGGATACTAAATTAAAGGTCCAAAATAATAGAAGAATTAAATTTCATTTAAGTAAAGGATTTATGTTTTTTTTTTAAACTCACGAGAGATGCTTAGCCTTGAAGCAAAGCTATGACATGCGTTGGGGTGTGGGTATTCCCAACGTGGTAAATCTAGCCTCAAGTTAGAAAGATGATAAGGCTTAGCCATTCTACGTGTTTGGATGCATAAAAAACTCATGCAATCGAAGGCTTCGATAAGCCCCTAATGTGGCTGATGGAGGAGGTTGAGAGATGATGAGGATTTTCCTTATCCTTATCCATTTTGTAGCCAGGACAGCCTATATAAACCTCATTTATTCACTCCTATGTACCCTTTGGACACTGACATCATCTCTTATGCTGCTGCTCCTTCTATTGCTATAAGAGGCTACGCCTAGGAGAATAGTAGAAGAAGGAAGAAAGATTTCTTCTCATCATCAAGTAGGATTTACCTAAAGATTTCTTCTCATCATCAAGTAGGATTTACCTTTTCTCTCTCTTCCTATTTCCCCACATGCTATTTGTACTGTGAAAGTCTCCTTATTTCATCCGACTAGTTGTTTCATCATGTTGATCATGGAATCTTGTGTATAGTGTTCTATCCCTAGTTTTGATGATGTCATAAATCAAGTAAATTGTCATAAATGTCTAACACAAGTTATTTGTATCACAGGAACATTCATAAAGCTAAAGTCAACTCATTTGCATCAACGGAAGAGTCACTAAAGTTTAGTGATGCTCATAAGGTCGACTCTTCACAGAGGTTAGGTCGACACTCAATGAGGTTTCAATAGCACTGATATTCAGAGTATCAGATAAGGTCGACACCAGATGTGGATCAGGTCAACACTAATCAAATTCTCTGTAAGCTTTCGAAGAGAAGTGTTGGCTGAGGTCGACTCTATTTGAGGATGAGGTCGACTCTACCAGACTGCCAGGTCGACTCTGAAGGAAGGTTAGGTTGACTCTATCATCAGATAAGGTCGACACTATGATGCTGTAAGGTTGACTCTACATCACAGTTAGTCAGAATCACAATCACCTGGATGAGGTCGACTCTGGAGGGCATAGAGTCGACTCTACTGAAGATTTTACACTGATCCAAGTTAAGTCTCATGGATGTGTGTCGACTCTATAATCTGGATGCGTCGACTCTATGATACTTATTCTACAGAGACAAAAAGGATCTTCCAGGGCATAAGTGATGGGCACGTGACCCAAGGTCCAACGATTGGGACTTCGGGTACACGTCACATGGTTATTGAAGATACCACCTTTTGGCGGCAAAAGAATCTCCCAAGTTTTTGGGATTCTGTTGAGGGGCCCACTGAAAAGATTCTGTGAATCAGATCAAAAGAGACGAGTCGTCCTCTACAGTAGCGTATCGCACAACAGAGGGAAAAGAGCAGTGATCTGAGAGCATGAAAAGTGCAGAGAGCAAGAGTTTGAGTTCAGGGAGAGCATCCGACTTCAGAACAGTCATCGGATCAAGAGGAGAGGTCACTGGATCGTGCCTTCTTCCAATATGAAGACCTGCTGCTGATCAACTGAATAGAAGATCGGAATTCATCTTAGATTTAGAGGCAATTGATCTATGTGCTGCAACCAGAAGATGAATTCAATGAACTCAAGCATGAAGAAGTTGCAATTGGAGCTCAAGGAGTTTTATGACCAGATTTAACTCCGGAGTAGAGTGTTTGCCATTTCTAAACTTCTTCAGACTTCTGTTTAGTTAGTTTTTCTCATTATCTTCAAGTCATCACTCTGATTGGTTGTCTACTTCGATTGGAGTAGACGAAGTTGATCCTACACTTGCTGTGTTTGGATCGTGAGATTTGGGTAAAATCTTGAAGTTGTGAATCAGTGGATTGTTGAAGCTGTGTATCAGCGGTTTTGTAGAAGCTGTGAATCAGTGGCTGTGTGAGAGTCTCACACATTTGATTTCATAGTGAAGCCTCACTAGTTTAGGGAGGGGTGGACGTAGGTCTCCACACTGAAGCCGAACCACCTTAAAAAATATTGCTCGCACTTGTGTGGTTTGTTGTTCTCTGCTTAGATTGTTTTCATCAGATCGGATCCTAATTTTGAGGTTTTAATTTCTAACTAGTTTTTAAATTGGTCGATATCTATTCACCCCCCCCCCTCTAGATATTCCTTCTACACTCAACACATGGTATCAGAGCTAGGCTCTCCAATTCATTTGGTTTTACAACCAGAAGAGGTCCGTGTAATATGGAGTCCAGAGGTTATATTACTGAAGGTCATTCTGTGAATAGACCCCCTTACTTTGATGGTACTAACTATGCATACTGGAAAACTCGTCTGCAGGTATTTTTGCGAGCACAAGACCATCAAATATGGAGGGTGGTAAGCAATGGACCTTACGAGCTGTCTGAGGATGAAGAGAAGTGGACTCAAGAGGAGATTAAGAAGTCAAATGTTAATTGGAGTGCGATGAACATCATGCAGTGCTCACTCCATCCAACAGAGTTCTCAAGGGTATCATCATGCTCAAGTGCTAAAGAAATCTGGAATCGCCTCATGGTGATCTATGAAGGTACGTCAGAGGTAAAAGAAACAAAAGTAAACATGCTAGTTTTGGAATATGAAGCATTTAAAATGAAGCATGATGAAACAATTTCTGAAATGTTTGGAAGGTTAACTCTGTTAACAAATGGCATAAAGAATCTAGGGAAAACTTATACATAAAAAGAACTTGTTAGGAAAATCCTTAGATCTTTAACTCCTATTTGGAAAACCAAAGCTACAGTAATTGAAGAATCTAGAAATTTGTCCACAACTACTGTTGATGAGTTAATCGGTTCATTAATGACTTATGAGTTGGGATTGAAAAGAAGTAAAGAAATGTTAAGAAGAAGAAGCCACTACTCTCAAGGCAAGTCCTAGTACTAAGGAGGCTACTGAAGAAAGCGAGTCATCCACTTCTGAAGATGATTCAGATGAGTTTGCTCTAATTACAAGAAAATTCAGAAATTCCTGAGGAAAAATGTAAGGGTTTTCTGAAAAGAAATCACAGTCAAATAGTTTCTCAAAGCCCAAACAGATATGAATAAGAAATCTGATAGAATAGTTTGCTATAATTGCAGGAAACCGGGACATGTGAAATCTGAATGTCTTGAATCTCTGAAGAAAGCACGACTCAGATGAACGAAAAATAGACAAAAAACTATGGTTGGGACATGGAGTGAGGAAGAAGATGATGAAGATGAAGAGAGCTAAGAATATGAGGAGTCACAGACAAAGATCTGTCTGATGGCCAGAGGAGGAGAAGGAGATGAAAAAGAGGTAAATTCTCCTTTAAAGATTTTTACTTAAATGATTGGGAGCATGTATACTTTGAATTTCTAGACCAATACGATGAGCTTATAAATAAAAATAAAATGCTTAAAAGAAAAATAACATTTTTCTCAAGATACTTCAGTGGAAGAGAAAGAAAAAGAACTGATTTAAGAAATTAATGTTCTAAAAGAAACTGTTAGTGAATTAAAAATTAGAAATATTGAAAATGTCAATGAGATAGCTCTTGCTGCTGAAAAGAATCTTTCTTTAAACAGTGTGAACACTGAAATGAGAAAAGAACTTGAAACTCTTCAAAAAGAGGTGACTAGAAGACAGGAAGCATTGGAGAAATTTGTGAGTGGTAAGAATAACCTTGAAGCCTTGCTTGGAACCAAAGTTAACTCTTAATAAAGAAAGGGTTAGGCTTTAATCCTTCAAAGAAGAAAAAATAGGGTTGAAAACCATCACATTTATTTTCAACAAATTTAGAAGCTTCCACTTCAAGAAAACAAGTTAATGGGAAGAACATTCAAAAATTGAGAAAGAGAAATAATAAAAATTTTAAAATTGGAAAGTCAAACAAAAAGAATAAAACAGGTGATGGAATCAAACCTATGCCACAGGGGAACAAAATTTGGAAGTCACCTGATTGGGTAGGTCGACGCTATGTTTATGATAGGTCGACACATTCACACACTAGACCACAGAATATGGTCAGGTGGACTCATGATAGGCCAACACCTTCACATGTCTGGTCACAGAACAGATGGACACATGGTAGGTCAACACCTACTTACAGAAATTCACAAAATATGTCTAGGTGGAGTCATGTAGGTCGACACTATCCCTATAGAGTGTCAACACATTTTTATGGTTTTGCTAAATCTGATCAATCTGGATATCCTAAAAGGTTTAGAGTCAGAATAATTTTTGGTTTCATCAAAGAAACACTAGCGGAAGTATGAAAGAAATTCTGAAAATGAAGAAAAATAATGTTTCTAAAATTCTGAAATAACAAAAAAATAAAACCAACATCAGATCGGGAACATAATCAAACCATAGGAAAAGGCAAGCCTAGATTCCGAAAAATCTGTTTTCTTATGTGCTTAATCTGGGTGATGTGAAGGGACCCAAATGTACTTGGGTTCCAATCGAGTTTTCTTTGATTGTTTTTACAGGTATGTCTTACAGCCAAGAACAACAAGTGATACCTTGATAGTGGTTGTTCAAGACATATGACTAGAGACAAAGATAAATTCTGTCTTCTGTCTAAAAAGAAAGCTGGTCATGTTACTTTAGGGGGAAATAACAAGGTAAGATTGTCGGTTCAGGTAAGTAGGTAGAAATCCTTCTAAGTCAATTGATGATGTACACTTGTGGAAGGATTAGAGTACAACCTTCTGAGCATAGCCAACTGTGTGACAAGGGTCACAAGGTAATCTTTGACTCTTTGGTTGTACAATTTTTAACCGATTCAAATTGTGTGAAGTTTTCTGGAAAAAGAATTAACAATGTTTACATGGTTGACCTGGATGAACTAAAGCACCAATTTATGTTTAACTACCAATAAAAAATGATCTGCATGTTTATGGCATCGTAGACTAGGTCATGCTAGCTACAACATGTTACATAAATTGGTTAAATCAATATGGTGAAAGGCTTACCTGAAATTTTTTTAAACAAAACTGAAAATCTGTGAAGCATGCACACAGGGCAAGCAAACAAGAAAATCTTTAAAAGTAGATCTGAAAAGTCATTCTTCCAAATCTTTTGAGCTTATTCATATGAATCTGTTTAGACCCACAAGAGCAAACAGTATAAATGGAAAAAGGTTTGGGTATGTTCTTGTTGATGACTTTTCTAGATTTACTTGGGTTTTCTTCCTTGCTCACAAGAGTGATGCCTTTATGGAATTTCATGATTTTTACAAGAAAATTGTTTAGGAAGGAAAGTTTAAAGTAATTTCTATCATGTCTGATCATGGTGGTGAGTTTGAAAATGCTGACTTTGAAAAACTTGCAGGGAGAAGGGATTTCCCACAGATTTTCATCACCAAGGACTCCTGACAGAACGGAGTTGTAGAGAGAAGGACGAACACTCGTGGAAATGGCAAGGACCATGCTGATTGGGAGTGGACTGCTAAGAAAATTCGGGTAGAGGCAGTAAGCACTTCATGTTATATTATAAATCGTGCAATGGTAAGGCCTCTTAGCAAAAAGACTCCTTATGAACTGTTGAATGGTAAGAAACCTTCCATTGCTCATTTTAAAGTGTTTGGCAAAATGTTTTATCCGGAATAACAATAAAATAACTGGACAAATTTGAACCTAAAAGTGAATTTGGGATCTTTCTTGGCTATTCTGATCATTCAAGAGCATATAGAGTTTTTAATGTAAAAGATCAAACAATTGAAGAATCCCCTCATATCACATTTGATGAACTTAATGCTGATTTGTGCAGGGAAAAAGAAGATGGAGAATTTCGGAAGAAGAGGAAGGAATCAGCAGCAAAGAAAATTTAGATGATTTCAATGGAAAAGAGTCAGCAGATGTAAATGAAGACAGAGATCTGATAGCCCGCAAATGCGTCGTTAAACACGTGGCTAACAATCTTAAATTAATCAGCCTACACTAAATATTTTGACAATAGTTAAGTGGTGAGAGCCGAGTCGATCCCGCGGAGAAGTAGATTTTTAACTTTGAAAATCTTAAGTTTTAGATTAAGAAAATAACGTGGTGATATTAAAACTAAGTTGCACGAAATAAATCTAAACTAAGTGAAATAGATAAAAAGAGAGAGATAAAGAGTGGATTAAAGAACATGAAACGAGATTTAAATTACAGTCCACTAAATAATAAAAAAAAATAACAAAGGAATATTGTTTGCTAAAAAAATCAATAACTACAACAAAGAAAATATGAGAATTTGAGAGAGAAAGGAGAGAACGAGAGAGAGAGGAGAGATAGAGAAGAGAGAGAAGAGGGAGAAAGAAGAGAGAGAACAGAGAGATGAAAGAGAGGAGAGGTGCTACTATAGATCCACGGTTACTATAGCAGTGCTATAGTACTGCGAAAGAAGAAGAAGACGTACCTCCTTCAGCGGCTCAGGCGTGAGGCGGCCTGGGCGCCTGTGTGCGTGGGCACCAGGTGGAGGGAGTGGCGGGCGGCTGGCGAGCTCGCGCAGGTGCGAATGCGGAGGCGACCTGGTGCGGGTAGGCGATGTCACGGGCGTGGAGGCGACCTGGCGTGGGCAGGCGCTGTCGCGGGCGACGCGAGCGTTGGCGGTAGAGGGCGCTGGCGCGGTGGGCGTGGCGACTTGCGTGCAGGCGGGCGGCCTGCAGAAGTGGCATTGCGGGTGGGGGTGGCCGGCTGTGCACCCATGTGCACAGCGGGCGATCTGCGGATGCTGCTGCATGTGTCATGAAACGAGAGAGAATAGAGCCAAGAGAGAAGAAGAAGAAGAAGAAGAAGAAGAAGAAGAATGAGAACTAAGAAGATGTGTGTCCCCGTCCAAGAGAGGGAGAAGAGATTGTAGGAGAGGGGAAGAGAAGGCCGGTGGAAGGGAATGGGGGAAAAAGTGTGCGGTCCTCGAGAGGAGAAGAGAGAGAAGACAAAAGATGAGAAGAAGAGGAAGAAAATGTTTATAAAATAGATAGAGAGAAGAGAGGAAAGAGGAGAGATTAAAAGAGAAAGATTTTTGGAAAATAGAGGAGGGGATTTGAAAAATGAGAGGGAGTTTTAAAAATGAAGAAAGAGAGGGGAAGATTTTAAAATTAGAATCTCATGTTTTCTCTTTGTCCAACTTGATCCATTAACATCTGTTGATTGGCCCATTAACCTGAAAATAAAATGCACACGAGTTTTAGTCAATTATCATATTTATAATGAAGTGGTAATAGATTCTTATCAAACTAATGGCCATTTGTCAATAAAAATAACATAATTATCAGTAACAATGTATACTTATCAAGTCAACTGAAACATAAGGATGTTAAGAGATCATCCACAGGAAAGTATCATTGGTAATTACTTGATCCTCCTAAGACTAGATCATTTTAAGATCATTTCTGAACTGATCAAAGGCTCTTTGGTTGAGCACTACCCCTAAGAAAATAATTAAGTTTTTAAATATTAAATATCATGTTTTTGCTATGAAAATCTTAAAAGGCTTTCTACAAATTAAAGAATTAATTATACATACCACTGAAAATAGTTTGGACAAACTCTATCTCGAGAAATTTTTAAGTCCACAGACCACTCTATGAATCAGACTGTGGACTGCCGACTTCTAAGATCGAAATATCTTTGCACAAAATCATCTCCAAAATTTTTTCTAATCTAGACAACTTCACTGTATCGACTGTCAACTCCGACTTCTACAGTCGAATGCGTCCTTCTGGACAACTCTCAGAAGATGAAGTATTTGTAATGACTGCCAACTTCGACTCATACAGTCGAATGTCATAGATCTAACTCCTCAGTATCCGACTCTGAAGTCGAATTCTTGTCTCGTTTTGTTAATCTCCATAGAAGTCGAATTCAGTCTATCCAACTCTTAAGTCGAATTATGACTTTCTATTTCATCTATATCCAACATGAAACGTCGAATGCTATATTCTCTTCGCAACTCTGTTGAAGTCGAATCAGTCTAGTTCTATGCGCTCTTAGAGTCGAATAGTAATCTCTCTGTATCCGATTCACTGTCAAGTATGTACTTGTACTTTTCTGTGAAGACACTATTTTATTATCTGATGAAATATTAGTTGGCATATCTTTTTAACTTCCTGATACATTCTTGTTAAACCATCATTGACTGAATATTTTCTGAATCTATCAGATTATCATTTTTTAATATGTTCTGACAAGAGCGACATATTATACTTAAAATATCCATCAAAAAATTGTTTTATGTCTGCACTGAAATTTTATTTAATTGGTCTCTAGCTTCATGACAGTAGTCTAGATTTCTTCCAATACAGAAGACATGTTGCATTATGGTTTTCAGGCGCATGACATCTGATAGAGGCTCACCTACCACTGTCAGAATTTGTCCATACCTCTGTTAAAAACTGACTGTCCATCTTTTATTGGTCTGAAAAGCTATCTGTTCGAGGGTCCATACTTTGTATTTTTCTATGAACTCACCTACTACAAAAAGTATGGAGGTACCCGTCTTTTTGTCTTGTCTTGTTGGCCCTCTTGGTACGGCAGCAAGCAAACCTAGAGGGGGGGTGAATAGGTTTTCTGAAATCTGAAATAGAATCTTAAAACACAGAAAATAACACTTGAAGGTTTGGTTAGTTTAGAGTGATAAAGAGTAGCAGTGCGGAAGCAAATAAACAATCACACAAGACACAGAGATTTATCCTGGTTCGGCCCTTCCCACATGGAAGTCCTACGTCCAGTCCCCAAGCAAACTCTTGGGATTTCACTAACCAAGGGTACAGTCCCCCTTATGGACTTACAACACCCTGGATCCCCCACCAGGTCTTCTTCTCTTTCCCGGCAAGAAGGCAGCCCACTTCTCTTACAGGTAAAGAAGCCACCTCCTGGAACAAAACCCAGTTAGGTTCTGCTAGACACCAACCCCTAGCTGGGTTAAACTGTATACAGTCCTACAGCTGGACACAGATCTTTCTTAGAAAGATCAGACTGAGAGACCTTACAAGATGAACACTCATGTAAAGCTCACAGTCCCAAACTCTCCCCAGATATACAATAAGCTCGGAGAGAAACAGAAGAGAGAAAAGAAGGCTCGAATGCTTGAAAGCTTGGAAGCTTGAGAGCTTGAAATGATTGAATGCTTCTTCTTGGCTCAGGCTCTTTCTCTCTTTCCTTGAGTGTATGTGGCGTGAAGGTGCTTCTCACAGATGTACACTCCTTCAAAGATATCAAGAAAAGGCTCTTGTTGTTCTTCAGCAATGCTCCATCTTTTATATTGAGCAGCTTTGAACAAATCCGTTGAAGAGATAGCCGTTTGAGTTTTGGATCCGTTGGAGTTCTAGCCGTTGCTGATCTTCTCTTCATTTGTCTTAATCAGACTCTGATGGTCTTCGATGTCTGTGAGCATAGAAGAGAGTGTTAGCATAAAAGAGTGTTATGATAAACGATGCATGGTACTGTGCTTCTGCTAACATACTGAAAATAGTAGGTCATATCTTTTTGACAAGATTCTGAAATATGCATGCAGCTTTTTGTCAGAAGATATTTGACTTTTCATTTAAGCGCCAAGCATATTTGAAATATAAAAGCAATCTGTGTTTGATCAGAATTCATGAAGAAATCGTTATGAGCATGACTTATGAAATCGTTAGAGAGCGAAAATCGATGTGAACAAATCGTTGTGAGAGCAAGTCGTTGCGCTCACTTATAGAATCGTTATGAGATCGACTTCTTAGAAAATCATTGCGGTCACTTAAGAATCGTTATGGAACGACTTTTATCAAATCAATATGCCAAAGAAGAAGTCGTTATGGCACTTATCAAATCGTTATGACATCGACTTCTTAGCAAATCGTTACGCTTACAGAAGAAATCGTTATGGCATCGACTTCTTGCGCTTACAGAAGAAGTCGTTATGGCATCGACTTCTTAGCAAATCGTTGCGGCGCTTGATACTTTGGCACTTTAAACAGAAATCGATGTATATTGATAAACATCGATTTTATCATTTAGTGCGCCAAATATTGCATCAATGAAAGACTTAGCATTTTGCTATGGGATTGATGCGACACAGATGAAACAAAATATTCATTATGTTATCATCATAAGTTTGTTATCACCAAAATACAAGAACAAATAGAGAGTGGTTCAACAATCTCCCCCTTTTTGGTGATGACAAAATTTATGTGAATTTTCTGACACAAATATAGAAGCATAAAAAAAATGCAGAAAATTCATAGAACATACAAATTCTCCCCCTTTTTGTCATAACCAAAAAGGAAGGATCTTACCATGCATTCTCTCCCCTTTGAGAAAATTCTTACCATTGAGGGGTTCAACAATAATAGATATTCAATGAATAACTTCCCCTTAGTGAAGGCCCCCCTGAGTATGAGACTCCCCCTTAGTCTGTGCTCCCCCTGAGCATGAGAGACTCCACCTAAATGAAACTTGAAAATAATTATTAGTAATATTTAAAATTTACGAATAAATTAATGACTACTCCCTCTTCAGATATGAGATGGATGAAGAGTTGGCAGTCTTCAGTGCCTTGAGCATCCTTTGTTCCTGATGCCCCAAGGCTATCCTGCAAATGAGCTACTCAGAAGTAGGTACCCAAATAATTTTGGGTCCTTGATCGTTAGATGCATAAAAATAGCCTTAGGTATCCAAACTAGGTGCTTAGTTGTGCAGGTGTTCACAGTGTGTCCTAGTTTATTGCAATGAGAGCAGCATGAATATAATTTGTTTTGCAGTTCTTATTGCCTTTGTGATGCATGATTTGATCATAATTTTTAGAAACCTTTTCTTTTGATAAAGCTTGGTTGTTTCAGGTTCCTTTTTCTGAGGCATTTTGGTTTCTTTTACAAATTTTGGTAAAGGATATTTTCCTGAGTTTATTACTTGTTTTCCTTTTTCTGGAGGTGTATAACCAAGCCCTTGTTTGTCATTTCCAGATTTTGATCCTTTTAAGCATAGGCTAGAGTGTTTTCCTTTAGTTAATTTACTACTGATTCTTTTAAATAGAGATTTTCTTCAGTTAGAGTTTTAATTTTTCTTCTAACTCTAGCTTCTCTTTGTTCTTGCTTTCAAATCTTCATTTAAATAAATTTTTATCTTTATATTCTTTTAATTGTTCTTCTAGTTGTTCCATTTCTGATTTAAGATCAGAATTAGTGTTTTCAAACAGGTAAGGTTGCTCTTGAGATTTTTTTGTTCTTTTACAACAACCTTATGCTTATTATATAGTTCATTAAAGACTTCTTCTAAGTCTTCAGACTCTGACCCTGAATTTGTGCAAGAGTCAAAAGAAGGTTCAGAGAGTACCTCATTTAGTCCCACCATGAGGGCTAGATTTACCTGCTCCTTTTCGGAATCTGAGCTTGATGATTCTGAGCTTGTGACCTCATCATTTTCCCAAGCAGCTGCCATTGCTTTTCTTTTGAATTTCTTGTGCTGCTTCTTGGGCTTTTCTGGTTGACCAGTCTTCTTGAGTCTTGGACAATCTGGTCTCAGATGTCCAGGTTTTCTGCATTCATAGCAGACTGGTCCTTTTCCTTTTTTCTCTTTTCTTTGGATCCTTCTTGATCCGTTTTCTTCTTCTTCAAATTTTCTGAAGCTTGGACAATACTTCATCCATATTACAGTCTTCAGAATCTACATCCTGGGAACTAGAAGAAGAGATGGAAGGAGCGGCTACAACTTAAGAGCGTTAGTGCATTTCATTTTAGATGAACTTTCAGATAATCGCTCCATATTTATTTCATGTGCCATGAGAGAACCTATCAGATTATCGATCGATAATTTGGTCAAGTCATGGGCTTCTTCTATGGCCGTTACCTTAGGTGTCCATGAAATAGTTAAGGACCTAAGTATTTTTCTAACGGTTTCTTCATTAGGAAGAATTTTTCCAAGAGAATTTAACCTACTACTCTTGAAAATCTGTTATACATAGTAGTAATGTTTCATTTGGAAGCATTTAAATTGTTCATATTGTGAAACAAGAATATAATTCTAGTTTGTTTCACTTATCGTTCCTTCATAAGTTACTTGCAGTTTATCCCATATTTCTTTGCAGATTTACATGCAGATACTCTACTGAATTCTCTTTTAGATAAAGCGCAACAAAGATAGTTTTTTAGCTTTAAAGTTTAAGGATAGCTTAACCTTGTCTGTTGCGTAATAGCTGAAGTACTGGAATAGGAGTAATAACATAAAACCTACCTCAATTACCTGCCACAGATCAAAGTCTGTGCCTCGAATGAAGCATTCCATTCTCATCTTCCAGTATTGATAATCTTCTACGTCAAAGAATGGAGGTCTGGTGACTGATTGTCCTTCAGCATATCCTTGAGCTGCCATGGATCTTTACTCTAAGATCGTTGGATCTTCTTTGAAAGTTCAGAGACCCGCTCTGATACCACTTGTTGGCCCTTTTGGTACGGCAGCAAGCAAACCTAGAGGGGGGGTGAATAGGTTTTTCTGAAATCTGAAATAGAATCTTAAACACAGAAAATAACACTTGAAGTTTGGTTAGTTTAGTGTGATAAGAGTAGCAGTGCGGAAGCAAATAAACAATCACACAAGGACACAGGAGATTTATCCTGGTTCGGCCCTTCCCACATGGAAGTCCTACGTCAGTCCCCAAGCAAACTCTTGGGATTTCACTAACCAAGGGTACAGTCCCCCTTATGGACCTTACAACACCCTGGATCCCCCACCAGGTCTTCTTCTCTTTCCGGGCAAGAGAGGCAGCCCACTTCTCTTACAGGTAAAGAAGCCAACCTCCTGGAACAAACCCCAGTAGGTTCTGCTAGACACAACCCCTAGCTGGGTTAATACTGTATACAGTCCTACAGCTGGACACAGATCTTTCTTAGAAAGATCAGACTGAGAGACCTTACAAGATGAACACTCATGTAAAGCTCACAGTCCAAACTCTCCCAGATATACAAGAAGCTCGGAGAGAAACAGAAGAGAGAAAAGAAGGCTCGAATGCTTGAAAGCTTGGAAGCTTGAGATCTTGAAATGCTTTGAATGCTTCTTCTTGGCTCAGGCTCTTCTCTCTTTCTTGAGTGTATGTGGCGTGAAGGTGCTTCTCACAGATGTACACTCCTTCAAAGATATTCAAGAAAAGGCTCTTGTTGTTCTTCAGCAATGCTCCATCTTTTATATGAGCAGCTTTGAACAAATCCGTTGAAGAGATAGCCGTTGAGTTTTGGATCCGTTGAAGTTCTAGCCGTTGCTGATCTTCTCTTCATTGTCTTAATCAGACTCTGATGGTCTTCGATGTCTGTGAGCATAGAAGAGAGTGTTAGCATAAAAGAGTGTTTATGATAAACGATGCATGGTACTGTTCTTCTGCTAACATACTGAAAAAGTAGGTCATATCTTTTTGACAAGATTCTGAAATATGCATGCAGCTTTTTGTCAGAAGATATTTGACTTTTATTAAAGCGCCAAGCATATTTGAAATATAAAAGCAATCTGAGTTTGATCAGAATCATGAAGAATCGTTATGAGCAGACTTATGAAATCGTTATGAGAGCGAATCGATGTGAACAAATCGTGTGAGAGCAAGTCGTTGCGCTCACTTATAGAATCGTTATGAGATCGACTTCTTAGAAAATCATTCGGTCACTTAAGGAATCGTTATGGGAACGACTTCTTATCAAATCAATATGCTCAAGAAGAAGTCGTATTGGCCACTTATCAAATCGTTATGGCATCGACTTCTTAGCAAATTGTTGCGCTTACAGAAGAAATCGTTATGGCATCGTTCTTGCGCTTTACAGAAGAAGTCGTTATGGCATCGACTTCTTAGCAAATCGTTGCGGCGCTTGATACTTTGGCACTTTAACAGAAATCGATGTATATTGATAAACATCGATTTTATCATTTTAGTGCGCCAAATATTGCATCAATGAAAGACTTAGCATTTTGCTATGGGATTGATGCGACACAGATGAAACAAAAATATTCATTATGTTATCATCATAAGTTTTGTTATCACCAAAATACAAGAACAAATAGAGAGTGGGTTCAAAAGTCTTTGCTACAGATCATTTATTGAAGCAGTTTCAGTATGGAGCTTTCACAGTCCACTTAATGAGAAGCAACCTTCTAGCTGTGAAGCTGCAGCCCTCATCTGAAGACATTGGAAAGAAGCAAGGCAGAAGGACCCATGAATAACAATTTAGCTTTCATCCAAAGGATCCTAGATCTCTCCTGAACGGCCAGATCTCCAACGGCCAATTTCAAACAGTACATTTTTTGGAAAATAAAGAAGCTGAAGTTTGAAGAAGAAGATACAACTGGTGAACCTCAGTGAGCTCAACACTTCGCAATTTTCAAAAGCTAGAAGTCACAAGTCTTCTTCCAAGCCACAAGTTTGAGAGCCCCTCTGTCAGGATCCTCAAGCTCTTTCAATTTTCACTGAAGTCTTGGTTTGGGTGGCATTTGTAAGTAGAATTTTCTGAGTCGACCCTTCTTGTTCAGAAAGATTTGAGTTACATCTCTGATCTTTTAGGCCTTTCTGAAACTAGTGTGTTTGCTCATTGTTGAGGCAAACACACAAGAATCATTTATTCTTTTCTGTGTAATTGCTACATGAGGTTTGTTCCTGCATTCCCCCTCTTGTGTAGGGAAGACCTTATTGAAAGTAGTGTCTTGTACCCTGTTAAGGAAGACTTACTTGGGAGCAAGTGGGCTTGTAATTCTCTCAAGGGTGAGAGAAGCCTAGTTATTGGCTAGTTAGTGGAAATCTCAAGTGGTTGGCTGAGGACTGGATGTAGGACTTCCATGTGGAAAGGGCTGAACCAGGATAAATCTCCTTGTGCATTTGTGTGATTGTTTCCGCCAATTTACACTTGAATCACATGCTACACTAAATACTAACAGATTTATTTAGTGATGTTTAATTTCAGATAAAATTTTAAAAGCACAAGAAGTCCTATTCACCCCCCTCTAGGACATCATTAGTGCCATTTTGATCCAACATCTTGTTTCTCAAATTGAACCTAAAAACATTGAGGATGCCTTAAAAGATGTTTTTTGGATTAATGCCATGCAAGAAGAACTAAACTAGTTTGAAAGAAATAATGTTTGGCATTTGGTTCCAAGACCTTCTTCCCAAAGTGTCATTGGAACTAAATGGGTTTTGAGAAATAAAACAAGTGAAGAAGGGGACAAATTATTAGAAATAAGGCTAGGCTTGTTGCAAAAGGGTATAATCAAGAATTTGAAATTGATTTTGAAGAGTCTTTTGCTCCAGTAGCTAGGCTAGAAGCAATTCGGATTTGCTTTCTTTGCATGTGCTCATGGCATTAAATTACAGCAATGGATGTACGAAATGCAATTTTGGATGTTTGATAAAGGAGGAAGTCTATGTTGAACAACCTCCTGGATTTGAATGTTGTACTGCCTTCCTAATCATGTTTCAAGCTAGACAAAGCTTTGTATGACTTGAAACAAGCTCCCAGGCATGGTATGATCGGTTAAGCTCATTCCTTACAGGTAAAGGGTACTCAAGAGGTAAGGTAGATCAAAAACCTTTTTACAAAAGTACAAGGAAAGGATATCTTGTTGGTCCAAATCTATGGATGACATTGTATTTGGATTAAAAAATCTCACTGTGTAAGGAATTTGCTGAATTAATGACCAGTGAATTTGAAATGAGCTTAATGGGAGGACTAATTTTTTCCTTGGGTTGCAGTTATTCAAACAAAGAAGGAACTTTTATAAATCAGTCAAAGTACATTCAAGATTTGCTGAAGAAATACAAAATGGAAACACAAAAGGCATGGCAACAACAGAGCACCACTGTAAGTTTGGATGCTGATTTGAAAGGAAACTTAGTAGATCCAAAGATCTACAGAGGTATGATCCGATCCTGCTTTACTGACAGCATCTAGACCAGATATTCAATTTCAGTGTGCATGTGTGCTAGATTTCAAGCTAGTCCTAGAGAATCCCACATGAGTGCTGCAAAAAGAATTTTCAGATACCTTGCAGGAACCTATGAGTTGGGACTGTGGTATCCTGCATTAGTGAATTCAATTAATATCTTATTTCAGATGTGGATATGTTGGTTGTAAATTGGACAGAAAGAGTACTAGTGGCTATTGCCAATTTTTAGGAGGGTGTTTAGTCTCTTGGGCTTCTAAGAAACAACACTCGGTTGCTCTCTCTACTGTAGAGGCATAATATGTTGCTATAGGGAGTTGTGGCACTCAAGTGTATAGATTAAACATCAACTCCAAGACTACCAAGTAGATCTTGGATGTGTCCCAATTATGTATGATACACTAATGCAATAAGTTGGCCAAAATCAAATCCAGCATTCTAGGACCAAGCATATAGAAATCAGGCATCATTTTTTGAGAGATGAAGTAAGCAAGAATTCATTCTAGGACCAAGCATATAGAAATCAGGCATCATTTTTTGAGAGATGAAGTAAGCAAGAATTCTTTTGAATTGCATTTATTGAGACATCAAAACAAATTGTTGATATCTTTACAAAACCTTTGTGCAATGAAAGATTTTCATGCTTAAGAAGAGAACTTGGTCTGTGCTTGCTTGACTCATAACTGATTGCTTGAAAAGTTGCATGTAAATGTTTGCTTGTATAATGCTTGTTTTATGATAAAATTTGCTTGCTGGTTGATCATCTTCTTACAATTTCTGATGAAATGTTGGTGAGATGGAAGTTGATTGAAAGATAAGGCTCAGTGAATCAGTTAGTCAGTGAAGTTGGAAGAATTGAATTTAGTAAGTGTGCAGTTTGTGAGGGGTAACTCTTTCATTTTTTTGAATGTTTGACCAGACATAGGTCGACTCTATTGGCAAGAGAGTTGACACTATCTTTCCTAGTTCTGAACTTTTGTCATTCTTCTCAATTCATACTCTTTCATTTCCCTTTAGCAAATAAAACTCTCTTGTTCTTGCAAATAAATTCTTGCTTCTCACATTGCATTGGCCTTCTTGGTATATCCAATGGTGATTTGAAAAAGGGCAAGTCAAGCTTGTCTGGACTCTTTCACTATGCGTGAGTATATGTCTTCGCCAAGTATCAAGGGCCTCTTTATGCAATTGTTGAGGGGGAGTCTTGTTCATTTTCCTCCCTGTTTCTAAAGATTCATTTTCTGAGGCAGAGTAATTCCATTGTGAGAATTGTATTTTGGGACAATTTCTCAGGGGGAGTTAAAATCATTTATACTCTTAAACTCCTTTAACTCTGAAAGTAAAAGGATATGGGTGAGACCCTCGAATTTTGTTCATATTATATTCTGTGCATGTGGTATTTACTTATTTATGTACATAGTGTGTATTAATTTTGTGCAAATTAAATTATTTAATTACTCATGTGCATATGTATATATATATATATAATATATATATATATTATATTAGATATATATATATATATATATTTCTGTAAACATAAGTACTTAGCTAATTTTGTACATATTGTACTTATTTAAATCCTACGCATATTGTATTTAAGTATGTTGTGCATATAATATGTAATTATTGATATACATCTTGTATGTATATAGTGGTTTATTTCTATGCATATTATATTTATTTAATTATGTATATTGTACTTAAATAATAATGTACATATTGTGTGTATCTATATAGTGTATGCATGATTATTTATTTCTGAGTTCTGGCCGAAATGTCAGTTAACGTCAACATACATTGACGTTGATTACATGTTGACGGCAACATGTGTGTCGTTGACTGCATGACCAGGAGAGGTTGATGTCCAGATCGATGGACGCTGACTCTCTATGAACGGCAACAATGTGGTCGTTTATTTCTGCGTTTTGCTGCGATTTCAGATCTGGAAACGGCTGCATTTTTCCCAGTTCTTGTTTAGGAAACCAAGCTCTAATGGTAGGAAACTTAACCTAATGCCTACCCCGACCCCTTTAGCCTATAAAAATACCTAGTTTGGCAAGATTAGGTCTTTTTGGCTTAAGGAAAACTAGGTTTTCTGTGGAGAAACCTAATCTTTGCAAGCTTGATCCGACGGATTTGGGTGGTCTTCTGGCGATCTACACTGACTGAGAGGAACTCCAAGCATCGTGGAAGCTTCATCGACCTCGGAGATCCATCTACATTGACAAACAGACCAGATTTGGGAGGAGATTTGAGCACCTTCTTGGCTTGGCCGAGGAGGGCTTCTTCGGTGAATTAGACCTTTGTAGATTTTCTATAAGGCAAGTGATCTAGGGATTTCATCCCTACCCATGTCCTTTAGCTCTTAGGCATTTTTGTGGATTTTTCCTTGTGTCCTGGAACCTCCAAATTTCTATGTGTATTGCGTTCAGTCTACACTTCTGCAGATAGGAGATTGACGGCCACTTGTGTGCCATCAAGACCCGTAGTAGGCAGCAGCATCGTGTGTCGTTAACCTCGATTGACGGAAACACCTTTGATGCTAAGTTCTTCAGGTTTTCAGAATAACTGCTTTGATCTCTGTGATGTGTTTGTCGAATTTCTGGATATATGTGCATGCTGTAAAATTTGTGACTAGTCAGGTTCGGACTGTAGGTCATATCATGAGGATTTGTTAATTTTATGAGCATGATATAAATTAGGGTAATTTTTGTAATTGAAAAATGAGCATGATCTACCTGTGTTTAATTCTAAATAAATTGATTCGTTGCAAGTTAGGGTTCCATAAATTTTATATGATCATGTGATTGTTGTCTTCAGGTTTTGGAACTGATAGGTATGACTGTATTGATGTGGACCATGTTTTAATGGATTTCTTGATAAATCTGCATGAGAACTATTTTAATTTTTAAAAATTAGTTTAATATTCTGAAAAATCTAAAAGTTTAGGTGTGTGCTATATAACCTGTGTGAAGCTTGTGATAAAAATCTCATGTTGTTTTGACAATAGTAGGTTCTGTTATTAGTTTAACAAGGGAAATTAACCATGCTAAGCATGTTAATTTTAATCATATAAACTTAATGATTAGTAGCATGATTAGGACTTGGTTATGAGTTAATTATCACTGTGAAATAGAAGCATCATGTTCTATAAACTGAAACATGTGTAATTATGTTAAAGTGCATGTAAATGAGTTAAAGTGTGTATGTAAATGAATGGAACATGTGATAATGTGTAAAATTGAGCCGATGTTGACACTGCTACCATAGAGGGCTGTGGAGCCGTACACTAGTAAAGTCCCTATAGGAAGGCTCAATGTGTATGTGTTATCCTAAGGGCATTAGGATGAAATCTTGGAGGTGGACAAGTACCACCGGTTAGGGTGCAGAGGGCTTCTCCTGGTCTGTGCAGTACCTAGATTCGTCACTACATTACCTAGGTGGCGGATATGTGTTATGTGTTATGTGTATGTGTGTCCTTCTTATGGTGGTTAGGTCTATCTGTCACGGTAAATTAAGTGTAAAAAGTGAAAAATGTGAATAATGTGTAAAGTGACATGTGAATGTGGCATGCAGTAAGTGCAAGTGATGTGACATGTGAATGTGTAGTAGTGAAGTGAATGTGAATAAGAGAGTAAATGCATGTGAAACCATGGTAAAAATGCATAAGTTCATGTCATACATGTGTTAATGTAACTTATGTTAATTGTGATCTCATGTTTAGTATCATGTTGTATAGTTTAGTATAATTCACGTGCTAGTGTCATGTGAACATGATAATTTTACATTAAAACAGCAAGCTAAATGTGTGAAAAGTGTTTATTTGCATGTGAAATTGGTTAGATATCATACTAGGAGTGTTAATTACCATGTACATATTTCCATGATCAAATTTCGTATAATTGTGAAATGATTTGAATAAAGTTTGAAACCTTGAATCATGTTAGACATAATGTGCAGAAATATGCTATAGGTCATTCATGGATAATTGCTTATTTTAAGATTGTGATTGATATACATTGTGATTTGCAACATGAATCAAGTTACTTATCATGTATAGAAAGCATGTATGGGTTGTTTATGTATAATTGTTAATTTAATATGAAGCATGTATCATGTGTTTCCTTATTGATTAATAGTTTAGCATGTGTGTGATATGTGTAAGAATGTTATCTTTAAATTGCTTGCTGGGTCTTTTGAGAAGACTCATACTTGCTTCGGCATACAGGTGAGACAGGTGTCCTCGTGCTTGAGGATGCTATAGGGAGGAGCGACACCGAGCGTGAAGAGTAGCTGCTTGTGGAGATTGCCAAATAGTTTGCTTTATTTCATAGTATGTAATAATGTTATTCATATGGACGATGTTATGGACAATGTAGTTCATTTGGAATTGTAATAATGTGGACATTATTATTTCTTTCTTTGCTATATAGACTGTGGAATGTGTGGATGATGATGGAATAAGAATTACATTATATTTCCGATGTATTTCATTGTTATTCATGTACATATCAACCTATTGTATAGTGTTGGGTAAATATCCCACTGTGACAGCATTCTTTGTACCGATGTGGATTGGTATAATCGTACCGATATAAAGAGGGTCGTTACAGAGATGTATCAGAGACCAATGTTGAGATTGTACATGAATAAACCATCATCTTCACAATATTGCAAAGTCTTTATAGAATTTGTCCATATATGTAGAATATCTAATGATGAATGAAAGATAGTTAAGAAAATGGTTAGGATTAAAGAACCTAGATTCCAACTAAGTTAATTATTTTGCAGGCTATGACGAGCCATGGTAAGCATGGTGCTCGAGCTAGGGATTATGAGCAGAGGCGCAAGGTAAAGAGGTTCGTGATAAGGCTCAAACCATCATTGAGAGCTAGACTTTTAGAGTCCGACCCCCGCACTTTGGACGAGGCTCTCAACACAGCAAAGTCAGCATCCCAGTCAATAGTTTCTACAGCTAGCGAGAAGCCCGAATGTGTGCATTGCGGCAAACATCATGGCGGAGACTTGTGTTGGAAAAAGGCGGGAAGATGTCTTAAGTGTGGCAGTAAAGACCATCGGATCAGAGAGTGTCCGAAGCTGAAGAAGTTCGTTCCACGAGGTGTTTTAGCAGCAACGAAGTCAGCAGCAAGACCACAAACACCGGCCAGGAAGAATGTGTTAGCCAGAGATGCCGACGACGTCAGCATAGGTACTTGATCTGATCTTCGAGGACGAAGATCCCTTTCAAGGGGGGGAGAGTGTGAGACCCTCGAATTTTGTTCATATTATATTCTGTGCATGTGAAATTTACTTGTTTATGTACATAGTGTGTATTAATTTTGTGCACATTATAATTATTTAATTACTCATGTGCATATGTATATATATATATATATATATTTCTGTGAACATAAGTACTTAGCTAATTTTGTACATATTGTACTTATTTAAATCCTATGCATATTGTATTTAAGTAATGTTGTGCATATAATATGTAATTATTGCTATACATTTTGTATGCATATATGTGTTTATTTTTGTTCATATTATATTTATTTAATTATGTATATTGTACTTAAATAATACTGTACATATTGTGTGTATCTATATAGTGTATGCATGATTATTTATTTCTATATTCTGGCCGAAATGTTAGTTAACGTCAACATACATTGACGTTGATTGCATGTTGACGGCAACATGTGTGCAGTTGACTGCATGACCAAGAGAGGTTGACGTCCAGATCGAAGGACACTGACTCTCTATGAACGGCAACAATGTGGTCGTTTATTTCTGTGTTTTGCTGCGATTTTAGATCTGGAAACGGCTGCATTTTCCCCAGTTCTTGTTTAGGAAACCTAGCTCTAATGGTAGGAAACTTAACCTAATGCGTACCCCGACCCCTTTAGCCTATAAAAATACCTAGTTTGGCAAGATTAGGTCTTTTTGGCTTAAGGAAAAACTAGGGTTTTCTGTGGAGAAACCTAATCTTTGCAAGCTTGATCCGACGGATTTGGGTGGTCTTATGGCGATCTACACCGACTGAGAGGAACTCCAAGCAGCGAGGAAGCTTCATCGACCCCGGAGATCCATCTACATCGGCAAACAGACCAGATTTGGGAGGCAATTAGAGCACCTTCTTGGCTTGGCCGAGGAGGGCTTCTTTGACGAAATTAGACCTTTGTAGATTTTCTATAGTGCAAGTGATCTAGGGATTTCATCCCTACCCATGTCCTTTAGGTCTTAGGCATTTTTGTGGATTTTCCCTCGTGTCCTGGAACCTCCAAATTCCCTTGTGTATTGCGTTCAGTCTGCACTTCTACAGATAGGAGATTGACGGCCACTTGTGTGCCATCAAGATCCATAGTAGGCAGCAGCATCATGTGTCGTTAACCCCGATTGACGACAACACCTTTGACGTCAAGTTCTTCAGGTTTTTAGAATAACTGTTTTGATCTATGTGCTGTGTTTGTCGAATTTCTAGATATATGTGCATGCTGTAAAATTTGTGACTAGTCAGGTTCGGACTGTAGGTCATATCATGAGGATTTGTTAATTTTATGAGCATGATATAAATTAGGGTAATTTCTGTAATTGAAAAATGAGCATGATCTACCTATGTTTAATTCTAAATAAATTGATTCGTTGCAAGTTAGGGTTCCATAAATTTTACATGATCATATGATGACTGTCTTCAGGTTTTGGAACTGTTAGGTGTGACTGTATTGATGTGGACCATGTTTTAATGGATTTCCTAATACATTTGCATGAGAACTGTTTTAATTGTTAAAAATTAGTTTACTGTTCCAAAAAATCTGAAAGTTTAGGTGTGTGCTATATTACCTGTGTGAAGCCTGTGATAAAAATCTCATGTTGTTTTGACAAGAGTAGATGTCATTATTAGTTTAACAAGGGAAATTAACAATGTTAAGCATGTTAATTTTAATCATGTGAACTCAATGATTAGCAACGTGATTAGGACTTGGTTATGAGTTAATTATCATTATGAAACAGAAGCATCATGTTTTGTAAACTGAAACATGTGTAATTATGTTAAAGTGCATGTAAATGAGTTAAAGTGTGTATGTAAATGAATGGAACATATGATAATCTGTAAAATTTAGCCGATGTTGACACTGCTACCATAGAGGGCTGTGGAGCCGTACTGTAGTAAAGTCCCTATGGGAAGGCTCAATGTGTATGCGTTATCCTAAGGGCATTAGGATGAAATCCTGGAGGTGGACAAGTACCACCAGTTAGGGTGGAGAGGGCTTCTCCCGGTCTGCGCAGTACCTAGATTCGTCACTACATTGCCTAGGTGGCGGGTATGTGTTATGTGTTATGTGTTATGTGTTATGTGTTATATGTTATGTGTATGTGTGTCCTTCTTATGGTGGTTAGGACTATGTGTCACGGCAAATTAAATGTAAAAAGTGAAAAATGTGAATAATGTGTAAAGTGACATGTGAATGTGGCATGTGGTAAGTGCAAGTGATGTGACATGTGAATGTGTAAGTGAAAGCGAATGTGAATAAGAGAGTAAATGCATGTGAAAACCAAGGTAAAAATGCATAAGTTCATGTCATACATGTGTTAATGTAACTTATGTTAACTGTGATCTCATGTTTAGTATCATGTTGTATAGTTTAGTATAATTCACGTGCTAGTGTCATGTGAACATTATAATTTTACATTAAAACAGCAAGCTAAATGTGTGGAAAAGTGTTATATTTGCATGTGAAATTGGTTAGATATCATACTAGGAGTGTTAATTACCATGTACATATTTCCATGATCAAATTTCGTATAATTGTGAAATGATTTGAATAAAGTTTGAAACCTTGAATCATGTTAGACATAATGTGCAGGAAATATGCTATAGGTCATTCATGGATAATTGCTTATTTTAAGAATGTGATTGACATACATTGTGATTTGCAACATGAATCAAGTTACTTATCATGTATAGAAAGCATGTATGGGTTTTTATGTATAATTGTTAATTTAATATGAAGCATGTATCATGTGTTTCCTTATTGTTTAATAGTTTATGTAACACCCCGGCCCCCTTGGGCCCCTGGCCCCGCCCTCTGGGTCGCGGCAGGGCGACTGTCGCGACGTGGTTCCGATCGCGTCAATGTCTGGTTCTGCTTGGGATTGCGACAGGGGGTATGTCCCCTTCTTGAAGACGACATACCCACTGTCGCCTTCTGGTTTGATGGATGGCGCCATGGGGTATGTCACCTTCTTGAAGGCGACATGGCCTATGTCGCCTTCCCATCGCGTCTCCCCAGACGCAGTCTGACAGACGTGACAGGCGTCCTTTGTGTCAGTACGGCTCTGGCGGTGTCGGGTGAACGCGACAAGATGGCTGTCGCCATCACTTTTTCGAATTCCGAGATTTGACCGTTGTCAGTGGAATTGCGACAGGGGGTATGTCGCCTTCTTGAAGATGACATACCCACTGTCGCCTTCTGGTTCCCAAGGCGACACAAGGTATGTCGCCTTCTCAGCTCCGCGGGCTTAAAGCCCGGGCGCCCGAGCCCTTCCCCCTCTCTCGCGCCTCTCCTTTCCCCCTCTCTTTCTCTCGCCCTCTCGGAGCTTCCGTCGGTTTTGGGGTGCCTCCCCGTGTTGAGGCGGCGTGCTGAGGAGGGTGACGCTCCATTCGTGCAGGGGTCGTGTTCGTGCCGTGCGGTGCGAGGAGGAGACGTTTCTACCTACGAGAAGGCCCCAACGGGTGCGTTCTTCGCGTGGAGGTAGGGACACCCGACTCCTTCGCCCTAAGCATGATCCCCTCATCGTCTAGACCATGGTTCTCGTGTGATTGGGGTTTGGGGAGTGTGAGAACTCCATGCTCGTGTGAGTGAGGTTTTCCTCCGAGCGTAGAAACCATGTTCTTGGTGTGTTCGAGGGTGGTTTGTGTGTTTAATGATTTTCTAGCATGATAAGCATGCTCCCCTCCCCCGTGTGTAGTGTTTCTCCCGTTTCGGGGAGGTTCCCGGAAGAAGAATCTCCGGAACCCCTGACTGGCCTGAAGGTGACATACCCTGTGTCGCCTTCTGACTGGTAAAGTGACATCCCCTATGTCGCCTTCTTGAAGGCGACAAGGCCTATGTCGCCTTCTCAGTACCACCACATGACTGGTAAAGCGACACCCCCCTCTGTCGCCTTCTTGAAGGCGACAGGCCCTATGTCGCCTTCTCAGCCCAGAGGCAGGTTGTGCTTCCGTCGCTTCCGTTTTCGCTTTACTGTACCCGTGGCACCTGTGCTAGTTCCCTAGTACGGTCTCACACTAGTCGTTCGCCCGGTGCGCGGCACTTGAGGGCTTGTCCCGTGCGAGAGGTTGTTACCGTTACCTGGGACCCCCATCCTCGGGAGCCTGTTGAGGGAGTACTCCGGGCTACGAGTGTGCTCGAGTTGGCAGCCGCATAGGCGGACTCTGGAGCTGAGGGGAAAACGGTGGTTAGGACAGTGGCGTGTGAGTCGCTTGCAGAGCTCTCGTGGTTGGTCTGGGACGTCGAGGACAGTTTGGAGTTCTACCCGGCGCAGGCTAGCCAGTCCTTCTTCTCACTGCCTCGCTCCTTACGGCCCCGGAACCGTTTGGAGAGGTCAGGCGTGGGACCGTAGTCCGGCCAGACTACGGCGGTGACTGTTGTTGTACTTGTGTCCTACCTCTCTCTGACGAGACGCGAGGGCCAGGACCTAGGTCGAGGATAAGACGTCTGTGGATTCACTTGACCGTCTAACTAGTGGTGTTGTTCCCGTAGCTAGTGTTCCTTGTCCAGGCGGAGTTCCCTCCATCTGTGTTTTACTAGCCGTGTGGTGGTCACGACGAGCAGTCGTATGGAGTTTCCGACCGAGAGTACTTTCCATACCGTGTTAGCTTTGGCTTCGCTTCCGCACTTCCTTTTGTAGGTAGAAAGATATCAACTGCCATCTTCCCTTTATTAATAATTGTATATGTTCCTCTGCCTGTTTAGAGCCAGTAGGAGATTGGTAGTCCCTACTGAGCTTCTGTTGTGAAGCTTATCCCTCTGTTTTCCAGGTGAGTCTTCCCAGCAGCGGCAGGGTGCGCGTCGGGCAGAGGAGACGGGGCGGTAGTCTTGGTCCCCGTAGCTAGCAGTGGTTCCCCCTCTCAGTGTACGTCACCCTCGGGGTATGCCCCTAAGGGACTTGTCTCTCCCCTTCCCTTACTTGTACTAGCGTGCGTGCGTTGGGACTGTACTTAGAGCGTACGCAGCGGTCTCGCCTTACTTTCCTGTGTCCGCTTGTACGCTTCTAGCTTAGCAGTTGACGTTTACTTCCGTTACATATCCTGTCAGACGCGTGTCATAGCCCTTCCGGGTCCCCCTGGTCCGTGGGCGGCGACCGCGAAAATCGGGTCCTCGGCGTGGGCCGAGGGTCGGGTTCTCGGGTCGTTACAGTTGGTATCAGAGCTTGGTCTGACAGGACTTGTAGTGGATCTAAACTGCAATAGTAAGTCCCAAAAATAGTACAAGTACACTGCTAGCCGCCCGAGAGGTATTCGTAACCTTTGTTAGTTGTGTTGCCGTGTAGGTCATGGCTCCGCGTAGGCGCAGTCAGGCTAGGCAGCTGGTTGAGCAGCAGGATGAGTCCGAGATGCCCGTGCAGGGGCAGGTCCAGGAGGAGGTCTCGGCAGACGAGTCAGTGGCACAGCCTCAGGGTGCGCAGGCAGCAGTAGCCGAGGCAGCAGCAGTAGGTGGGCAGCAGCAGGAGTACCACCCTCAGCCTCAGCAGTATGCAGACTGGTTTCCCATGGCCGAGCAGTTCTTCAGAGCTATGTACCAGGGAGCGTGGCAGCCCGGGCAGGCAGCAGCAGGTGTCCAGTTTCCGGTGCCCCCACCGGCGGTACCAGAGCAGCAGCAGGTAGACACTACAAGAAAAAAACTGTTTAGCGACGGCATTTAGCGACAAATATTTTGTCGCCGCTAATCCGTCGCTATCCGTCGCTAATTAGCAATAGATTAGCGGCAAACTAATTTTCGTCCCTACCTTAAATTTCGGCGGTGGATTAGGGGCGGAAATTGTTTGTCGCTATATCCGTCGCTATATAGCGAAAGATTGGCGACGGAAAATTGGATGTCGCTATTCCGTCGCTGAGTAATTGTAACTGCCCAGCCTTCTTCCCTCACCCCCCCCCCTTCCCTCCCTTCGGTCAAAACTCTCCATTTCCCCCGTCTCTTCTTCCCCTCCCTTCCGTCAAACCATCCGCCACCGTTTCCCCGCTTTCTCTTCTTCCCCTCCCTTCCGTCAAAACCATCCGCCACCGTTTCCCCGCTTTCTCTTCTTCCCCTCCCTTCCGTCAAAACCATCCGCCACCGTTTCCCCGCTTTCTCTTCTTCCCCTCATCTCGGAGCTCCCTCGCCCGTCGTCGGAGGCACGCTGCCGGCGATCGTCGCTCTCCAGTCGCCGACGTCCTGCATCCCCCCCTCCGTCGAGCGTCCCACCGCCATCGCTTGCCCGTCGCCGGAGGCACGCTACCGGCCATCGTCGCTCGCCAGTCGCCGAGGTCTTGCATCCCCCCCCCCTCCGCCGAGCGTCCTTCCGCCATTGCTCGCCCGTCGCCGGAGGCACGCTGCCGGCCATCGTCGCTCGCTAGTCGCCGACGTCATGCATCCCCCCCCCCCTCCGCCGAGCGTCCCGCCGCCATCGCCGGTAGTCTCTCACTCTCTCTCGCCAGCGCCCCTGCATCCCCCCTCCGCTGTTCCAATGCAGCGCAGAAATAGAGCTTCAACTACAGTATAGCAAGTTGAACGACATCCAACAGCCTTTTCTCTACCTCACTAGGAATTTATATGGAAAGGAGACCAAGAGATATATGCTCTATCTAGGTCGAGTTTGGAAGTCCCCAGCCTAATTAAGAGGAAATCGGAATAAGAGGTGGGAAAATCCAGACAGATTTTCTTGATTTAGCCGGATCCAGATCTTATAGACTCAGTCTCGCTTGGTATGAGTGATCAAGTGTAGATACCTTCCAATATTATATTAACTCAGCATTTGAAAAAATTCTGTCTGTGTCCAATTTCTGAACTTCTGGGATGTGGTATGTTGCATGGTGTCTACTCCATCAAAGTTTTCCATTGTGGACACAACCCAAAATCTTAGGGCCTTTATTTCTAGGTTCCTGGAAGACAGGTATGCTATAAGGTGTGAACACTTCAATTACTCGAGAATTCCAACGTTAGATGGCTATAACTTAATTTCAATACACATCTTCAGAATTTTTTGGTTCGTTGTGAAGAGCAATATAATAAATCCTATAAGAAATATCTGATCATCTGTACTCTCAAAAATCAAATCTCAATTCCATTTAATTATTTACCAACAAATCTCAGCGCAGAAATAGACGGATATGTGTAATCCTTTTTCTTTCATTTGTGAGAATATCAATGACCTTGAGCACTCTGCTCAATCAAGATTGCCAAGAGTATCAGTCATCATGCCACTGAAAGGTTTTGGAGAGCATAATCTGCAGAACTGGAGAAGTCAGGTGAACCCAATGTCTTTGTCTTATCACAGCATATTTTCTTGAAAAATGTGGCAACATTTCAATGTCTGACATTTTGCATGTTTATTTGAGACTTTCAGTTCATTGATTGGACTGTGTAACCTTGGCATGTTGTGTTCTTCCTTTGATAAGTTAATCACGATAGCGTCTAGACCTGCAGATTTGATGTACTTTATCATATTCCAGTATATCAAAACCTGCAAAGTTATGTATTCAGTTGTGATTAATTGATCTGCATCTACATGAATTCCTGTTTTTGTTTCTCCTTTTATTTTCATGCAGTTGTTTTCTCCTCAGAACTATTGTTGCAAGCAGTATTGTTGCTTCTTGATGTACATTGTTTCTGACATTTCATGCCTTGTCCAGATTAAAGTCTCAACTTTCTCTCTTGATTATGCAATTACAGATTACTTCTCTCTATGGAGGTCCTCTGGAATTCCTTTTTGTTGTCGAAAGTGTTGATGATCTAGCTTACCATGTTGTTTCTCGGTTAATCTCAGAATTTCAGGTAAAGCATCCAAGCTTGTTGGTTGTATCACATGGGAAAATGACAAAAAAGAGAGAGATACATTTTGTATTATCTTTTTATGGATTTTAAATTCATATCCTCTTGAGTACGAGCTTTTTTGATATTTAGGCATACATCTCTCATACTTCTACACCATAAGGACTTTTCCATGTAGAGCAAAGATTCTCACTGGAATTGCATGATTCTTAGTATGCTTTGGTGGACACTTTTTAATCCTTATTTGTCTTTCTGTGGGCCTCTCACAGTCCACTTATTAATATCAATCTGTTATATTGGAATTTAGACTAGAAAAGTTTCAGACAATTAGCTGGAGAAATGTGTGGCTTTTATCATGTACGACATATAGTTGATAGACTTTTTTCTGATGAGGTGGTGGTTTGTTTCCAGGACATCATTGATGCAAAGATTGTTGTAGCTGGCTTATCGACAACATGCAGCCAAAAAATCCATGATCAGTTAGTATGTAAAGTTTTATGATGTTGCTTCAATACTTAGAGTGGATGTTTTCAGTATTTCAAAGTGAATGCTTCCATTTTTAATAGCAAATATGTTGATCTGTTCAAACTAGTAACTTTAGAAACTTGCAAGGGAAGATTGTTTAACTTCACATTTACCTGATCAAATGCACAGCTATGTATTTCAAAGAAGTCATCTTAATACGTTAAGAGTAGAGAAATATGCTAACATGACTTTTGGCAATCCTCTCAAGAAGCATTGATGCATGCACATTTCACATACGTGGATGCTTATATGAAATGTTCATTATAAATTATGTTGTATACTTGTTCTTCCAAAGAAGAGGCAACTGATTTTTCACTGGACTGTTATGGAATGATTGTATAGGTTGGTGTTCAGAAAATGCACAAAGACAACAAGTATGTTCTATTTTTGGATGATGATGTTAGGTTACACCCTGGTACAATTGGAGCCCTGACAGCTGAGATGGAGAAAAATCCCAAGGTCTGTTTCTTTTGTGCCTGTACAAGATCTCTGTACGAAATGCTTTTAAATTTTATGTTGTCATGTGAAGATTAGGATCTTTTTTGTCCCTGTGCAGATTTTCATTCAAACTGGCTACCCTCTTGATTTACCGTCAGGAAGCTTAAGGAGCTACTGTATCTATGAGTATCATATGGTAAGATTATCTACAGTTGTATACTGCTCATCACCTCCTAGCCATTGTTGGATGCGATAATGAGCATTTGTCATTTTGGACAAAGGAAGTTTCCCATTTTTTAATGTGCTGGGTGACCATGACGGTGCTATGAGTATCATATGGTAAGTTTCATTCAAACTGGCTTCAGCCAGGTGAGTATATAATGTATTAGGTTTTACTTCTATTTCATAATGTTCAAAGTCCAAAAATTAGGTTCAGCATCTTTTTGCATCGTTTGGAGCCCAGAGCATATCTTAAAAAGAATATGAAAATTAACTCGATTGCGAGGTATGTGGGTTAGGAAACATGCAAAATTCTCAATGTGTAGAGAATCATGGTTGAATTTCAGTCGCCTCTTGTTAATTTCCTCTGTTGTTGTTGATGGGAAGGTCATCTACGTAAGAGTTCCATTTGAATCTTTGTTTGTCAGGGTGGAAGAGAGAAGGGGAGGATTTTAACTACATGGACAAATCATATCATATGGGGTAGGGAAGCTTCCGTTCAAAGCTTGCAGAACAAAAGGAAATAAAATCGAAAACATGTCCTCAAACCTTGCCTGCAGTTAAACATAAAGTTTAAAATTTTGTGAACGGCTCATTGAAATCAGATCACGTATCATATTGAATATTTTTTGCAGTGTTTAAGTTGAATTAAGAGAGAGTACTTGTGTATGAATCCAATTCAGAGCATAGTGAAATTTGGATCTATACACGTATGGCAGATTAATACAAGTCAGAATGGAATTTATACAAGTCAGGAGTATTTAGGTTTAAGTTTATGATTTGTTAATATAAAATTATCTCTTATTTCTTCTTCATATTCATACATGTCTAATAATTATTTTTTGCGTGCAAGTCATTGGAGAACAAGCTAGCAGTGATGGAGATGGCGACGACTTAGAGATTCATCTTGCAGATGATTAGGAGTCTCATCATTTGACTTTTTCAATCTTTTCTTTTTCATCATCTATGTAAACATTTTTGTGAGTTGTTGGCAAATATTTAGAAGATATTGAATTAATGTGAAATATTTAAATTTTACTTAATTACTTATGTGATTTTGTTATGTTTGAATGATGATTGTGGCATTTATTTTATAATTAATCGTCATACGAAAATGTATATAGGTGTAAATATAAATATAAATATATATATATAATTTATAATATTTTATTTATTTAGCGACGGATAAAATATTCACCCTCGCATCTAATTATAGATTTGCGACAGTTAAATCCGTCGCTATTTAGCGCCATGAGGGTTGTTAGTCTCATTTAGCGACGGATTAGCGACAAAAATTGTACTGTCGCTAATATGAAAACCGCCCAAATTAGCGACAGATTTGGCGACGACAGTTTTCCGTCGCCAAGCCGGCGTTATTAGCGACGGCGTGGCGACCGACTTTACTCCGCCGCTCACCGAACGTCCAATATATAGCCTGATTCCGTCGCTGTTCTGTCGCTATTCCGTCGCTATACTCTCTAGCGACAGAATAGCGGCGGAACAGCGACGGAAATTGTTCGTCGCTAAACAGTTTTTTTTCTTGTGGTGAGAGCCAGAGGTGGAGCAGCCAGGACGTCAGCAGCGGTCGAGCACTGAGAGTACTCGGGCCGGGCAACGAAGGACGGCGGTTACGGAGGACAGGACTGCTCTCCTCGAGAGGTTCTTGCGCCTTCGGCCACTGATGTTCCACGGTGAGTATGATCCAGATAAGGCAGAGAGCTGGACCCATGAGTTGGAGCGCATCTTCGAGACTATGGAGTGCGCTGAAGAGGTCCAGGTTCGTTTGGCAGTATACCAGCTCAAGGGAGCAGCCCATGAGTGGTGGAGAGTTCAGAGGCAGACTCACTTCCAGGGCCAGCGGTTGGACCAGATCTCTTGGCAGCAGTTTTCAGAGGTCTTCCACGACGAGTACTTCCCCGACTACGCTCGACGTGAGAGACGAGACCAGTTCCACGAGTTGGTGCAGGGCGACCTCACAGTTTCTCAGTACCACCAGAGGTTTGTCCGGTTGTTGAGGCATGTGCCTCATGTAGCAGGCAGTGACCAGGCTTGTGCAGAGAGGTTTATAGCAGGGATGAGACCAGACCTGAGGTGGGGTGTGACGGCACACATGTGTACCACCTTGGGAGAGGCCGTGGCGAAGGCCACCGCCTTGGATAGGGAGGCTTGGCAGCCTCAGCAGCAGTAGGGAGGACCCTCTTCTAGGTCCTCGCCGTACCAGCGTCCAGTAGGCAGCCGCGGTAGTGCGACTTCCTCTTCCTCAGGCTCGGGCAGTTCCGGTAGCTCTGGAATTCCCTCGCAGTTCAAGAAGTTGTCTACTCGCGGGGGTGGACGGAGCCGTCAGCAGAGGCGTCAGTCCAGGTTTGCAGAGCAGTCAGTACAGTCGGGTGCTGAGCAGGGCAGTCAGGAGCCAGTGTGCTACCCTTGTGGCCTGCCAGGTCACTTTAGGAGGGATTGCCCTAGGGGCAAGCTCCGCAGCAGCAGCAGCCAGTGCAGTACGCGCAGCAGCCACCTCAGTACCAGTACCCTCCCCAGCAGCAGGCACCGCGTCAGCAACAGAGAGGGCAGTACCAACAGTAGGTCCAGCAGTTCCCACAGCCGCAGCAATACCAGTCATACCAGCAGCAGTAGCAGCAGTTTCCTCAACACCAGCAGTCACCGCAGCAGCAGCCCCAGTAGGCGCCGCAGCGTGGACGTGGTCGTGGTCGCGTGATGGCGCTCACCCGAGAGTAGGCAGAGGCATCGAACCTGGTGATAGGTACTCTACCTATCCTTGGCAGAGCTGCTCGTGTTTTGGTTGATCCCGGTGCTTCCTTGTGTTTTGCTTCCGAGGAGTTTTACGAGTCCCTTGCTTGTCACACACCCGAAAGGCAGTGTGACGTATTGGTCAATCTCCCGTCCGGTGACTGCATGCGTTCCTTCGGTTACCTGGAGGGTGTGACAGTCGAGCTTGAGGGCCACCAGTTACCGGCCAGGTTGTACGTGCTGCAGCTTTGTGACTTCGACGTCATCCTGGGCATGGACTGGTTGGAGGCTCACTCAGCCGTGGTTGATTGTCAGAGGAAGACCGTTCGGTTCGAGATACCTGGAGCACCTGTTCTCTACTTTCGAGGTATCCGGTCTACCCGTCGGCCGTTCATTTCTTTCTGTAAGGCTCGTCGTTTGATCCGTGATGGCTGCGTTGCTTACCTTGCTTCGGTTTGTTCCTTGGAGCCTAGAGGGTCTTCAGTTTTTGATGTGCCAGTTGTTTCTGAGTTTTCTGACGTGTTTTTGGAGGATCTACTTGGGTTGCCGCCTGAGCGAGAGGTAGATTTCTCCATCGAGCTTTTGCCTGGTACGATGCCTTTGTCCAAGGCACCTTACCGAATGGCCCCGGCGGAGCTGCGTGAGTTGAAGCGCCTGCTGCAAGAGTTGCTTGAGTTGGGCTTCATTCGTCCGAGCCGTTCGCCGTGGGGCGCGCCTGTTTTGTTCGTGAGGAAGAAGGATGGTAGTCTTCGTTTGTGCATCGATTATCGGCAGTTGAACCAGGTCATTGTGAAGAACAGGTACCCGTTGCCGAGAATTGATGATTTGTTTGATCAGTTGCAATCGGCCCGAGTTTTCTCGAAAATCGACTTGAGATCCGGCTACTACCAGCTGCGGATCAGAGAGTTGGATGTTGGTTTGACAGCTTTCCGTTCCAGGTAAGATCACTTTGAGTTCGTCGTGATGCCGTTTGGGCTGACGAACACACCCGCTGCATTCATGGATTTGATGCATAGGGTGTTCAGTGAGTACCTAGATCGCTTTGTGGTTGTTTTTGTTGATGATATTCTGGTCTACTCGGCTTCTGAAGAGGAGCACGAGGAGCACCTGAGGATCGTGCTAGAGACCCTGCGGAGTCACCGTCTTTACGCCAAGTTCGACAAGTGCGAATTTTGGCTGAGCGAGGTGCACTTCCTCGAGCACGTGATCTCGGGCTCTGGTGTGGCAGTGGACCCTGCCAAAGTGGAGGCCGTGTTGTCGTGGGAGCAGCCCACATCAGTTGCAGAGGTCCGCAGTTTTCTGGGTCTGGCAGGTTACTACCGGAGGTTCATTCAGGATTTCGCCAAGATTGCAGCACCGTTGACTCGGTTGACGAGGCAGGACACCAGGTTTGTTTGGTCAGAGGACTGTGAGTAGAGTTTCTTGGAGCTGAAGACGAGGTTGACTTCAGCACCAGTGTTGGTCTTGTCGTCGGGCACCGGTGGGTTCGTGGTTTACACCGATGCGTCGAGGTCAGGTTTGGGTGCCGTGCTAATGCAGCATGGTGGGGTCATTGCCTATGCTTCTCGGCAACTCAAGAAGCATGAGGAGAACTATCCCACCCACGACTTGGAGCTAGCAGCAGTGGTATACGCTCTCAAGTTGTGGAGGCACTACCTGTATGGCGAGGCTTTTCAGATCTTCACCGATCACCAGAGTTTGCAGTACATCTTCACCCAGAGGGATTTGAACTTGAGGCAGCGCCGTTGGATGGAGTATTTGAAGGATTACGACCTAACCCTTTCCTATCATCCAGGAAGGGCTAACGTTGTAGCCGATGCGTTGAGTAGGCGCGTGCGCTTGAGTTCGCTGATGGTCAGAGAGTGGAGACTGTTTGAGGAGCTGTCTCAGGGATTGTTTGTTCCGTCGAGGACCAGAGATCGTGTTGTGGCTTCCAGTTTGTCAGTTCGGCCGTCACTATTCAGGCAGGTGTTGCAGGCGCAGCGAGCAGATGCAGAGTTAGCAGGCATTTTGCAGATGCCAGACGTAGAGCTCAGCGAAGACAGTGAGGTCAGATTCAGAGGCCGTTTGTACGTTCCCGAGGAGGCGCGTCAGGCAGTGTTGTCAGAGGCTCACAGATCGAGGTATGTTGTTCATCCTGGCTCCACCAAGATGTACCATTGCTTGAGGAGGTCCTTCTAGTGGCCAGGGATGAAGAGGGGCGTGGCGGAGTTTGTTGCCCGGTGCCTTACCTGTCAACAGGTGAAGGCCGAGCATCAAGTCCTGGTGGTGAGTTGCAGCCGTTGCCCATTCCCGAGTGGAAGTGGGACGACATCACCATGGACTTTGTGGTTGGGTTGCCCCGCACCCCGCAGAGGCACGATGGTATCTGGGTGATTGTGGATCGTTTGACCAAGGCAGTGCACTTTCTTCCGATCAGGATGTCGTGGTCATTGGACAGATTAGCCAGGCTGTATGTGGACAGAGTTGTTTCGTTGCACGGGATCCCAGTTTCAGTCGTTTCCGACAGAGATCCGAGGTTCACGTCAGGGTTTTGGCGCAGTCTTCAGAGAGCACTGGGCACAAAGTTGAGGTTCAGCACAGCGTACCACCCGCAGACAGACGGTCAGTCAGAGCGGACCATACGGACACTGGAGGATATGCTGAGAGCGTGTTGTTTAGACTGGATCGGCACTTGGGAGTCTCACCTTCCGATGGTAGAGTTCGCATATAACAACAGTTATCACTCGAGCATCGGAATGGCGCCATACGAGGCCTTGTACGGTCGCCCGTGCAGGACTCCGCTTCACTGGTTCGAGGTTGGTGAGAGGCAGCTTTTGGGGCCAGAGTTAGTGCAGCAGTGTGCAGAGACAGTCAGTTTGGTCAGGCAGAGGCTTCGGGCAGCACAGAGCAAGCAGAAGAGTTATGCGGATGTCCGCAGGAGACCGCTAGAGTTCAGCGTTGGTGACCTGGTCTTCCTGCGGGTCTCGTCGACCAAAGGGGTCATGAGGTTTGGTAATAGGGGAAAGCTCAGTCCCAGATATATTGGGCCCTTCCCCATTTTTGAGAGGGTCGGCGAGGTGGCGTATAGGCTGAGTCTTTCGGCAGAGCTAGCAAGTGTGCACAGCGTTTTCCACGTTTCGCAGCTTAGGAGGTACGTTGCAGACTCTTCGCACGTGTTGGACTACTCGCAGCTAGAGGTAGCGCCAGATTTTTCAGTGCCAGAGTACCCAGTTAGTGTTGTCGACCGCAGAGTTCAGCAGTTGCGCAAGAAGCAGATTCCGTTGGTTAAGGTCGTTTGGCAGAACCGTGTCGGTGGCGAGGCCACCTGGGAGCGCGAGGATGAGATGCAGGAGCAGTTTCCTTACTTGTTTGATTGATCGGTATGTGGTGATCTCCCCTTTTTGTCATCTTCCGGGTTGAGACCGAGTTGTTTTTATTTCGAGGACGAAATGTCTTAAGGAGGGAGGGTTGTAACACCCCGGCCCCCTTGGGCCCCTGTCCCCGTCCTCTGGGTCGCGGCAAAGTGACTGTCGCGACGTGGTTCCGATCGCGTCAATGTCTGGTTCTGCTTGGGATTGCGACAGGAGGTATGTCGCCTTCTTGAAGACGACATACCCACTGTCGCCTTCTGGTTTGATGGATGGCGCCATGGGGTATGTCGCCTTCTTGAAGGCGACATGGCCTATGTCGCCTTCCCATCGCGTCGCCCCAGACGCAGTCTGACAGACGTGACAGGCATCCTTTGTGTCAGTACGGCTCTGACGGTGTCGGGTGAATGCGATAAGATGGCTGTCGCCTTCACTTTTTCGAATTCCGAGATTTGACCGTTGTTAGTAGAATTGCGACAGGGGGTATGTCACCTTCTTGAAGACAACATACCCACTGTCGCCTTCTGGTTCCCAAGGCGACACAAGGTATGTCGTCTTCTCAGCTCCACGGGATTAAAGCCCGGGCGCCCGAGCCCTTCCCCCTCTCTTGCGCCTCTCCTTTCCCCCTCTCTTTCTCTCGCCCTCTCGGAGCTTCCGTCGGTTTTGGGGTGCCTCCCCCGTGTTGAGGCGGCCGTGCTGAGGAGGGTGACGCTCCGTTCGTGCAGGGGTCGTGTTCGTGCCGTGCGGTGCGAGGAGGAGACGTTTCTACCTACGAGAAGGCCCCAACGGGTGCGTTCTTCGCGTGGAGGTAGGGACACCCGACTCCTTCGCCCTAAGCATGATCCCCTCCCCGTCTAGACCGTGGTTCTCGTATGATTGGGGTTTGGGGAGTGTGAGAACTCCATGCTCGTGTGAGTGAGGTTTTCCTCCAAGCGTAGAAACCATGTTCTTGGGGTGTTCCAGGGTGGTTTGTGTGTTTAATGGTTTTCTAGCATGATAAGCATGTTCCCCTCCCCCGTGTGTAGTGTTTCTCTCGTTTCGGGGAGGTTCTCGGTAGAAGAATCTCCGGAACCCCCGACTGGCCTGAAGGCGACATACCCTGTGTCGCATTCTGACTGGTAAAGCGACATCCCCTATGTCGCCTTCTTGAAGGCGACAGGGCCTATGTCGCCTTCTCAGTCCCGCCACCTGACTGGTAAAGCGACACCCCCCTCTGTCGCCTTCTTGAAGGCGACAGGCCCTATGTCGCCTTCTCAGCCCAGAGGCAGGTTGTGCTTCCGCCGCTTCCGTTTTCGCTTTACTGTACCCGTGGCACCTGTGCTAGTTCCCTAGTACGGTCTCACACTAGTCGTTCACCCGGTGCGCGGCACTTGAGGGCTTGTCCCGTGCGAGAGGTTGTTACCGTTACCTGGGACCCCCGTCCTCGGGAGCCTGTTGAGGGAGTACTCCGGGCTACGAGTGTGCTCGAGTTGGCAGCCGCGTAGGCGGACTCTGGAGCTGAGGGGAAAATGGTGGTTAGGACAGTGGCGTGTGAGTCGCTTGCAGAGCTCTCGTGGTTGGTCTGGGACGCCGAGGACAGTTTGGAGTTCTACCCGGCGCAGGCCAGCCAGTCCTTCTTCTCACTGCCTCGCTCCTTACGTCCCCAGAACCGTTTGGAGAGGTCAGGCGTGGGACCGTAGTTCGGCCAGACTACGGCGGTTACTGTTGTTGTACTTGTGTCCTACCTCGCTCTGACGAGACGCGAGGGCCAGGACCTAGGTCGAGGATAAGACGTCTGTGGACGCACCTGACCGTCTGACTAGTGGTGTTGTTCCCGTAGCTAGTGTTCCTTGTCCAGGCGGAGTTCCCTCCTTCTGTGTTTTACTAGCCGTGTGGTGGTCACGACGAGCAGTCGTATAGAGTTTCCGACCGAGAGTACTTTCCGTACCGTGTTAGCTTTGGCTTCGCTTCCGCACTTCCTTTTGTAGGTAGAAAGATATCAACCATCGTCTTCCCTTTATTAATAATTGTATATGTTCCTCTGCCTGTTTAGAGCCAGTAGGAGATTGGTAGTCCCTACTGAGCTTCTGTGTGAAGCTCATCCCTCTATTTTCCAGGTGAGTCTTCCCAGCAGCGACAGGCGCGCGTCGGGCGGAGGAGACAGGGCGGTAGTCTGGTCCCCGTAGCTAGCAGTGGTTCCCCCTCTCAGTGTACGTCACCCTCGGGGTATGCCCCTAAGGGACTTGTCTCTCCCTTCCCTTACTTGTACTAGTGTGCGTGCGTTGGGACTGTACTTAGAGCGGTACGCAGAGGTCTCGCCTTACTTTCCTGTTTCCGCTTGTACGCTTCTAGCTTAGCAGTTGACGTTTACTTCCGTTACATATCCTGTCAGACGCGTGTCATAGCCCTTCCGGGTCCCCCTGGTCCATGGGCGGCGACCGCGAAAATCGGGTCCTCGGCGTGGGCCAAGGGTCAGGTTCTCGGGTCGTTACAGTTTAGCATGTGTGTGATATGTGTAAGAATGTTATCTTTAGATTGCTTGCTGGGTCTTTTGGGAAGTCTCATACTTGCTTCGGCGTACAGGTGAGATAGGTGTCCCCGTACTTGAGGAAGCCATAGGGAGGAGCGACATCGAGCGTGAAGAGTAGCTGCTTGTGGAGATTGCCAAATAGTTTGCTTTATTTCATAGTATGTAATAATGTTATTCATATGGACGATGTTATGGACAATGTAGTTCATTTGGAATTGTAATAGTGTGGACAATATTATTTCTTTCATTGCTATATAGACTGTGGAATGTGTGGATGATGATGGAATAAGAATTACATTTTATTTCCGCTATATTTCATTATTATTCATGTACATATCAACCAATTTTATAGTGTTGGGTAAATATCCCACTGTGACGGCGTTCTTTGTACCGACGTGGATTGGTATAATCTTACAGATATAAAGAGGGTCGTTACATATGGTTTGTGAATTATTAATTTCTAAGTTTAACCTTGAAAGTCTCTTAAAAGTTCAAAAGGTAAATAACAGTTGCAGAAATTAATGCATCAAGTGAGAATTGCATTTTATCGAATTCTGAAATTTTCATGAAAACTGGTTACTCTGGTTAGATTTTAAAACATCTAGGCTACATTGTTTTAAAAGTCTTCTTGATACAGAAAAATATTCAAGAATTTTCAATAGATAAAATCTTTCTTGATGACTGAACAATGACTATGCTCTGAGAAACTGCAACTCCTGATAAAATCAGTTGAAAAATTGTATGTCATGATGAGCTAGTTAATTCTGTTCAGGGTTAGTAAAAATTTCTACTTGTGCATACTGAGTAACTGGGGATTCTTGTGTCTAACCAACATGTATCCTCATATGACAAGTTGCACACAACCCTTGAAACAAGATGATTACCCTATTTGAGTAATCAGGAGCTCTGGTGTGTGAAAAGCATGGGCTCTTGCATAAAAAAGAAAGGGAAAATCTGATTGTTCATCTTTTTATAAAAATGCAGATAATCAGTTTAATTGATGTTCAAAATTCTAAAAATTTCAAGCTAGATATTTTAACTCAATGTATCTTGGCTTGTTTTTTCATCTATCCAAGGTTATCATTTTACATGGTTTGAGTAAGTTTTTATAAAATTACAAAATTTTCACCTGAAAGATTTTTTTCTCTTCTGTTATTTTTTTCTTATTAGTCTTTCAATGTTTTAATGGTTAAACTAAAGTTTATAATTTTCAAACCATTAATTTCGCTAAAATAAGAATAAGGTGAGGAAAGAGTATAATTTTTTTTAACATTCTCAAGATTACCCAAGAATACAATGTATCATGGTGTTTTTTGCTCCTTTCTCAAATGTTGTCCAAACATCTTCATGAACTCTACTTCATAGAGTCGACACTCTTCTTGATAGAGTCGACTCTACTCATTCACTCTTGTCTTCAGAACACGATATTTTTCATTGTTTCGCAGGAACAATGTATGGCCTCCGGCAGGTCGACGCTTGAAGCGTCGCGTCTCTTAGAAAACTCAGTTCTAAAGCTCGTTTGGCCTCACTTTGAACACCACTGCCTTCATTTTTTCGTCTGTCCCCAAAACCCCCTTTTCTGCTTCTGCAACTTTCATTCTTCGATTCACCGACTCTCTGTCAATGGCTCCTAAAATGCAAGCTAGTCGAGGAGGAAAGCGGAAGGAGTTAGTGCTTGCATCATCTGAACAGTGCACAAAGGCGAGGAATGATCCTGATAAGGGCAAAGAGCCTCTGGAGAAGAAGCCCTCAATTCTGTCTTTCTCAAGCCGACGATTTTCTCACCCTCGTACGGCCAAGGAAAAGACTTTTTTCAAGGGTAAGAAGAAACAAGAATTTGTTAATTTGAGCAGTTCTGATGAAGACAAGAGCCTACAAGTCTCACTGGATGAGAATCCCCAAGCATCTCATGGAGGAAGCCCTAATGTCTAGGATTCGGGAAATTTTTCAAGTGAACAGAGATCAGAGGAACAGGAAGGTTCTCAGTTAAAGAAGCCCAGTGCTAGTGTTCCAGAGAAATCTGATGAGTTCGAAGAGGAACAAACACCAAATGACCAAGATGAGGATGAGGTTGAACCTGAAAAAGCAGCAAGTGCTGATTCAAGGGGTCAAAATACTAATCAACCATCTGAATCTGAATCTGAATCTGGAGATAATGAGTCACAGTATGAAGGTTCACTAGCACAAAACGTAGTCCATCTGACTACTGAGAACAAGCAGATCTTACATCCCAGAACAATTGATGTTCATGATGAAGGTATGACCATTGTGTTTCTAGAACTTCTAGAGATGTTAGAATTTCAAGGATGGACTACTTTTATCAGTTTGCATAGGATTTTCTATCCTATCTTAGTCCAAGAATTCTTCAGAAATCTGGTTAGCAAGGAGGATACCCTAGAGTCTAAGGTCAGAGGAGTATCTATTGTACTCACAAATGATGTTGTGAGTAAATTTCTGGACATTCCGAATGAGGGCCATAATCCTCAAGATTTCAATTTTTGTGCTCATGAGGCCTATACTTTGATGACTGGACTGCCTCATAATAAAGAGAACATCTTCTAGACTAGAGTGTCTACCCTGAATGCCAATAGATTTCCTCCTGTTAACAGAGTACTACATCATTGGTGTACCACTATTTTGACCCCTCAAGGAGGAGGGAGACATAGGATTACCAGTTTGCAAAGATTTTATATATATTATTTAATCAAAAGGGAGAAGGTCAATTTATCAACCATTTTCCGTCAGTAGCTTCATGAAGCAACTAGACCAGAGCTGAGGAAGAGTTTACCCTATGTTGTACATTTGTCAACCATTTTTCAGAAGATGCATGTTCCTTTGGAAAATACCAAAGTTCATAAGACTGCAAAGTTCCACACTTATTACTTGGCTCACATTGTCAAATTTATGAAGTTGAATTTGGAACCTCAGGTGGTGAGAGAACCTGGTGCACCTCAAGAGAATGTCAATGAAGATTTGGATGTGGATCAGCCACATCATGACCAAGATGAGCAGAGAGAGTAGAGACTCATGATGAAGTTGAAGGAATTCAGTTGGATGAAGCTTTGCTTGTTCCTTCACCCTCTCTTATACCTAGATTTGATGATCTAGGTGTGGATCCTCCACATTTCTCACCTGCTCATCCCACTACTTATGAGCCCTTTGTAACTGAGCAAGTCCACCCTTCCACCCCTTCTGCTGAAGTACTCATTCCACCACAGCTTCTCACATTTCTACAAGATCAGTTTGCTGTTGTAATAGACTCTCCTAGTCTACTGAATACTAAGATTGAACAACAGTCCTTGCAGTTTGAGGACAAGCTGGAAGATATTGAGAGGAAGTTTACTGAGACTGTTGACAGACAAGAGCAAATTGCTAAATTTACAGCCATTAGATTAGATGCACTGATAAAGAAAGTTGGGGAAGTCTTCAACACTGCTGCTTACACTCAAGCTGAGATTTTTAATAAAGTACAGTCCATTGAAGAAGCACTGCAAAGAGGATCTGAAAAGCTTAATGATATTCCAGATGTGGTCAGGACTGTCCATCAGATTACTCACAAGATAAATATTCTGAGAGATTATCACAATGAAATGTCTCAAAATCTCAAACTTGTGAGAGATGAGTTTAACCAAGTATGGAAGCTTCATGATGTGACTGACACAGCTGAAAGTAATGAAGCAACCTCCTCTGCAGCTGTCCCTCCAATGCCTCATAGAGTTGATAATATTCCAGTGGTCCTAGATACTCATTTTGACAATCTGTAGGATTTTTTGAACATAAGGTTCAATGCTGTTCAGTTCTATCTTTGGGACAATTATGATGATCTGCACATTAGACTGTCCAAAATTGAAAGTAGATTTCTTCAGTAGTAGCCACCACCACCTCCTTCAGATCAGTGATTGTCCTCTTTTTTTATTATGTCAAAGGGGGAGAAAGCTATCATAGATGTTTGATGTTTGTACTTTGATGTTTTGTCTTTTGTAATTCACTATTATCAGTAATGAAATCATCAAAGTATGTTTATATGAAATGCTCCTGTGTGAACTTGTGTGGATGGTTTGTATGGATGTGAAATGCTCCTGTGTGAACTTGTGTGGACTGATTTTTTTCCGCATAAAAACATGTTAGTACATGGATTTCATCTAACAGTCTAAACTTCTATGATTAAATGTTGCCATCATCAAAAAGGGGGAGATTGTTGTGTCCCTAGTTTTGATGATGTCATAAATCATGTAAAATGTCATAAATGTCCAACACTAGTTTTTGTATCACAAGAACATTCATAAAGCTAAAGTCAACTCATTGCATCAACGGAAGAGTCACTAAAGTTCAGTGATGCTCATAAGGTCGACTCTTCACAGTGGTTAGGTCGACACTCAATGAGGTTTCAGTAGCACTGATATTCATAGTATCAGATAAGGTCGACACCAGATGTGGATCAATTCGACACTAATCAAATTCCCTATAAGCTTTTAAAGAGAAGTGTTGGCTGAGGTCTTCTCCATTTGAGGATGAGGTCGACTCTACTGGACTACCAGGTCGACTCTATCATCAGATAAGGTCGACACTATGATGTTGTAAGGTCGACTCTACATCACTATTAGTCAGAATCACAATCACCTGGATGAGGTCGACTCTAGAGGGCATAGGGTCGAATCTACTGAAGATTTTACACTGATACAAGTTAAGTCTCATGGATGTGCGTCGACTCTATAATCTGGATGCATTGACTCTATGATACTTATTCTACATAGACAAAAAGGATCTGCCAGCGCATAAGTGATGGGCATCTGACCCAAGGTCCAACGATTGGGACTTCGAATACATGTCACATGGTTATGGAAGATACCACCTTTTGGTGGCAAAAGAATCTCCCAAGTTTTTGGGATTCTGTTGAGGGGCACAATGAAAAGATTCTGCGAATCATATCAAAAGAGATGAGTCGTCCTCTACAGTAGGGTTGTAACACCCCATATAAGAATATGTTAAATGGACTAAATCAACAAAAACTACAACAACTCGGACTAGTCATTTTCAGGGCTCGAGATGGAAAAGAACTCTGAAGTTAAGCGTGCTCAGTTGGTATCGCGCAATAGAGGGAAAAGAGTAGTGATCTGAGAGCGTGAAAAGTGGAGAGCGCAAGAGTTTGAGTTCAGGGAGAGCAGCCGACTTCGGAACAGTCATCTGATCAAGAGGAGAGGTCATTGGATCGTGCCTTCTTCCAATATGAAGACCTGCTGCTGATCAACTGGAATAGAGGATCGGAATTCATCTTAGATTCAGATGCAATTGATCCATGTGTTGCAACCAGAAGATGAATTCGATGAACTCAAGCATGAAGAAGTTGCAATTGGAGCTCAAGGAGTTTTCTGACTAGATCTAACTCCGGAGCAGAGCGTTTGACATTTCTGAACTTCTTAAGACTTCTGTTTAGTTTGTTTTTCTCATTATCTTCAAGTCATCACTTTGATTGGTTGTCTACTTCAATTGGAGTAGACGAAGTTGATCCTACACTTGCTGTGTATGGATCGTGAGATTTGGGTAAAATCTTGAAGCTGTGAATCAGTGGATTGTTGAAGCTGTGTATTAGCCGTTTTGTAGAAGCTGTGAATTAGCGACTGTGTGAGAGTCTCACACATTTAATTCATAGTGAAGCCTCACTGGTTTAGTGAGGGGTGGATGTAGGTCTCCACACTGGAGACAAACCACCTTAAAAAATATTGCTCGCACTTGTGTGGTTTGTTGTTCTCTCCTTAGATTGTTTTCATCAGATCAGATCCTAATTTCGAGGCTTTAATTTCTAATTGGTTTTTAAATTGAACGATATCTATTCATCCCCCCTCTAGATATTCCTTCTACACTCAACATATAGGAATATGCTCAAGATCCAATACCATTGGTTGAGCTTCAATATAGAGTAGAATCACTTTAAAAGTATTCTTCCAGTCGGTTTTAACCCCGCTCAAAAAGAAGACTAGCATTTGTCGACAGACAGATTGTATCTCTCTACAGATACCCATGGATTTCAAAACCAGAAACCAGTAGCCATCGACAACCACCAGTTGTCTGTCGACAAGCATTAGTCGGCTATCGACAACTAAAGCTCAGATTCATGAATGCAGTTCTAGATTGAATAGTAGCTATCGACAACCAACCAGTATTTGTCGACAACCACCAATATTTGTTGACAAACAGAACCATTTCTTCATCAATTCAAGTTGATACACTCTCTGCATTATCCAAACAAGTTGTCTTTCCTATTTTTTTGGATTCTAAACTACTATACCACTAGGATGAATTATTTAACCATCAACTACATCCATCTTTGGATTATTCTTGGACATTTTCGATTATGTTGTTTCTTATACCTTTTTTATATCTTTAACATTAACTCATAGAACCCTGTTATTTGTGATATTGTGAGTACCTAAGTACCATACATGCATGTTTAGTAGAAGTGGAAATGTGATGACAACTTTGGGTCTTTGAATCTCTCTCTATTGTGCTCATGAAATATGACTTATCATCATAAGACAGTGCTCTCTTCAAAGAGGGAATTAGGATCACTTGTCATAGCACCAGTCACCTGTGGTCAACTGTAGGCGACAGTTTGAAGGTAAATCCAAGTCAGTTTGTCTGATGATGGTGGGTAATAAACCTCGTTCTTGTGCAATGAACAACATCCGAGGTGCTAGAATCACTTAGGCACTAAGGATGTATTTATGTTATTTATTAACCTCTTGAGCTATATGATGCCTATCGAATTCAATTTCTAAATTAAGTTATGATCCAAAATTTGAAAGATATATGTGAATTTTGTTCTAAAATTCGTTTGGGCCCGATATGAAATCAAATTAGGCTATTGCATGAGCAAGTATGTCATTGATCCATAGGCACACTTTTTGAATATTCATTTAGCTCTGCGCAATTTGAATTCCTATTCTTAATTGCTCAAGTTTTATCAGATTAAGTTATGAAATTTGACTTATGACTTTTGTTCTAACATCGAGTCTAAATCCGTGTTGACCAGGTTGCAAGCCCAAAAGGGGAGGGGGGGATGGGCTGCTTCAAGAATGTCTAAAAAATTTCCTACTTAAAATAACTTTAGATAGAAACACACTAAGCACAAATGTTAGAGTTAGCTACGGAAGTAAGATAGAAACAATCACACAAAATGCACAAGGATTTTATCTTGGTTCGGCCCTTCCAAACACTACAACAAAGTTGGGCTAAACCTACGGCAGAAAACCGTAGGTACAGTCCCTACAACCGTAAGTATAGACATTTACTTATGGAATTACTTACGGTTGTGTTCCGTAGATATAGCTAGCGTAGCTAAATCTATACCTACTGTTCTTCCTTTCGTAGGTAGTACCTACGGAGATCGTACGCCATAGCAAGTACTTACGCATATGTGCCGTAAGGAAAACCGTAGGTGTTGAAGTATAATCGGCGGAGTGCTAGACCAAAAATACAAACATACCTACGGAATTTGAACCGTAAGTGGACACATGCCTACAAAATTAAAAACTGTAAGAATATTAAATACCAATGGAGTTTAGAACCGTAAGTAATGTATTTTTAATAAAAAAATAATAAATATAAATATTTAAATATTTAAAAACTAACATGTGCTCCATAATCTTGTTATCACACGATACATCCACATTTATACACATCCATACATATTTTATCTACATACTCATACATCCATATTTATACATCCATATCCACATATACACATCCACATACATTCACAAACAACCACAAATATTCGCTCATACACATCCACATAAACCACATCCATAAAAATATACAGAACTTGTATCTTAAAACTATGAAAGTTTAGATGACAATTTACATGACAAGTCTTTGTTGAATGCCATTTGTATGTTTGAAAAAAGGTTTATAAAGACTACATAGAAATACATAAACATCATTTCGAAAGAAAAATAAAACATTGCATCAACATCTAATTCTCTGATGATGTCCTGTAGCATTCAAAACTCTTATATAATCCCTGTAAAAAAATATTTTGAAATGAGTAAAATAGACCACGTACAAATGAAAAATTTATACTTCAATAAAAATATTACTTTAGATTAAGTCTCTTCTTCCAAGTGAACCTGCCAAAACAATGAAGTTCATATAAGAAAACTAAAGAATTCAGTAGCACAGATTATCATAATGAACATATAATATCAACACTTACAAAGTCTCTAAGCCAGATGATATGGATACCAACAACACATCTTGATTGTTTCTCTACAACTGTATAACTGCTGCAACCTTGGAATTAATGGAAAGTGGCAAAGAACCTTCTTTGGCATCTGTTTCTTTTTATGCAAACTCATTTGTCCTACAATCCATCTAGATTCTCCACATTTTGGACACTGATCATAGGACTCATACTCATTCTGATATAAAATGCAATCATTAGGACATGCATGTATCTTATGATAACCATATCCAACTGAGCAATAATCTTTGTCACTTCATAGATGTACCTGGCAGTAGCTCGCCTTCAAGCAAAGCTTCTTTCAACAACTTTAAAACGTATTGAATGATTTATTGCTCATCTTACCTATGCATTTAATGTTGAACAACAATATTAAAAATGATAGTTTGCTAAACTTCATGCAACCTAGGTACAATGGCTGTTCAACATCTTCAATCAACTTTTTAAAGACATCATATTCTCCTTTATTCTCATTTGGAGTGTTAGCTTCAGCATGATTGCAGAAGACATCTTGCAACATTGAATGCAAAGCATGATCTTTTCGAAGATCTTGTCGTGCTGAATCATGAGATTTTTGCTTAGAAGAAGAACAAGTCCCATGAAATTCCCAAAATTGTTTATCCTTAATCACTCCATTGAAATACAAGTGTTCTTTGATTGTTTTCTTTTCAAATGTGCACATGCATGCACACTTGATGCAAGGGCACTTAATTTTTGTTGATGGAATCGAGTGTGTTGAGGCAAAATCAATGAACATGTCAACACCATCTAGACATTCCTTTGATTGTTTGGGCTTATCCATCCAACTCCAATCTATTTTCACAATATGTTATCGAAAGAATGTAGACAAATATTAGAAAATATTATGGGGATATATTAGAGGTGCAATCAAGAGAGATCAATTGTCATCATGTCATCATTCATTTTTAACAAACTAAAACTATGACTACTAATGCAACCATCACCTTATAACAATAACATGTTGAATAACTAAAATACAAATTTCTTATAAAATGCAAGCATAAAAAATTTCTCAATTGCAAAAAAACTATAACCTTCATAATTCATGAGACAATACAACCAATAGCATAAAAACTACAAGTACATATCAGATAATATGTATCTAGCTCACCATTGTATCATTATGGTTAATTAACTTGTAAGGGTAAGATTCAATAAGGGGAACGAGAGTTATAATGCAAGGGATCATGATCATTAAGAGTTATCATTATGGTTATAACCTTTAATTATGAACTATCATGTTATAAAGGTTTTATTTTACTATATTAGACAAGATTTAGGTTAATCAAAAAACCAACCCAGCATACATTTATTAGAGCTTAAGTATTCGAGAAAACATACAATAGAGTATTAAAGCTTAACCCCTCCATTATATATATAACCAATTATTAAAGATGAATCTGAAACCATACTAGCAGGAATATGACAGATTAATAAAACTTAACTAGAAATCACCAGCTAACATGTGATGGTTTATTAGTGTTTAATGATCAAACCAGTGTATAATCATATATATATATTTAAAGCTTAACAGAAAATCAAGCCATATAACTAATCTATTCTTGTTTAAAAACTTGGTAAGAAATCCATGCATGCATATATCTATTAGAGTTAGCACCAGCATATATATTAGTTTATTCTTGTTAAAACTTAATAAGAAACAAACATGTATGTCCCGTAATCATGGCATAATACTAGCCTATTTTATATTTAAAATATTATTCATAACTGAGCAAGCATGTCCCGTAATCACACAACATAACATTAATCATTTCCTTTTTTTAATTAAAAATTTAACCAAAATTCAACACACATGTCCACATAATCACAATATAATATTAACTATATTTTTTTCTTGACAAAAATCTTAATCAATGTATATGCATGTCCCGTTGCAGTGTATATAATTTATTTATTTTATTTTTAGATAAGTATACACACTACGTCACATCACATCACATCACATTAAAAGTTATCCCCTACATAGCTATCCCTCATTTAAACCATCTCAAATCAAAAAAGCTCCTAAACACGAATAGCTTATACGCAATTTACTTATGAGAAATGATATGCTCTCGGCTAGCAGGGAGCATAGGGACGCGTGAAGGAGCCGTGCTCCTCCACAGTGCGCCATGTGGAGGGGCACGACTCCCAGTGCATTTAATGCACTTTTTATTTTTTATTTTTTTTTATTTTTACCCTCAAACATGCACACAAATTGTAACGACCCGACCTCCCAAACCCCCACTAGGGACCCCCGAAGGTCGCGCCGTGGGTATAAGGCGACAGTGGGTATGTCGTCTTCAAGAAGGTGACATACCCCCTGTCGCAATCCCAAGCAGAACCAGACATCGACGCGATCGGAACCACATCGAGACAGTCGCCCTGCCGCGACCCAGAGGACGAGGCCAAGGGCCCAAGGGGGCCGGGGTGTTACAACTGCCGCCTCACATTGAACACAAAGCACGCTGCCCTACATCGTACAGTCAGGCGACAAGAAACCAGCACAGCAAGAGACGGGACAATAGGTCACCACAACCTATCGCACCACAAGGAAAACCACATGCATGAGGGGAGCAACCAGCTCAACCTCAAGACAGCACAAGGGGAGGGACCTTCGCCACAAAGGTCGCCACGGTGCACGACATGGCACCAAAAGCCATGTGAAAGCACCACCACCCTGAGCAACCCACAGAAAGCAGAGGAAGAAGGCACACAACAGGCCTCCTCCTTACACGGAAGAGGAAACAACAACGCAAGGCTAGAACTCCCATAGGAGGCATAGCCAGCCGAACAACCATGATGAACTGGCCAAACACAGGGCCACACACAGGGTCAAGGTCCACCACGTTGACCAAAAGCAGACAAGCAGACTGCATGCAACAGTCCAACCCAAAGGAAGATGACTCCACAAGAAGGTCGCAATAATGCGCACCTTGGCGACACAACACCACAGTGGAGCATCATCACCCCGAGCAACCAACGGAAAGCAAGGGAGGAGAACTCTCACAACGAGTCTCTTCCACATGAAAGGGAAAACCACTAAGCGAGACCGGTACGTCCACAGAAGCACAACCAGCCAGACACCCATGGCACTCACCAGACTATCATCTGGCAGAGCCCACAGGGCGCGAGAAACGAAGCCAACATCCCGACCTGGGGGACACACGAAGTCCCACCAGCGCAGCCAGGAAACCCAAAAAACGATCAGGAAGACAATCTAGCCAGCACCACGGCCAGACACACGGTCAAAGGCACCACACCATGACCAACAACACCCAGGCGGAATGTAACACGGACAGTGCCACTGGCAACGGCGACAGCTCATCTCTTCAGAGAGAGAGCAGCGACAACCAAAACAAACACAAGACAGCTTGGGGAGGACCTCCACCCAAAGTGCTAAGAGCCGTTCTGGGAACCATCACCAGAACGCAGCCCAAACAAACGGTCAACATAGAGAACACAGCAGACAGCGGAAGCAACACAAACTAGTTCTGGAAGAACCTCCACCAAAACCACCAAGGCGTCGTTCTAGGAAAACCCACCAGAACGCAACGACCAACACAACAGTAGCATACCTCAACCCTGAGGTAGCACAACAACCAGCAGAAACAAGCCCGAAATAGTCCTGAGAGCGAACCTCACCAGGACAACAACCAACAGTTCTGAGAAAGTGCACCAGAACACAGGGCAACCAAGAGATGCACCTCAACCTCGAGGGCAACGCAACGGCAACCAACCAGACAACAAAGACCTCAAACCAAGGAGGTAACACAGTGGAAGACTTCAACGAGCACAGAAGCAGTCCCAGAGGGAGAGGAACTCTCACTAGGACAACAACAAACAGTTCTGGGAAACACCACCAGAACACAGCAGCCAAGCGATGCACCTCAACCCAGAGGGCAACACCGCAACAACCAGAAACGAGCACAACAAAGTTCTAGGGAAAACCTCACCTCCACCAGAACCAACAGAGAAGAACTTTAGGAGCACCTCACCAGAGTTCACAACCATCCAGCACAAGGCCGACAACAACCACAACCAGGTGTCGCAGAGCTCAACCAGCGGTGCAACACGGCACACAAGCATCTGCTTAGCTCGAGCAACGACGTCGACTGAGCAGAGCACAGTGCACAACGGCACATAGGCACACAAGGCCAAACACACAACCAACCTAGCACACACCCAAACAATAAGGGGACATCCAACAAGGACACACCTCAACAATAAGGGGACATCCAACAAAGACTCACCCCACAACAAGGGGACTGCCAGCAAGGTAAGGACACCTTCGACCGGTTCCGCAGACCACAACCCTGCACCGGTGAAGGCCACATCACACGTAGGCTCTCTCAGCCTTCGCGACAAACCCAAACAGACGCGTAGGCCGAGGACGAACCCAACCGCAGCACGAGCAAAAATAGCAACCACGCTCGTAGCACGCGCACCCAGCAACAGCAACAACACTCTCCTACAACTCACACTTGGACCCTGCTGGAAAGCTAGCCACCTGCAACAAAGATCCAAATGCTCACCTAACAGCACTCTACACGGACGGGACAGCAGTGTACTAGTACCTTTCTTTGGGACAGCCATAGTTATTAACTCATTACAAATCTCATTGGACCCCTGGTCTCTGATACCACTGTAATGACTAGACCTCCCAGACCCCCTCCAGGGACCCCCGAAGGTCGCGCCGCCACCCACGGATCCGAAGACCCAGAAGGGTTAGAATTTAGTCCAGTGAGATAAGCAATGAATTCAAATAACTATAACTAGAAAGTTCGTACATTAATAAAGAAAATATGTACAACATGTCCCAAATAAAAGTACAGGTACATAAAGAAATGTGCAGTCCTTAATGGGCATACCCCGAGGACTTGCAAAAAAGGACACTCTCAACTCACGGTACAATCACTCACGCTCACAACTCACAATGCTAGCAATGCACGGCGAACAAGCCGCCACCACGACCATCCGGCAACGAACTTCTGTGACAGCCTGTGACAGCGAGTCCCTACCTGAAGAGAGTAGGGGGTGAGCCTCGCGAACAAGGTTCAGTAGGGATTACCAGTCCCTTACCAGGCAGAGCAGCAGGAACTCCAACGAAAGCGGAAGCAAAACTACTCTACAAAGTAGTAAAGCAAAAAAACACCTACTGTAGAGAGCTACAAAGCAGCGGAACAGAGAAATGCCACGACCCACAACCAGGGTTAGACCCAACACGACTCCTGCAGAACCAGCGGAGTCAAACACAATGCGGAAGCAAACACCTCGGCACACACCCGCTGAGACAACGAAGCTCACGGAACACTGGAGCAACCACGTGAGACCAAAGTCTCATGACACAAGCACCAATATCCCAGACCTCCACGAGGTCAGGAAGGAACAACCAGGTGTCACCACGAGAGACACAGAGCAACCACGTGAGAAGCACCGTCTCACCACAGGCATGGCCACCTCAGACCTCTACAAGGTCGAGGGCCCACAAGCAGAACCACCCTGCACCTCAGACACTCCACGAGGTCAGAGAACTACACACTCCGGTGCAACCACTGACGGCACCAAGGAATGGGTTACTGAAACAGCAGCCCGGTGTCCACACAAGACACCCCGAGAAAACCCGTAGAACGGAAGCCACTAAACACGACCCACGAGGCCAAACCAACAGAGCCCGCAGAAGCTAGACACGGCTAGGCTACAACCACCGTGCGAGCTAGGGCAATGAGAACCCAATCTCGGAAACAGTGTGTGAAGCAATGTCACAGCAAGAGCAACCAAGCCACCGCCACAGGCGTCTAAGAGGAGGACACACCGTCCACACCTCTAGCACGTCGGTCGTCGACTCCCGCCTACAACCTCTCTGGTAGAGTGAGGCTAGCGAGCCACAGCCAAGAACACAACCACAAACCACCGCAGCCTGGCCAAGCTGCGGCCCTACGTCTGACCTCCCTACGAGGCTCCAGAACCATCGCAGAGTGAGGCAGTGAGAAGGACTAGCTGGTCCGCAATGGAAGAGCGCCTAAACCACCTTGGAGACCCAGACCAGCTAAGAGAGCTCTATAAATGACTCACGCCACTGTCCCCACCGTTTTCCCCTTCTGCTCCAAGTCCATGACTTGAGCACGCCCGCCGCCCAGAGCAACTCCCTCTGACACAGACGTATGGGGGTGGGGGTCCCAGGTAACGGTAACAACCTGTCTCGTAGACAAGCCCTCAAGTGCCGAGCACCGGGCGAAAGAGAACTGGCGTGGCAACCACCAACAGAAACAACACAGCTGGCTTGTAACCAAGACAAGCTCAGCAGGCACAGGCACACACGACACCCCTTCCGGAAACCCCCAGAAGGGCCGTCGGCCAACGTCGGCACATAAGGCACAGCCTGAGAAACCATAACACCACAGACAGAATAGAAACCACCACTCTTCTAATAATCGATTGACAGAAAAACAATCGATTATTAGACAGACGCGAGCCTCCTAGCACAGCCGCTAAGACATAGCCACGAAAGTGTCACCTTCGGTCACTGAACGCAGGGAGGCAACCTGCCGCGTTCCCACTAGAAGGTACTAAGGGCAACCCTGCCCTAGGGCACACGCCGACACGCCAACCGCGGCCACGAAAAACACCCATGGCGACATAGATGTTGTCGCAACCTACAAGGCCGTCGCGTTAAGAACGCGATGGGCAGGGCCACCGTGACAAGCTCTGAGTCGCGACGGGAAGGCGCGTCGCGACAAGAACCTGGTCGCGATGGGGAACTGGGTCGCGACGCGACCCTTATCACGACGGCCACCTACGCCGCGATAAGGTCGTGTCTGACCAGGGCGACGCCTTCTCTGATGTCGCGACGTGCTCGGCAGTCGCGACATCAGCTGGAAGGCAGGCCGCCAGAATGCTACATTCCGGCGTCCCCCACACGCTACAAACACTACCACCATGGGGAGGGGAGCATGGGGAAAGCATTTAAAGCATGCAAACACATAAAGGGACTTCCAATCACTCGGATTGGAAAGGGCACAAGAATCCCTACAAATTAGATGAAACCAAACCCCCAAGGGGCCTTCACGACGAGCTCGCCACCTCCTCCTCGCTCCCACGGCGCCGCTCCCGCTCCGCACGAGCCGCCGGCCGCTCCACCGAGCTCCACCGCTGGAGAGGAAAGGGGGAAACCTTCCCCTCCTCAGAGAGGAGGGAAGGGAGAAAGGCCAAAGAAGGGGAAGGGAGAGCCGACCAAGGCTTTTAGCCTTCGGCCCTCAGAATGGGGCGGGGCGGGGCGTCGTGTTACCAACCGTAACGCGACGGCCGCCCACACCGCGACCAAAACGTGCCCATCTGGGGTGCCGCGACAACCCGACAGGTCAGTCTGCCACGCCTGCCACTCTGACAGGCGTCAGACGACCAAAAAGCGGAAAGCAGTCACGACCCGTTGATCGGGCGCGACAAGAACACGACGCCGAAAGTGATCACAATAGGGATGACTGTTGCGACGAGCACCTTCGTCGCGACACTAACGCGTCGACCAGATCGAACGCGTTACTGGCCAGTCATCCAACACGCATCGGAAGAACCCGGAAGCCCGAGATGTTACACAAATGCCCTTATAGTGCCCACAAATACCTATGTAGTGCACACAAATACCACAATAGTGCATACAAATAGTATAAGAATGCACACAAATAGATATGTTTATATGCATTCTTATACTATTGTGTGCACTACATAGGTATTTATGTGCACTACATTGGTATTTGTGTGCACTAGATAGGTATTTATGTGCACTGTTTGAGGGTAAAAAAAAAATAGTACATACAAATATCCTTCTAGTGCACACAAATACCTATCTAGTGCACACAAATACCACAGTAGTGCATACAAATAGTATAAGAATGCACACAAATAGATGTATTGTGGCATTCTATACTATTTGTGTGCACTACATAGATATTGTATGCACAAGATAGGTATTTGTGTGCACTATAAAGGTATTTGTGTGCACTATTTGAGGGTAAAAAAAAAACAAAAACAAAAAGTGCATTAAATGCACTGGGGGCGGTGCCCCTCCACATGGCGCGCTGTGAAGGAGCACGTCTCCTTCGCGCTAGTCGAGAGCATAGCATTTCTCATTTACTTATACCTGGTCCCCTTATCTCGTTATCAAAGAGGTCCTTATTGTTTAAAACTTAAGCATGAACCTTACTGTTTCGTTTAATCAAATAAAAACAATATTCCTGTACATGTATAACTAAACCTAACCATCATGCATGAAACCGTCTTGATCTATCTAATACATACAACTGAGTTTTAATAAAACTTTAACCAGAATACAACATGTTTTTCACTGTTTATTAGAGTATAATCATACATATCATATATATTAACTGATTGTTTATACAAATCTTAACTTAAAATCAACCCAACATACATAAAATCGTCTATTTGACCATAATCTAACCAGCAGGATTTTTAAAGCTTAACCAGAAAGCCAGCGCATAAGAAAAACACGATTATTTCAATGCTTAACTTAACCAGCAAGCATATAAATGATTAATAAACCACATCCAACATGCTCTATCTATGGTGGTGTTTATTTTAATTAAGTCTTGAGTAAATATCTATAGAGTAATTAATTTAGTTAAATCTGGATTAGATATTACCTACCTTGGGTTTAAGAGAAAGGAACAAGAAGAAGATGTCTTGGACGATGTTGCCGTGAAAGTCTCAAGCAGGAAGAAATCTCATGCAGCAATCCCAAACATGCCGTGACACAGCAATCCCTACCACAGCAAACAAGGAAGAACGTTGACCAGCCGGCTCTGCCTATTGCCCTCCCAGCCTCTTGAGATCGCGGTGCACATCCAATCTCTCTTAGAACCACGCGCCACCATAGCCCCCACTTTTCTTCTATCTTTCCTTCCAAAATTCTAAACCCCGTCGGAGGAGGGAGGCTTAATTAGAGGCCCTCGGACGCGGAATCACTAGTTTTGGCCTTTTTGGGTTTTTTAAAAAGAGTTAAATTTTGATTAAATATAGTTACGGTTTACACTGTAAGTATATTAATTTTAGGGAGTTTTTTCGTACTTACAGTTTAAAAACTGTCTCTATAGAATGAAGGCCCTTACGTTCTCAAATTTCATAAGTAAATAAGCCTCTACTTACGGTTTGTTCTTACGAAAATTATAACCGTAAGTAAGAACTATAAGTATAGCCCAATTTTATTGTAGTGAAATGGAAGTCTTACGTCCAGTCCCCAAGCAAACTCTTGGGATTTCACTAACCACCAAGTAAACATGGTCTTCCCTTAAACAAGGGGCATACAACACCCAGCACCCCAGCTGGTCTTCTTCTCTTTCCCGGGCAAGAAGACAACCCACTTATTTTACAGGCTCAGAAGCAAACTTGCTGGAACAAACCCCAGCGTGGTTACACCACCAAACACAAGTTGGCCTTCTTCTCTTTTTGGGTAAGAAGGCAACCCACTGTTTCACCTCAGCCAGGTGCTTCCTTCACGAGCTCAGAGGCAACTCACTGGTACACACCCTAGCAGTTCTTCCCTTCAAACAAGGGGAACACTGGTATAGACCCCAATTGGTCACCACTAGGCACATGCTGGTCTTCTCTTCTAATCAAGGGGCATGCTTGCACAGCAAGCCTTCTCTTCCAACCGAAGAAGAACACTTATTTACACAGAAGTAAAGATTTGAAGCCCCTAGATCAAGCTCAAGATACACAAGAGAAAATACTTGATCTGAGACTATGCCCAAGAAGGAAAGACTTTACACAAGACTCTTCTTAGGCTAAATCCCTAGCTCTCTCTCTCTCAAATACACAAAGACACACAGAGAAAGAATGAGGAAGAAGGAAGATGGCTTCAAAGCTTCAGCTTGAATGGGCTCGAGCTCTCTTCCTTTTTGCTTGAGTGTATATGGAGTTGGATGCTGACTGGATGTACACTCCTTGAATGATCTTCAAGTTTTTCTTATCTTCTTTCTTTAGTCAATGCTTCATCTTTATATGGAGCAGATGAAAAGGATCTGTTGAAGAATAGCCGTTGGAGCTTTTTTGGATCCGTTGAGTTTCTTGGCTCTTTTCTTCTTCTGCTCTTCTTATGTTAAGTCTAGTGGATGTCTTCTTGAGTCTACTGGCTCCTTTGAACAATGGATTCTTCTGGCTGGTGCGTATTTTCAGGGCACAGATAGTAGGTCCCAATATGTTGACTATGATTAGAAAAGGGCCTGCAGACATTAAATGCAAGGTAGATGATTAGACTTGTGAAGCCTTTTGTCAAATGGCTCATATCTTTTTTGCCTTTTGTCTATATTTCTTGCAGATAGCTAGAAATAGAAGGTTAGATGCTTTTCTTTTGTTGCAGGAAGGAGGAATTCTCTTTTTGTCTTCTACCCATGCTTTCCTACTGACATCCTGTGTAACGACCCGACCTCCTGGACCCCCGCCAGGGATCCCGAAGGTCGCGCCGCCATCCACAGATTCGAAGACCCGGAAGGGTTAGAATTTAGTCCAGTGAGATAAGCAATGAATTCAAATAACTATAACAAGAAAATTTGTACATTAATAAAGAAGTTATGTACAACATGTCCCAAATAAAAGTACAGGTACAGAAAGAAAGGTGCAGTCCTTAAGGGGCATACCCTGAAGACTTGTAAAAAGGCCACTCTCAACTCACGGTACAAGCGCTTACGCTCACAACTCACACTGCTGGCAACGCATGGCGAACAAGCCACCACCACGACCATCCGGCAATGAACTCCTGCGACAACGAGTCCCTACCTGAAGAGAGTAGGGGGGTGAGCCTCGCGAACAAGGCTCAGTAGGGATAACCAGTCCCTTACCAGCCAGAGCAGTAGGAACTCCAACAAAGCGGAAGCAAAACTACTCTACAAAGCAATAAAGCGAGAAATGCCTACCACAGAGTACTACAAAGCAGCAGAACAGAGAAATGCCATGACCCACAACCAGGGTCAGGCCCAACACGACTCCCGCAGAACCAGCGGAGTCAAACAGAATGTGGAAGCAACCCTCGGCACACACCCACCGAGACAAAAAAGCTCACGGAACATCGGAGCAACCACATGAGACTAGAGTCTCACTACACAAGCACCAACATCATGGACCTCCATGAGGTCAGGAAGGAACAACCAGGTGTCACCACGAGAGACACCGAGCAACCACGTGAGAAGCACCGTCTCACCACAGGCACGTCCACCTCAGACCTTCACCAGGTTGAGGGCCCACAAGCAGAACCACCCTACACCTCAGACACTCCACGAGGTCAGGGAACTACACTCTCCGGTGCCACCACGAACAACACCAAGGAACGGGTTACCGAAATAGCAGTCGGGTGTCTGCACCAGGCACCCCGAGAGAACCCACAGAGCGGAAACCACTTAGCACGGCCCACGAGGCCAAACCAACCAAGCCCAAGGAAGCGAAACACGACTAGGCTACAACCACCGTGTAAACCAGGGCAACGAGAACACAAGCTCGGAAACAGCAAGAACAACCAAGCCACCGCCACAGGCGTCGAAGAGGAGGACACACCATCCACGCCTCTAGCACGCCGGCCGCCGACTCCCGCCTACAACCTCCCCGGTAGAGTGAGGCTAGCGAGTCACAGCCAAGAACACAACCACAAACCACCGCAGACCGGCCGAGCTGCAGCACCACGCCTGACGTCCCTACGTGGCTTCAGAACCAACACAGAGCGAGGTAGTGAGAAGGACTAGCTGGTCCACACCGGAAGAGCACCTCAACCACCTCGGAGACCCAGACCAGCTAAGAGAGCTCTACAAATGGCTGACGCCGCTACCCCCACTGTTTTCCCCTTCTGCTCCAAGTCCGTGACTTGAGCACACCCGCTGCCCGAAGCAACCCCCTCTAACATAGGCGCGCGGGGCTGAGGGTCCCAGGTAACAGTAACAACATGTCCCGCGGACAAGCCCTCAAGTGTCGAGCACTGGGCGAAAGAGAACTGACGGGGCAACCACCACAGAAACCGGCACAGCTGGCTTATAACCACGACAAGCCCAGCAGGCAGAGGAGCACACGACACCCCTTTCGGAAACCCCCGGAAGGGCCGTCGGCCAACGCCGGCACACACGGCACGGCCCAAGAAACTGGAACACCACCAAACAGAACAGAAACCATCACTCTTCTAATAATCGATTGACCGGCAGACAATCGATTATTAGACAGATGCGAGCTTCCTAGCACCGCCGCTAGGACACGGCCATGAAGGTGTCACCTTCGGTCACTGAACGCAGCGAGCCAACCTGCCGCGTTCCCTACCAGAAGGTCCTAAGGGCAACTCTGCCTTGGGGCACACACTGACATGCCAACCGCAGCTGCGGAAAACACCCGAGGCAAACCAGATCTTGTCGCGCCCTCCTAGCCCATCGCGATCCCATCATGACGGGTAGGGCAACCGCGACAGGCAGGTCGCATCGGGGAAGCGCGTCGCGATAATACTCATGTCGCGACAGGAAACTAGGTCGCGACAACCTTGTCGCGACAAGGCAACATGTCGCGACAACAACCTTGTCACGACAGGCAACCGGGTCGCGACACGACCCTTATCGCGACAGCCACCCGTGCCGCGATAAGGTCACGTCTGACTGGGGCAATGCCTCCTCTGATGTCGCGACGCGCTCTGCGGTCGCAACATCAGATGGAAGGCAGACCGCCGGGAATCTACATCCCGGGGTCCCCCACACAACTACAATCACACAAACACGGGGAGGGGATCATGGAGAAAGCTATAAAGCATGCAAACGAAACACATGGACTTCCAATCCCCACCGACAAGAAAGGGCATAAGCATCCCTACAGGAATGACGAACCAAAACCCCAAAGGGGCCTTCACAACGCTAAGGCCGCCACCTCCTCGCTCCACACGACGCTCCAGCGCTCCGCACGAGCCGCCGCCACTCCTCTAAGCTCCAACTGTCGGAGGAAAAGAGGGAGACCTCTCCACCTCGGAGAAGAGAGGAAAGGGAGAAAGGAGAGAAAGAGGAAAAAGGGGAAACCGGCCAAGGCTTTTAGCCTCCGGCCCCCAGAACGCGACGGGGCGAAGCGTCGCGTTAACAACCTTAACGCGACGGCCGCCCAAACTGCGACCAGAACGCACCCTTCCGGGGCACCGTGACAACTAGATAGGTCAGTCTGCCACGCCTGCCACTCTGACAGGCGTCAGATGACCAAAAAGCGGAAAGTAGTCGCGACCCGTTGACCGGGTGCGACAAGAACGCGATGCAGAAAGCGGTCGCAACAGGGTGACTGTCGCGACACTAACGCGTCGCCAAGGCCAGACGCGTTATTGGCCAGTCATCCCACGCACAATAGAAAAGCCCGAGATGTTACAATACATCCAACAAAAAAATAATTTCGTCCTCGAAATTAAGGGCGAAAGCCGGTCGGAGAACACAACAGGTGCAAGGGGACCTCTAAGTCGCACCGCAACTTTCCAGTGGTCGCCACCATGAGCCTGCCACAAAAGGAGTGCCTAACCAGACATCCAACGGCTCCCAGGGCGCACAACAACGGCGTAGAGCACACAAGTAGATGTCGACAACTCCACAGGTGCGAAGCGTACTAAGCGACCAGAAACACTGAAACAGCCGGAAACCACGCGACTGAGCCCTCAAAGACCACGCCGTTGAGACCAATAGGCCAGTAACTCACTTTGTCGCCAAAGACTAGATAGAGGACGCAACTACTGACAGCAAACCGAGAAAACACCAAGAGGTCAACTGCAAGACTCTGCTGAATGCCTCCACACAACTAGCAACAGCTAGCACCTATGACAAGGCCAAACGAGAGTTTCTTAATGGTGACCCAAAACCAAACGATAGCATGCACGTGGAGAACACCACGGCACGCAGGACAGTGTCTGCCGGCACCACTAGATCTCACCCAGATCGTCCTCATAGTCCGACAAGGACACACATTGACTGTGGAGCCACAGAAAGCTAAAACACCCGCTCCACAGGCACAGGCACAGAGGCAAAACCAAAGAAGACGTCTGATGTTGGCAAGGCCAAGCAACTCAAGATGTCGGCAACTGCACGGAAAATGAAACAACTACAGAGCTCGAGGGCAGCACGTCGACCTCAAAGAAATCTAAACCAAAACAGGGTACCCCAACTGAACACACTCGCTCCCCAAGGTGAGAGGGGAAACCCGGACACAGTCCATGACCAAAGCCTGGCATACCACCGATAGGGCTACCTAGAAAAGGCAAAGTAGCCACCCCACAGCGGTAATGGTACAGCCACAAGGCACGGCCAGCACAAAGTGTCCCAGAGGCGGAAAGCTCAATGCCTCGAACACCGAGCAACTCATGAAACAACGCACGAAGCTTACGATCAAGCATACGGCACACACACGATGCTAACATCAGCACCAGGAGCCACCCAAGGTACAACACAGTGCACCAAGGCTCCAAACGGCAGAAAACAAATCACTCGAGCACGAGCATAGGGCGCCACCACAAGAACCAAAACTAGGCAAGATGCAACAGAGTTGCACCAAAGGCCGAAAAAACACAGGCTAACAGGAAGGACTCTCCACAAGAGACCTGCGAAAAGTCGCCCACAAGAAACTGCAAGCCACATAGGGTAGAACAGGCCACACCGGCCACGAACCCTCAAGGCACAAGGACACAAAACATTGAAAAAGAAACACACTCCAGGTGCAGTACACAACCGCACCAGCGGCCTGAAACGACTCAAGGCCAACAGAAAGGGACTCTCCACCAGAGACCCACAAGAGAAATGCGCAAAAAACTAACAGCTTCAAGAGCGCAACAACCATATTGGCTCTTAGAAGCGCGCAAACACAGAGCACCACTCCTACCACCACAGGTGGGGAGCCCACACGCCCAACGGCGACAAGTGCCTCCAAAGCACAACTGAGGCACAAGAGAAACACGCACTGGAACGATGCCTGCACAAGCAAGCCAAACAGAAGAACACCCGGTGCCGCCTCACACTGAACACAGAGCACCCTACCCTATATCGTCCAGTCAGGTGACAAGAAACCAGCACAGCAAGGGACGGGACAATAGGTCACCACAACCTATGGCACCACAAGGAAACCACGCGCATGAGGGGAGCAACCAGCTCAACCTCAAGGCAGCACAAGGGGAGGGACCTTCGCCACAAAGGTCGCCACGGTGCGCAACATGGCACCAAATGCCATGTGAAAGCACCACCTTGACCAAAAGCAGACGAGCGGATTGCACGCAACAGTCCAACCCAAGGGAAGATGACTCCACCAGAAGGTCACAACAATGCGCACCCTGGCGACACAACACCATAGTGGAGCATCATCACCCTGAGCAACCAACGAAAAGCAGGGGAAGGAGACCCTCACAACGAGTCTCTTCCACACGCAAGGGTAAACCACTACACGAGACTGGCACTTCCACAGAAGCACAACCAGCCAGACACCCATGGCACTCACCAGACTATCATCTGGCAGAGCCCACTGGGCGCGAGATACGAAGCCAACCTCCCGATCCTGGGGACACATGAAGTCCCACCAGCACGGCCGAGAACGCGCAAACGAACAGAAAGACAACCTGGCCAACACCACGGCCAGACACACGGTTAAAGGCACCACACCTTGACCACAACACCCAGGCAGAGTGTAACACAAATAGTCCCACTGGAAATGGTGATAACTCATCTCTTCAGAGAGAGAGCAACGACAAAAAAAAAAAAACACAAGGCAGCTTGGGGAGGACCTCCACCCAAAGCGCCAAGAGCCGTTCTGGGAACCATCACCAGAACGTAGCCCAAACAAATGGCCAATAGAGAGAACACAACAGATAGCGGAAGCAACACAAACTGGTTCTGGGAGAACCTCCACCAGAACCACCAAGATGCCATTCTGGGAAAACCCACCAGAACGCAACGGCCAACACAACAACAGTATACCTCAACCCTGAGGTAGCACAACAACCGGCAGAAACAAGCTCGAAACAGTCCTGAGAGCGAACCTCACTAGGACAACAACCAACAGTTCTGAGAAAGCGCACCAGAACACAGGGCAACCAAGCGATGCACCTCAACCTCGAGGGCAACGCAACGGCAACCAACCAGAAAACAAAGACCTCAAACCAAGGAGGTAACACAGCGGAAGACTTCAACGAGCACAGAACAGCCCCAGAGGGAGAGGAACTCTCACTAGGACAACAACAAACAGTTTTGGGAAACACCACCAGAACACAGCAGCCAAGCGATGCACCTCAACCCAGAGGGCAACACCGCAACAACCAGAAACGAGCACAACAAAGTTCTAGGGAAAACCTCACCTCCACCAGAACCAACAGAGAAGAACTCCAGGAGCACCTCACCAGAGTTCACAACCAGTCAGCACAAGGCCGAGAATAGTCACAGACAGGTGTCGCAGTGCTCAATCAGCGGTGCAACACGGCACACAAAACATCTGCTTAGCTCGAGCAAAGATGCCGACTGAGCAGAGCACGACGCACAGGCATACAAGGCCAAACACACATCCAACAAGGACACACCCGAACAATAAGGGGACATCCAACAAGGCAACTACCTTCTACCAGATCCACAGGCAACAGCCCCACACCGGTGAAGGCCACACCACACGCAGGCTCTCTCAGCCTTCGCGACACACCCACACGGGCGTGCAGGCCGAGGATGAACCCAACCATAACACGAGTGAAAACAGCAACCATGCTCACAGCACGTGCACTCAGCAGCAGCAGCAAACACTCTCTCGCAGTTCACACTCGGACTCTGCTGGAAAGCTAGCCATCTACAATAAAGAACCAAATGCTCACCTAACAGCAACTATACACGGACGGGCCAGCAGCGTACTAGTACCTTTCTTTGGGACAACCATAGTTATCAACTCATTACAAATCTTGTTGGACCCCTGAGCTCTGATACCACTGTAACGACCCGACCTCCCGGACCCTCGCCAGGGACCCCGAAGGTCGCGCCGCCACCCACGGATCCAAAGACCCAGAAGGGTTAGAATTTAGTCCAGTGAGATTAACAATGAATTCAAATAACTATAACAAGAAAATTCGTACATTAATAAAGAAGTTATGTACAACATGTCCCAAATAAAAGTACAGGTATAGAAAGAAGGGTGCAGTCCTTAAGGGGCATACCCCGAGGACTCGCAAAAAGGCCACTCTCAACTCACGGTACAAGCGCTCACGCTCACAACTCACATTGCTGGCAACGCACGGCGAACAAGCCGCCACCGCGACCGTCTGGCAACGAACTTCTGCGACAGCGAGTCCCTACCTGAAGAGAGTAGGGGGGTGAGCCTCGCAAACAAGGCTCAGTAGGGAAAACCAGTCCCTTACCCGCCAGAGCAGCAGGAACTCCAACAAAGCGGAAGCAAAACTACTCTACAAAGTAGTAAAGTGAGAAACGCCTACCACAGAGTTCTACAAAGCAACGAAACAGAGAAATGCCATGACCCACAACCAGGGTCGGACCCAACACGACTCCCGCTGAACCAGCGGAGTCAAACAGAATGTGGAAGCAACCCTCGGCACACACCCGCTGAGACAAAGAAGCTCAAGGAACACCAGAGCAACCACGTGAGAACAGAGTCTCACGACACAAGCACCAACATCCCGGACCTCCACGAGGTCGGGAAGGAACAACCAGGTGTCACCACGAGAGACACTGAGCAACCACGTGAGAAGCACCATCTCACCATAGGCACGGCCACCTCAGACCTCCACAAGGTCGAGGGCCCACAAGCAGAACTACCCTGCACCTCGAACACTCCACAAGGTCAGGGAACTAAACACTCTGGTGCCACCACGGATGGCACCAAGGAACGGGTTACCGAAACAGCAGTTGGGTGTCTGCACTAGGCACCCCCGAGAGAACCCGCAGAGTGGAAACCACTAAACACGACCCATGAGGCCAAACCAACCAAGCCCAATGAGGCGAAACACGGATAGGCTACAACCACCGTGTAAACTAGGGCAACGAGAACACAAGCTCGGAAACAGCAAGAACAGCCAAGCCACCGCCACAGGCGTCGAAGAGGAGGACACACCGTCCATGCCTCTAGCGGGCTGGCCGCCGACTCCCGCCTACAACCTCCCCGGTAGAGTGAGGCTAGCGAGTCACAGCCAAGAACACAACCACAAACCACCGCAGCCCGGCTGAGCTGCGGCCTCATGCCTGACCTCCCTACGTGGCTCCGAAACCAACGCAGAGCGAGGCAGTGAGAAGGACTAGCTGGTCCGCACCGGAAGAGCACCTCAACCACCTCGAAGACCCAGACCAGCTAAGAGAGCTCTACAAATGGCTCATGCTGCTGCCCCTACCATTTTCCCCTTCTGCTCTAAGTCTGTGACTTGAGCACACCTACCGCTCGGTGCAACCCCCTCTGACACAGGCGTGCGGGGCTAGGAGTCCCAAGTAACGGTAACAACCTCTCTCGCGGACAAGCCCTCAAGTGCCAAGCATCGGGCGAAAGAGAACTGGCGGGGCAACCACCACAGAAACCGACACAGCTGGCTTGTAACCACGACAAGCCCAGCAGGCACAGGCGCGCATGGCACCCCTTCCGGAAACCCCTAGAAGGGCCGTCGGCCAACGCCGACACACACGGGACGGCCTGAGAAACCGGAACACCACCAAACAGAATAGAAACCATCGCTCTTCTAATGATCGATTGACCGACAGACAATCGATTATTAGACAGATGCGAGCCTCCTAGCACCGCCGCTAGGACACGGCCACAAAGGTGTCACCTTCGGTCACTGAATGCAGTGAGCCAACCTGCCGTGTTCCCTACCAGAAGGTCCTAAGGGCAACCCTGCCCTGGGGCACACGCCAACCGCGGCTGCGAAAAACACCCGAGGCAAACCAGATCTTGTCGTGCCCCCCTAGCCCGTCGCGATCCCATCATGACGGGTAGGGAAACCGCGACAGGTAGGTCCCGTCGGGGAAGCGCATCGCGACAATACTCATTTCGTGACAGGAAACCAGGTCGCGAAAACCTTGTCGCAATGGGCAACCAGGTCGTGACATGACCCTTATCGTGACGGACACCCGCGCTGCGATAAGGTCGCGTCTGACTGGGGCGACGCCTCCTCTGATGTCACGACGTGCTCTGTAGTCGCGACATCAGACGGAAGGTAGACCGCCAGGAATCTACATCTCGGGGTCGCCCACACAACTACAATCACACAAACACGGGGAGGGATCATGGAGAAAGCTGTAAAGCATGCTAACGAAACACATGGACTTCCAATCCCCACCGACAAGAAAGGGCATAAGCATCCCTACAGGAATGACGAACCGAAACCCCAAAGGGACCTTCACAACACCAAGGCCGCCACCTCCTCGCTCCACACGATGCTCTAGCACTCCACACAAGCCGTCGCTGCTCCTCTAAGCTCCAACCTCCAGAGGAAAAGAGGGAGACCTCTCCACCTCGGAGAAAAGAGGAAAGGGAGAAAGGAGAGAAAGAGGAACTGGGGGAAACCAGCCAAGGCTTTTAGCCTCTGGCCCCCAGAACGCGACGGGGCAGGGCGTCGCATTAACAACCTTAACGCGATGGCCACCCAAACTGCGACCAGAACGCACTCTTCCGGGGCGCCGCGATAACCAGATAGGTTAGTCTACCACGCCTGCAACTCTGACAGGCGTCAGACGACCAAAAAGTGGAAAGTAGTCGCGACCCGTTGATCGGGCGTGACAAGAACGTGACACAGAAAGCGGTCGCAACAGGGTGACTGTCGTGACGGCTAGCTCCGTCACGACACTAACACGTCGTCAAGGATGGACGCATTAGTGGCCAGTCATCCCATGAACAACGGAAAGCCAGAAAGCCCGAGATGTTACATCCTGCTGTAAGAGCTTGTTATTTATCAGAGAAATGACAAGATAAGAGTTAGAAAGTCATTTGAATTATCATTGGGTGTCAAATACATTTTGAAACATTTTAAATATAAAGGCAATCGTTGTTATAGAGGCAATCAATGTTTCATGAAGGTAATCGGTATGTATCTTCAACTAGAGATTTCGACTATATGGAAATCGGAGTGAAAAACAACTGTAATCGATGCATGAAGGTAATCGATGTCTAAGGCAATCGTTGGGAAAGATAATCAATGGCTAAAGATAATTGATGTCCAAAGACAATTGATGTCTAAAGGCAATCGATGTCTAAAGTAATCGATGTCTAAGTGCAATCTATATTTATGCAATCGATGTGAAAGTATAATCGATGTTCAAGAACAATCCATGAAGACAATCGATGTTTGAGTATAACTATAATCGATGTTTAAGCAGGACAGTCGATGTTTGAGAGAGTCGATGTTCAAAGAGTAATCGATGTTAAGACAGTCGATGTTCAAAGAGTAATCGATGTTTAAAGGATATCGATGTTTAAGACAATCAATGTTTAAACATAATTGATGTTTAAGTATAAAAGACAATCGATGTTCATGTAATCAATGTTTAAGTAAACTGTAATCGATACGCATGTAATCGATGTTTAAGTAAACTGTAATCGATGTGCATATAATCAATGTGATATTAAAACATTAATCAATGTACCACTTCGACTGTTTAGGAGTTGGAGTTGGGCTGGTTACTTCGACTTCTTGAGAGTCGCAGTAAGGACTACTTCGACTTTTTAGGAGTCGAAGTGGACATTCATACAAAGACTTCGAATATAAAAAATATAATAATTCTATGAAAAATGATATTGAATATATTAATGATATTTATGATAATCATGAGTTTTATTTTCACCAAAATAAAAGGATAGAATATAAGAGTGGTTCAATAATCTGTACTTTGTATGACTTCCGTACATTCAACTCTTGAATTCTGGACATTCAAAAATGAAGATGTCATGTCTTACAAAAACTACTATTCAGGATTTGATTGAAAGACTTATGCTTACTTCCATCTACTGAGTTTCCCAACTCATGCCTTTATTTTCTCTAAACCCTTTCAGATTGAAGGGGATGCAACTTCGACTACAGATTTCTTTCATTTCAACTGTAGATCCAGAAGAAGAGCATAATCTTAGCGACTCTCTAGAAATTTTGTTGTAGTATTAAAATGTTCGAGAGAGAGTGTTTGGTTTTATGTAAATTATGGATGTTAGTACAAAAGAACCTTGTCGTTGTGTAATACGTTTAATGATGATTTTGTAGAATGGTTTGCTAGTTTTGCGCATGACACAGATTTGTCTGCTCATAATGAATTTTGTTAGTGTAACTCTTCTTCCGTACAGAAGTTATGTATAATGTGTGTGTGGTGGGAAATGGGTGTTACAATATCCGTTGATTATTCTACTCTGTTCAGCCATTTTAACTTGTTAGTAATGTCATGCATGTCTTGTCATCATGTTCTTGTAGAGACTCTTCTTATTAAATTGTTAATCACTTATATCATTGTCCGCACATTGAGATGTAAATCCTACTGGGCGTTAACGCGCTCACACCTGTTTTCCTAAATATTTTCAGGTAGTGATGAGGAGGCATGGATAATGAAGGGGAAGGGCAAAAGTGAAGAGCACCACAGATATCATGTATCTATGGAATAGAAATCTTAGAATTTAAAATAGAGTCTGTAGTAGATTGTTTTACTTGAGTCTATTATGTATTTGAACAATGGGCTCTATGGTTGGCTCTGAAGTTTTATGGATGTAATAAGGAGTTGTTATTTGTAATTAATATTGGCATATTATTTAATGATATAATCACATTATCTATATATTTGTTCTATTTATGATCCGAATACAACTACGCGTTCTAAAATTTCGTGTCGACGTGACATAGAGACATGAGAATATTCATCAAGGTGAATAGCACACTGCATTATATTCATGGCATTAAAATTAATCTGAGATTTTTAATATTATCCTCTGTCCACTTTCCCTCATCCCCCGACAACGTGTATGAACCGTTACTCACAACTTTCCAGATCCAATAATTTTGAGCTCTAAGAAAGACGTGCTTACGATTTTTCTAATAAGAGTAGTTGCTGCCATCAAAGTATGGTGGATAGTGGATGAAATGACCTTCATGCACAAATCCCTGATTGGCCATTGCACTCAAGATCACTCTAATATTAAGAGCCCTGCTCTGGTACCAATTGAAGTACAGGTGCATGTGCATGAGCAACCAAGAGGGGAGGGGTGAATTGATTATCGTCTAATTTAAAAATCTTTTAAACATAATAAATTAAACTCAATTAAGATAATCTATAAAACGATGTGCACAATAGAATATGACAATAGAAACTGTGAAACCAACTAACCTAATGTGTATAGAATGGAGGTAGAAGATATGAATCAAACCATAAGATGCGTAAGATTTATAGTGGTTCAGCAAACACACTCCTGTATGCTCCTACGTCCACTACCTCACACCCCGTGAGTATTTCCACTACTTGTTTCCAGGTACAAGCATAAACTCCCACACACGGTTGTTTTCGGGGACAACACAAACCCCACATCGTTTCTGGGGACAAGACAACCCAGTGTGTATGGGCGCACCCACTACACACCCACAACGTGCTCACAACCCGAGCACACACACACGCAGTAATATTCAGGGTTCTAAAAAGAACAGAAGAAAAACGTGAACAGGAGGACAACAATCTAAACAAAGCAAGTATAGAATTCTCCTATCACAGAAGGTCGGCCATATGGTCGTCCTTTCCCGATGATGTCTTAGTGTAGAACTGGCCGATGTAAAACGTTTCAAAACGGATTCTTGCAAGTAGTAGCACCAAGTCCACTCCTTTCTGATGAAGAACACTGTAAGGCCCTCGAATTTTGTCGTATTATTGTATTGCATGTAAATAATTCATGTTGTGTATGTACATATGTAAATATCTACGTAAGTACTAGTTGGTATACTTATGTATGCATGTGTATAATTAGAGTAAATAATGTATGAATGGTATGATGGTAGCGTGTACTTGATAGTGTATACATATGGCATATATATAGGTATAAGATGTGCATGGTCTTTGCATGTTTTGGAGTTCTGGCCGAAGGCCAGATTGGCGTCAATATCAATGGATGCTTGAGTTGAGTAGGCGTCAACCCCATGGACGCCAACACTAATTCCAGCGTCCAGCGATGTGGACGCCAACTTCTCTGACCTGCATGCGTTGCAGAGCCCAGAATTACGGAAGCAAGCCACCCCAACCATTGGGGAGCTGTCCCCAACAGTCTGAAAAGCCATCTTGTCACCCCTGCGTGATAAGAGAACCCCCTCTCCTATATACAAACCCATTTCTACAACCCTAAGCCTTCTCTTGTCCCTTTGCAAGAGAGGAAGAAGAGGAAAAGAAGAGAAAACCCTATTTTCGGACTGTGAGAAACCCACACTTTTGCAACCCCAAATCTGAAGTTCTGAAGCTTGATTCGGCCACCTGCTGCATCAAGGAGCTTGCTGGATCATCGAGGAAGGCATCCCCGACCTCGGACTGCACTGGAGCTTGCTCAAGAACCCGGAGTGAAGCTTTTCTAGGAGCTTCTTGGGACAGCCCAAGGAGAGCTTCACCGAGCCCTAGATCCGTTTGGTGTATTTTCTGGAGGCAAGTACCCTACCCATAACGTCCCTGTATGTGTCTAGGTTGGTTTTATAAATTTTATGTATTTTTCCTCGTGTCCTGGATCCCCTTTTTCACTTTTTCATTTGAGTTCGTTCTGTGTTTCTGCACAGACAGGAACTTGGCGTCAATCCCTTGACGCCAAGATCCAGGTGTGCGTCTAGCGATCTTGCCGTCCACTCCTTGAACGGCCAGAGACCACCGCCAAGTTCATCTGAGTAGAACAGCAAGCTGTTCTGCCTTCTATATGATTAATTTCGATATGTTTCACGATGAGGATATAATGTAATCTCTTATATGTTATGTATACTAGTGAATGTGGTGTGTGGATGAATTTTGTGCAAGGTGGTAAATGATAAAGTTTATTTATTTCATGGAAATACATGTATGATGAGTTGCTAATCTTGTCAACCCTTGTTTGTATGATTTAGGACGAGTCAGAATGTCCTACATTTTATGGGTCATGCATGTATTAGTCAGCCTCTGTTCTGAAATTCTGAGATTTTTCCCATGCTTGTGTGAATTAGTGGAAATATTGTTTGGGAAAATAGAAATCATGCGTAGGTCATGATAAATCTTCGGTAAATCATGTATTGCCCAAAAATTTTAGGAATAAATTCTGTAGCTCCATGTCTGTTAGGGTTCAGGCAGTGAATTGTTAAAAATTGTGATTGGTATTCAACTCCATGTTAAATCGAATTGCGGATAGCATGTGGAATTAATGTTAGATTTTCTGTAATTTCGTTTTAGCTTAGAAAAATCTGAAATTTTGCATGTGGGATTCTAAACCCGAAATTAGCTTGTGGTTAAAATTTCAGGTCATTTGGACCAGTATATGATGCAATATGAATTTTCCATGTAAAAATGTGAAACTAATGCTTGCCTTTGTAAAATGATATGATTTTGTATATAGCAACCGGATTAGTGAAATTTCCTGAGTGCTAAATTTCTGTAATTGTAGTGCCATGTTAGGAAAAATAGAGAAGTGTGCATGTGAGTGAGAAAGTGAATGAAATGAGAGTGACATGTGTAAACCTATGTGTTAAAATCGGTAAAAATGTGTAATGTGTAACTTGTGCCAAATGTGACACTGCTTCCGTAGAGGGCAGTGGAACCGTATCAAGGAAAAGTCCCCCTGAGAAGGTTCAATGTGTAGTGACCCTAAGGGCATTAGGGGGAAATCCTGGAGGTGGACAAGTACCACTAGTTAGGGTGGAGACTTGTTCTCCCGGTCTGCGCAGTCTAAGAGTCGCCATTGTATTGCCTAGATGGCGTCTATGTGATGTGATGTGTGTGTCCTTCTTTGGTGGTTTGGACTATGTGTCACGGCACTAAATGTGAATGTGTAAATGTGTATGTGTTCATGTGAAAAATGTGAATGTGAACAATGTGTAAAAGTGCATGTGTAAAGTGTGAAATATGCGAATTTGAAATTGTGTAAAAATGTGAAACCAAATGTGAGGATGTGAGTTGTAATCCATGTTATGACAATATGAAATCATGCTTGAACAGTAGCTTTACTATGTTATGATCATGTTTATGTATGTAAAATGCCTAGAATTCATGCTAGGGATAATTGATAAGCATATATAAACAACTTCCATACTTGATTGTTCACATGTTGTGATTTAAATCGTTGTTGTAGCTCTCATGTGTTAGATTATGGTTGCTAAAGCATGTAAAACCAGCAAGCTTAAAGTATGAAAAATGGTTACGTATATGCGTAGGAATGTGTAGATTCCATGTTAGGTATATTTCCTTTCATGCATGTTCGGAAATTTATGTTAATGGCTTTCATGTCTTAGTTGGTTGAAGGTAGATTTTTATGTGAGAAATGAATAGAAAGCATGTGATAGGTGATTCTATTTCTGCAAATCTGAAAGCATAGTCCATGTGTTTAAATTGTAGATTCACCATGACAGGTTGTAAAATTTAATGTCAAGCATGCTACATGTTGTGTCTTACGAATGTGTATGTAAAACCTACTATGATATGTGCATGTGCGGTATGTGTAGAATTACTTGCGGAGTCTTTTAGACTCACTACTTGCTTCGGCGTACAGGTGTAGTTGGTGACGAGACACTAGTGGAGGAGACGTTGGAGACCGACTCCGAGCGCGGAGATTAGAGTGTTGTTGGAGTACTTGTGACTTTTGTGATTTTCATAGTATGTAAATTGAACATTGTACTATCATTATCATGGAAGAATGTATAAGTGTGGACATCTATGTATTTGATTTTCAGCAATTTAAATTATGTGGATTTTTTTTTAGTTCTCTAAATGTTATCGAATCATGTATGTTAAATGTGGATGATGAATGAAATGAAGACAGTGGTTCTTTTACTTCCGCTACTCTGTTCTTATATTCACGTGTATCTCAGCTGAATGTCATTGTTGGGTAAATGTCCCACTGTGATGACGCTCGCTATACCGACGTGGGTTGGTATAACCGTACCAGTATAATGAGGGTCGTCACAGAGATTGGTATCAGAGCTAGAATGAATATACATAAGTCATCATATTGCATGCTAGGAATGTCCACATGTGTAGAATTGATTAATGACGAATGAAAAGTGGATAAGAAAATGGTTAGAAAACTTAGTAACCTAGCTCTAATGGTGGCTGAAATTTATTACAGTCATGGCTTCGAGAGGTAGGCGTGGCGGAGCGCCGGCCTGTAAGGACGAGCCGCGACGCGACGAGCGGGCGGAGCAGCAGGCCCCGGCACCGCAAGGTCCTGTACTTCCCCCACCGCCACCTGTGGATTATGGAGTATTCATGCAAGGTCTGGTGCAAGCCATGCAGACGCAGGCTCATACCCAGGCAGCACTCCAGGCTCAGTTGGAGGCTCAGGTTAGACTAATAAAATGAATTATTAGCTATTTTATTTGATTGTGTGATATTATGTTGATTGTGTATTGTTTGCTGTGATGTAGCAGGCTCAAGTACCAGCTCAGGACCATGGTGGACCTTCTACCATGGAGAGATTCAAGAGGATGCTACCACCCTCTTTAAAGGGGGAGAGCGATCCTTTGTTGGCTGAAAGCTGGATGAGGGAGATAGAAAAAATCTTCCGAGCCATCAGGTGTGCAGATGAGGATAAGGTTACATTGGCCACCTACATGCTACAGGTATGCTTTAGTTTATATGCTTGTATGTTTGTTAAGCTAGATTTGTTTAGATGGTGCTTATGAGCGGTGTACTGCAGGAAAGAGCTGATGTATGGTGGGCTTCTTTGCTGTGTACCCGATTTGAGGACGGAGCTATCGACGTTGCTTGGGACGAGTTCGTGAGGCTCTTTCGAGCCAAGTTCGTCCCCGAGCATGTGCAAGATCGGATGGAGCAGGAATTCCTATCTTTGGCTCAAGGCTCCATGACTGTGCTGGAATATGAGGCAAGATTTTCTAACTCTCTAAATATGCACCTCATATCGTGGCAGACGAGCGCAGGAAGACAAAGAAGTTCATGATGGGACTCAAGCCATCACTGCGGACGAGACTCGTGGCATTTGACCACCGGACGTTGGACGAGGCCCTCAGTGCTGCTTGTAGGCAGGAGGGAGAGATGGAGCAATACCTGGAAGAAAGGAAAGCTTCGCAGAAGAGGCCAGCAGCGACTTTCCAACGGCAAGACAAGAAGAAAGTAGTGTACCAGACACCGCAGCGATCCTTGACAGTCGGCAGTTCTCAGGTACCTTCTGTACGTTCCCCTGGTGTGAAGAAAGAGTGTCCCCACTGTGGGAAGACACATGGTGGTACCGAATGTTGGATGATTACGGGAAAGTGCTTGAAGTGCGGAAGCAGTGATCACAAAATCAAGGATTGCCCAAGACTTCAGCAGGGAGTCCAGCGCGGAGCGCTAGCCCTAGCGGCAGTAGCGGCAGTGGCGCCAGCTACAGGAAGACCAGGAAGGCCTCGAGCCCCAGCTCGAGTGTTTGCTTTAGCTCGCGAGGACGCCGAGCAGGCGGAGCATGTCACCGAAGGTACGGTTTTGCTTTTAGGTGTGCACGCTCGGGTTTTGTTTGATACGGGTGCTACTCACTCGTTCATTTCCGAGCGGTTCGCTAGGCAGTTAGCCCTAGAGTCAGGTATAGAGTCTGAGGATTTAGAGGTCCCCTTGTCTGTGCACACCCCTGCGGGTACGGTATCGACTAGGAAGTGCATTCCATCGTTACCTGTGTGCATTGAGGATAGAATCCTAGATGGGTGTTTCTTCTTGCTAAAGATGAAGGACTATGATGCTATTCTTGGTCTGGATTGGCTAGAGGAGCACTATGCATTAGTGGATTGTCGCCGGAAGAGGATTGTTTTCCGCATTCCTGGTGAGGACGAGTTCTCTCATCCCTTGCCAAGGAACTTGGCTGGAAAGTTAGTCATCTCTGCCATGAAGGCGATGCGCATGGTAAACAAGGGTTGTGACGCTTTTCTTGCCAGCGTGGTATTAGTACCAGAGGCCGATGAGTCACCTACTCTTACAGAGATTGAGGTAGTGCAGGATTTTCCAGATGTTTTTCCTGATGATTTGTCTGGTTTGCCACCGGATAGAGAGATAGAGTTTACCATAGAGTTGCTTCCAGGCACCTCTCCTATCTCAAAGGCCCCATATCGGATGGCACCTGCGGAGTTAGCTGAGTTGAGGAGGCAATTGCAAGAGTTGCTAAATAAGGGATTTATTCGCCCTAGTGTTTCCCCTTGGGGCGCACCTGTATTGTTCGTCAAGAAGAAAGACGGGTCACTTAGGTTATGCATTGACTATAGGAAGTTGAACCAAGTGACTGTGAAGAACAGATATCCCTTACCTCGTATTGATGATTTGTTTGACCAGTTGCGGGAGGCATCAGTCTTTTCTAAGATTGACTTGCGATCTGGTTATCATCAGTTGAGGATTCGGAGTGAGGACATGTCCAAGACGGCGTTTAGAACCCGTTATGGACATTATGAGTTTTTGGTTCTTCCTTTCGGATTGACCAATGCCCCTGCAGCGTTCATGGATCTCATGAACAGGGTGTTTAGGCCTTATTTAGATAGCTTTGTCGTGGTGTTTATTGATGATGTGCTGGTTTACTCTCCGGACGAGGCCACACACCGTCAGCATTTGAGGTTAGTGTTAGAGGTTCTTCGTGAGCACAAGCTGTACACTAAGTTCAGCAAGTGCGATTTTTGGTTGCACAAGGTTCATTTCCTCGGGCATGTTATCTCCGGTGCTGGTGTTGCAGTGGATCCAGCAAAGGTCCAGGCAGTTATGGATTGGGAGGTTCCCAAGACCCCTTCGAAGATTCGTAATTTTATTGGTTTAGCTGGTTACTATCGGCGATTTATTGAGGGATTTTCATCCATCGCCGCCCCTTTGACTCAGCTTACCAGAAAGGGGGTGAAGTTTGTTTGGTCCGAGAAGTGTGAGAGTAGTTTTCAATTATTGAAGACTAAGCTTACGACAGCCCCAGTGTTAGTCTTACCGAGCGGTGTAGAGGGTTTTGCTATCTACACGGATGCGTCTCGGATTGGGTTAGGTTGTGTGCTAATGCAGCAGGAAAGGGTAGTGGCTTATGCTTCTCGTCAGTTGAAGGAGCATGAGAGGAACTATCTGACTTATGACTTGGAGCTCGCAGCAGTGGTTCATGCACTAAAGATCTGGAGGCACTATCTTTATGGTGTCAGATTTGAGGTGTTTACCGACCACAAGAGCTTAAAGTATCTTTTCTCCCAAAAGGAATTAAACCTGAGGCAGAGGAGATGGATTGAGTTCTTGAAGGACTATGACTTCGACCTTCAGTATCACCCTAGAAAGGCGAATGTTGTAGTGGATGCTCTGAGTAGGAAGAGGCCATCCCTCCAGCAGGATTGGAAGATGTTGGAAGATGCGGCTTGCGCGTTGACTGAGTTAGAGCCATCGCTATGCCAGGCTTTTGTAGCTCAGTTATCTCTTAGGTCCTCGGTTTTGGATGAGGTGATCGAGCAACAGGAAGCCGACCCTAGACTCTTAGAGTTAGTGGGCAAGGCAGGCATTGCTCTTGATGATGACGGTATGATTAGATTTCAGCACCGTGTTTGTGTCCCTGGTTTAGTAGATGTCCGTGAGCATGTGTTAGCGGAGGCTCATAGATCGTGATTCTCTATTCATCCGGGTAACACGAAGATGTATCAGGATTTGAAGAGATCATTTTGGTGGTCCGGCATGAAGAAGGATGTAGCGGATTATGTGTCTAGGTGTTTAGTGTGTCAGCAAGTGAAGGCCGAGCGACAGCGACCATCCGGCCTCATGCAAAGGATGGACATCCCAGTGTGGAAGTGGGAAGCGGTCACGATGGACTTTGTTTCGGGTTTGCCTCGATCTAGAAGGGGAAATGACTCGATTTGGGTAGTTGTAGATAGATTCTCGAAGACTGCTCATTTCTTGCCTATGAAGAAGAAGCAGTCAGTAGAGAGTTTAGCTAGATTGTATGTTAGTAGTATCATTAGATTGCATGGTGTGCCGAAGTCGATCATTTCAGATCGAGATCCGAGATTTACTTCGAGGTTGTGGAAGGGTCTTCAGGATGCTTTAGGTTCGGAGCTAAAGCTCAGTTCGGCGTTTCATCCCCAGACTGATGGACAGTCTGAAAGGACTATCCAGACGCTCGAGGATATGTTGAGAGCATGTGTGCTGGATTGGAAGGATGATTGGGAGCGCCATTTACCTCTTGTGGAGTTCGCATACAACAACAGCTTTCATGCAAGTATTGGTATGGCTCCATTCGAGGCATTGTATGGTAGGCCCTGCAGATCTCCTTTATGTTGGGAGGAGACTGGTGATAGGCAGTTGATCGGTCCGGAGTTAGTTCAGGAGACTTCGGATAAGGTCCAGCTTATCAGGAAGAGGCTTGTTGCGGCTCAGGATAGGCAGAAGAGCTATGCCGACAACAGGAGGAAGGATCTTGAGTTCGAGGTTGGCGATCATGTCTTCTTGAAGATATCGCCTACTCGAGGTGTTGTCAGGTTTGGCAGGCATAGTAAGTTGAGCCCTAGGTTCATTGGCCCGTATGAGATTCTCAGACGTTTGGGCAGCGTGGCATATGAGCTAGCATTACCCCCAGCTTTGGCTAGTGTTCATCCTGTGTTCCACGTTTCGATGCTCAGGAAGTATGTCTGAGATCCGTCTCATGTGATTAGTCATGAGCCAGTGGAGATTCAGCCAGATCTGTCGTATGTCGAGCAACCAGTAGCTATTCTTGACCGGAAGGTTCAGCATCTCCGGAACAAGAGTATTGCATCGGTGAAAGTTCTCTGGCGGAACTTCTCACGAGAAGAGGCTACTTGGGAGCTTGAGGATGCGATGAAGAAGAAGTATCCCCTTTTGTTTGAGTAGCGTCGTTCTAACTTCGAGGACGAAGTTTCTTTTAAGGGGGAGAGGGTGTAAGGCCCTCGAATTTTGTCGCATTATTGTATTGCATGTAAATAATTCATGTTGTGTATGTACGTATGTAAATATCTACGTAAGTACTAGTTGGTATACTTATGTATGCATGTGTATAATTAGAGTAAATAATGTATGAATGGTATGATGGTAGCGTGTACTTGATAGCGTATACATATGGCATATATATAGGTATAAGATGTGCATGGTCTTTGCATGTTTTGGAGTTCTGGCCAAAGGCCAGATTGGCGTCAATATCAATGGACGCTTGAGTTGAGTAGGCGTCAACCCTATGGACACCAACACTAATTCCAGCATCCAGCGATGTGGACGCCAACTTCTCTGACCTGCATGCGTTGCAGAGCCTAGAATTCTAGAAGCAAGCCACCCCAACCATTGGGGAGCTATCCCCAATGGTCTGAAAAGCCATCTTGTCACCCCTACGTTATAAGAGAACCCCTCTCCTATATACAAACCCATTTCTACAACCCTAAGCCTTCTCTTGTCCCTTTGCAAGAGAGGAAGAAGAGGAAAAGAAGAGAAAACCCTATTTTCGAACTGTGAGAAACCCACACTTTTGCAACCCTAAATCTGAAGTTCTGAAGCTTGATCCGGCCACCTGCTACATCAAGGAGCTTGCTGGATCATCGAGGAAGGCATCCCCGACCTCGGATGCACTGGAGCTTACTCAAGAACCCGGAGTGAAGCTTTTCTAGGAGCTTCTTGGGACAGCCCAAGGAGAGCTTCACCGAGCCCTAGATCCGTTTAGTGTATTTTCTAGAGGCAAGTACCCTACCCATAACGTCCTGTATGTGTCTAGGTTGGTTTATAAATTTTATGTATTTTTATCGTGTCCTGGATCCCCTTTTTCACCTTTTCATTTGAGTTCGGTCTGTGTTTCTGCACAGACAGGAACTTGGCGTCAATGCCTTGACGCCAAGATCCAGGTGTGCGTCCAGCGATCTTGCCGTCCACTCCTGGAACGGCCAGAGACCGCCGCCAAGTTCATCTGAGCAGAACAACAAGCTGTTCTACCTTTCTATATGATTAATTTCGATATGTTTCACGATGAGGATATAATGTAATCTCTTATATGTTATGTATACTAGTGAATGTGGTGTGTGGATGAATTTTGTGCAATGTGGTAAATGATAAAGTTTATTTATTTCATGGAAATACATGTATGATGAGTTGCTAATCTTGTCAACCCTTGTTTGTATGATTTATGACGAGTCAGAATGTCCTACATTTTATGGGTCATGCATGTATTAGTCAGCCTCTGTTCTGAAATTCTGAGATTTTTCCCATGCTTGTGTGAATTAGTGGAAATATTGTTTGGGAAAATAGAAATCATGCGTAGGTCATGATAAATCTTCGGTAAATCATGTATTGCCCAAAAATTTCAGGAATAAATTCTGTAGCTCCATGTCTGTTAGGGTTCAGGCAGTGAATTGTTAAAATTGTGATTGGTATTCAACTCCATGTTAAATCGAATTGCGGATAGCATGTGGAATTAATGTTAGATTTTCTGTAATTTCATTTTAGCTTAGAAAAATCTGAAATTTTGCATGTGGGATCCTAACCCGAAATTAGCCTGTGGTTAAAATTTCAGGTCATTTGGACCAGTATATGATGCAATATGAATTTTCCATGTAAAAATGTGAAACTAATGCATGCCTTTGTAAAATGATTTGATTTTGTATATAACAACCTGATTAGTGAAATTTCCTGAGTGCTAAATTTCTGTAATTGTAGTGCCATGTTAGGAAAAACAGAGAAGTGTGCATGTGAGTGAGAAAGTGAATGAAATGAGAGTGACATGTGTAAACCTATGTGTTAAAATCGGTAAAAATGTGTAATGTGTAACTTGTGCCAAATGTGACACTGCTTCCGCAGAGCGCAGTGGAACCGTATCAGGGAAAAGTCCCCCTGAGAAGGTTCAATGTGTAGTGACCCTAAGGGCATTAGGGGGAAATCCTGGAGGTGGACAAGTACCACTAGTTAGGGTGGAGACTTGTTCTCCCGGTCTGCGCAGTCCAAGAGTCGCCATTGTATTGCCTAGATGGCGTCTATGTGATGTGATGTGTTGTGTCCTTTGGTGGTTTGGACTATGTGTCACGGCACTAAATGTAAATGTGTAAATGTGAATGTGTAAATGTGTATGTGTTCATGTGAAAAATGTGAATGTGAACAATGTGTAAAAGTGCATGTGTAAAGTGTGAAATATGCGAATTTGAAATTATGTAAAAATGTGAAACCAAATGTGAGGATGTGAGCTTGTAATCCATGTTATGACAATATGAAATCATGCTTGAACATTAGCTTTACTATGTTATGATCATGTTTATGTATGCAAAATGCCTAGAATTCATGCTAGGGATAATTGATAAGCATATATAAACAACTTCCATACTTGATTGTTCACATGTTGTGATTTAAATCGTTATTGTAGCTCTCATGTGTTAGATTATGGTTGCTAAAGCATGTAAAACCAGCAAGCTTAAAGTATGAAAAATGGTTACGTATATGCGTAGGAATGTGTAGATTCCATGTTAGGTATGTTTCCTTTCATGCATGTTCGGAAATTTATGTTAATGGCTTTCATGTCTTAGTTGGTTGAAGGTAGATTTTATGTGAGAAATGAATAGAAAGCATGTGATAGGTGATTCTATTTCTGCAAATCTGAAAGCATAGTCCATGTGTTTAAATTGTAGATTCACCATGACAGGTTGTAAAATTTAATGTCAAGCATGCTACATGTTGTGTCTTACGAATGTGTATGTAAAACCTACTATGATATGTGCATGTGCGGTATGTGTAGAATTACTTACAGAGTCTTTTAGACTCACTACTTGCTTCGGCGTACAGGTGTAGTTGGTGACGAGACACTAGTGGAGGAGACGTTGGAGACCAACTTCGAGCGCGGAGATTAGAGTGTTGTTGGAGTACTTGTGACTTTTGTGATTTTCATAGCATGTAAATTGAACATTGTACTATCATTATCATGGAAGAATGTATAAGTGTGGACATCTATGTATTTGATTTTTAGCGATTTAAATTATGTGGATTTTTTTTTAGTTCTGTAAATGTTATCGAATCATGTATGTTAAATGTGGATGATGAATGAAATGAAGACAGTGGTTCTTTTACTTCCGCTACTCTGTTCTTATATTCACGTGTATCTCAGTTGAATGTCATTGTTGGGTAAATGTCCCACTGTGATGACGCTCGCTATACCGACGTGGGTTGGTATAACCGTACCGGTATAATAAGGATCGTCGCAAACACCTTCTTAGAACTTCTGGAAGGCTTCTAGATGATGGAGTCTCATTCTTTAGACTTTTATAAGTTCAGAGCATCTGTAGACTCTTCCTAGGGCTTCCTAACCTCTCTTGAACTCTAGGGCACGAGATGATCTTTTGGAGGCATGTGGTTCTCTTCCAAAACATGGGAACATGTAGTATTTATAACCCCAAAGGATTCCTCAAAGTTTGGAAAGAATTTGATCTCCGTAGGACTCTGTTTGGGAAAGTCCGTATGTAGAAACGTCGGAATCGGTCGACCGAAATCTTCGAATCGGTCGTCCGATTTCTACCTTAACTTCAACTGGCGCTTTGGCTGGCAAATTAATCATCCAATTTCTTGACTATCTAAGTGCCAATCTGAATTGACTACATCAGTCGACTGAAATTTCCAAATCGATCGTCTGATTTCCTACTTGGTCATCAATCGATTGAGCCATGTTCTTCAATCGATTGACCTTGTTGTTTTTCAATCGTTTGGCCTTGTTGTTCTTCAATCGATTGACGTTGTTGTCTTCAATCAATTGGCCTTGTTGTTCTTTAATCAATTGGCCTTGTTGTTCTTCAATCGATTGAATCTTCACATAATTGGTCGATCGCTTCTTGAAAGTTGGTCGTCCGATCTCCTGATCTATCGACACCTTTTGATAATCGGTCGACCTATTTACTAAAGTCAGTCGTCCGATTAGGTAAGTTATGTAGTTCTTCTACCAATCTTGTCTTTTCTTTTTGTCTAAGTCTTAGATTTTGTAATGTCTACTTCAAGTGCGACTTTTGGACACTTTTACTGCACACTTAACACCCAAATTAGACCATCAAATCACATATAAATAATTCAAACATTTGGATCAAGAATATGAATTATATTTAATATTTTGTGATTTTCTCAACATGAGTTAAATTTAATACTTTGTGATCATTAAAATGTATAGAATACAACAGATATAATCTTGAACTCGTTTGTTTGGATCACTACAACCAAGAGCATTCAACATTCAAAATGTCATCCCGAGGGCTATTCAAATATAGTAAAAAGATGAAGCCGTGAATTTTCATTTAAAGCAATTGGATGCTTATCCTACAAATGTTCCTACCCATTAACTCCTTCACCACATGGTGTCACTCTACCCTTTTTTTTCGTTAGGGGAAGGGGGGAGACGGAGGAGACAGGGCGAAATTTCCCCGCTCCCTATTCTCGTGGAGTAGGCGAGCTTGGTTGTGTATTGAAAGAGGGTGGGGGGGGGGGTGGATTAGTTAAAAGGAAATAAGCCTCAGTTTGGTAATGAGTTAATGTAAAGTTAACTCAAAGTTAACTCAAAATATAGTTTGGTAACTAAAAAAAGTTAACTCAAGTGGGTTTGACTAAAGGTGGGTCAGATGTGAGTTAACTTACAATTTTTCAACCCATCTCTGGAGATGGGTTGGAATTAATCTATTGAGTTAACTAATTTTTTGCCCCGGCGGTACACAACATTAATTAGTACTTTCTCTTTTCCCAACATAATATTAATTACTACTTTATCTTTTCAAGTCATTTTTTGATATAAAAATAAGTTAACAGTGGGTTAACTCATTTTACCTTGCCAAAGTAATCAAGAGAAAGTGAGTTAATTCACTGTAGTTAAACTGAGTTAACACATAAAAAATAAATTAAAAAGTAAGTTAAATTTACATAATTTTAATCATAGATTGAAGTCATCTCCAACTCCAATCCATTATGAAATAGAGGCTTAAAAAAATCCTTCTTTCATTTAGGGTCTGTTTGTTTGCACGGAAAACTCGGGTTAGGAAATAATTTTTAGAAAAACTTAATTTTTTATATCATTTGGTACCATTGAAAACTAAAATTTGAAAAACTAAATCACCGAAAATCTGAATTTTGGCATCCACGTGAAAACCACGGATACCATTTCCAATGGCCGCGGCTGTAGTTTCTGGTTCTCCAGGAACCAGTTTAGGTACTATTCATGTAACTTACATTTTTATTTTTTTCTACTCATTTAAGTAGTCTTTATCAAGTTTAATTATTTTTATTAGTTAATTTAATTTTTATTTTTTTATTAAAAATCTGTAGAATACTATTCATTCAAATTGTATTTTTATTTATTTCTCCTATTTTAAATTGTCTTTGTCAAAGTTACATATTTTTCATTAATTATCTTATTTTTTTTATTTTTTAAAAAATATTTAAAAAAATGATGAATAATGTTAGTACACAAGAGATATATGACTCTCCCTTATTTGTGTGGATCATAAGATCTCATATCTCTCCATACAATTTTATATTTACTTGACAAACTAAATAGATAATTATATTTTTATTTTCACGTAAAAATTATTCTGTAAAAAATTATTTCTCTATTAAACTGTTTTACGTACAACCAAATGGACGTGACGGCATTCATCCTCTCCCTTTTTGCTGTTTAAAATTTGAAACGGGCGAGCGGCATCAATGGCAATGCCAGTTTAAAACTTGACGGTCTGGATTCTCTGTTCGTATGTTTGCGGTTGCAGGCCCTTCCTTATCGGCAACGTAGCCGTCGGATTTGCTCCGTGTCAGTGGTGCCCGCTTGCTCCTGGATCCAAGTGCGGCCGCCCATGAAACGGCGCTGAACTGGTTTAAAGTGCAGATGCAACCGACACGTGGCCGTCGCCTGCTGGCTGCTGCTGTTTAAAATTTCTCCCCGATTTGAAATGCCCGAGGAGGAGGGAGGACGAAGGGCCAGGAAAAGGGAGAAAGTGCGAGTCTTTGGAGGGACTGGACGACTTTCTCTTCTTTTTATATTGGGGGATTATTATATGATGATGGTGTCGACCACCACTCCTCAGCATCCAACCATCCCAGCCAGTTTTAATCGCAGGCTCCTCTAATCCTCACCTCACCTCCCTTCACTCATTTTTTTTAAAAAATTATTTATGACCGTTCCTTTGCGTTGGTGAATATGATGAGGCTGGTTACGACGCACGGGAGGACATACACGCGTCAGGAGCGGATTCCCTGACCTGACCCAGTGCCCGCTTTGGGAGGGGGTTAGTATTTCTAGAGTAAATGCCTCTCTAAAATTTGAGAAGAGAGATAATATTATATAGAGATACTCCGGGTTATCTAAGGGTATTTCTAAGTAATTTTGCTTCATCTTTGATTAATTTTAGATAAGATTTTTTAAAAAATATCATTAATATTTTTAATTTAATTTAACTTTATATATCTTGTAAAATATGTAATTTTTATTTTTAATTAAATAACTTAAATAAAAAAAGAGAGGTTAATTATACAACTATATTTTACTTCGTAGAATGTGCAAAATGAAATAAATCAATTTCTCAATTAAATTATTTTATTTAATCTATTCTTAGTTCATCAAATCTTTATCGTGGCAACTAATATGGTGTATGAGAGAGAGAGAGAGAGAGAGAGAGAGAGAGAGAGAGAGAGAGAGAGAGAGAGAGACTCGTCCCCTTATACCGTCATCCCAATCGACGGTCGGGGAACTCACTCAGCTCCCTCTCCCCACTAGGTGACTGCGGTGACTACATCCCAACAGCCACCCGAGACTGCGGGATTTTGGGGCGGGGGTGCCCACGTTACCTCTCGGGTCAGGCGAGCGTGCATAAGAAGGAAGGGGAAAAAAAGAGAAAGACTTGGTACATGTTATGGCCTTATGGGGTGTGCAAGTGACCCCGTAGGGTTAAAAAAAAAAAAAGGATGAGATATTAGCAGAATTTTAGAGGGTGTCCATCTTACGCACCCCAAGGTGTGGACCACGTCGTCAGCGGCTGTGTGCTTACGCGTCGGAATCTGACTCGCTGGTGTAGGGAACCATTGGACTCCAAAAATGACGTTAAGCGAGGTGGACCTTCCCTTGCACTCATCTGAAAAAGCACATTAAGGGAGGTGGTGCTTCTCCTTCAGAAGGTAAGAGCACCCATCCGATCACATTTCGTCTTTACACTCCATCTGCGCCAACACTACCGAGAGAGAGAGAGAGCGAGAGAGGGAGAGAGAGCGAGCCGTAGGCGGTGGAAAGAGGAGACAAGGCGGAGCAGGTAGCGGCCATGGAGAGGACCACTCCGGTGAGGAAGTCCCACACATCGACGGCGGATCTCCTCACCTGGACGGAGAACCCGCCGCAGTCTGCTCCCCCGGCCGACTCGTCCGCCTCCCGCCCCGGGGTCCGCCCCAACCAGGTATGGCGGCGAACGAATGCCCGCCGAGTTCCTATCCTCCTCTTCGAACCGTCTTGGTTTATGCTTTGATTGTGGGGAATGTGACCGACAGCCAACGAGCGGGATCAGGTCGGTGCTCTTCGGCGGGGACATGACGGAGGAGGAGGCGGACTCCCTGCTCAAAAGGTGAAATCTGATGACCTGGCTGTTCCTTTTGTTTTTGTTTTTTTTTTTTACCCTTCTTCGTCTCTTGTTTATTTTCTGACGATCTTTGATGTCGGCAGCTAAGCTTTTATGTATGATATGCGCCTTTATCTGAAGCCACATTGTGGCGCGCAATTGTTCTCTATTGATGTTCTGCATCTACTTGCTCTTCCTCAACTGTGCATGGAGTCGTTTGCCCTTGATCTGCTAGTTCCAATGTTTGGAAGACTATCTGCCGCTGATTGGTGATAATTCCCAGCTTCAAACCAGCGTGCTTCTTCCGGATCTGTCAATTCCTTCTATCCTCCTGTCCATTTAGTGGGAATTTTGCAAGTCCCTTTTTTTGGTCGCTCGTGTCTGGCAAGAACACAAGGAAGTTTGATATCTGCTGATGGTAATACTGAAATTGGACGAAGCTTCACCCTTTTTCGTTCCCTTAGCTGCTGCCCTTTGGTTATATTTTTGGTAGGACTTATTTTTACGCTTTTTGTCGTTTTCTTGAGATGTTTTGTTTTTGATCTTTTCTGGTGAAACTAGTGTAAGCTCGTTATCTTCTTCATTTTTCAAACACTCCTTGATTAGGGCGAGTAGCTTATGTACTTATTTATGTCTTTTGCCGATGCGCACGCTCAGATCTATTTATGCCTCGGTTATGATTTCATGCTTCCGACCGTTGATAACAGCTGGAATTGTAGTCAGATAGTTAGCTAAAGTAAGGTATGTAATTTTTTAAGATCCGATTCTGCATCACAATTACTGTCGCATAGTTCGTTCAGTTGTGACGTTTTCCCCATTTTGTTTCATAGCCTCAAGAATTTTTGACGTTTATCCGGCGCTGCGCCCATCTTTCAACACTCTGCTCTCTTGGCCGATGCTCTGATATGTGTGACCATATGCCGCTAGATTTGATGCTCCCAGAGGAATGTTACGTACTTCACTCACATGCTACATCTAAATAACAAAAACAATCTTTAGTTCTACTCCACATGACTATCCTTGTGTGTGGATTTGGTATTTGTCTTCTGAAATAAAAGAAGCTGCTGCCAATAAGTGTGTAATAAGGCCATGATCCATTCAAATATGTGTCTTGTTTGCGGGAATAAATTGGAAAATTGGTGGAGATGCCCTTGAGACCGAGTGATTCATTATTGGGACCACTACTGCAGTCCTCCTCCTTTTGAATATAGAACCAATTTACTGTGATGATGTAGCTCACAGATGACCATCAATTTCCACAAAAGAGAGAAACAAAGAAAGTTTATTGTTTCTTTTTTCAGAATGCATATAAGTATATGCATATTAATTTTATAATATGCATATTAATTTTATAAAATCAACGGCTGCTGTTAATATTTTGTTGTCTATTTTGATTCTCAAGTAAAACTTGTCATATTATGGTGGATGATTATGGACCTAGGTAGCTATGTTATCAAGGGCGATAGCCTAGGCCATGGGGTGACACGAGGCAGCCTTAGTTTGCCTCTCCCCGGCCCATTTCGCCTCGGCAATTTCAAGCCATCATATCCACCCTTTTTTCCCTTGTCCAGCCCATATATTGGCCCATAAAGAGGTCCACTTGGCCTATTTATTTACTTGCAATTTAGTTTCTTAAATTTTAGTTACTTTACATATAGAAATGAATAAATTTAGTAAGTCATACAATAATTTGACATATATGAATGATTAATTTTATGAAATATACTAGTGCACATATTTACCTGATATTTATAGATATATTCATATTTTTAACTATATATTATTTTATAATATATAGCCTCTATTGCCTAGGCCTTTGAGGCTGAGGTGACCCCTTGATTGCCTCAGTCGCCTCTCGCATCTGACTATATAGCTAGGTAGTGTGTATTTATGATTGAAGACTGTTGTTTCAATTTGTCATTGTTTTTCTTCTCTCCTCTTTATGTAGCATGTGCAACAATTTCCCATTCTTGTGGCCTTGGCATCATGTTGTACACAGTTAAATCAATACTCCATCTGGGCCACACAACATTCATGGCCTGCTAAGCTAGATATTGTGCATACATGATAATGGTTGTCATTTAGATGTTTCTTGTTTCAGCATGTTGTCAAGTATGTTTCTAGCTTAGGTTGTAGGGACTGTCTTTTAAGGTGAATTATATATGATGCCTTCTTGGTTTCCTTTTCTTTAATGTTATTGCTTTGGTTATGTACAACTTATCCGGTCACTATATTCTTGGATTGATGAATTTTGACCACCAGATTAAGTTGTGTTCTATTCTATGTAGGGCATTTTGTTTGTGACGTATTCAATATATTGAGTCATATGATTTGATGTATTTTTACTCACAATTGATCTTTCCCCCTTTTTTCTTCCCAAGTGTGGTTCTGTTCTTAAAGCATTGTATCGTAAAGAAGTTTGTTTTTCACTAAACCAGAGCATTTATCAGTGAAAGTAAATACTCTCTACTTGAGTCAGATTGCCTCTACTTGCTTTTGTCTACTTTCTTTATGGTTGTCATATCTGTTGTTGGTTTTGATACTGTTCTTTGTTATCAGAATGACATAGTTAGGGCAGGTTTAATAACCAAGTCCTGATAACCCCTGATAAAAGGAGTTTATCAGCCCTGATAATTGTTCTGTCGCTTTGGTAAACTGGATAGTTTATCAGACACTTATCCTCACTTATTGGTGATAAGTCCTAATAAGTCTAACTCCTATTTTTGAGCTGATAAAGTTATTTGAGTTTATAAGGGGTTCAAAACATCTCAAAGTGGAGATAAATCTCATTAATGACCCTGATGTGACATAAAGCATAAAGTTACCTCACTAATAGCCGTGATCTGACATAAAGTGATCAATGTGATATAAAATTATTATACCTCCAAATATTGTACCAAAGCAAGAGGTTATCTTATCAACGGATATCTGCATTATGGATAACTTATCTGGTTATCAAACCTGCCTTAAGTGTTTGTACTCTTATGTAGTATCATGTAGGGAGTAATTGCTCCAATAGTTGTCCTGATGGTTCATGTCGGCATAATGTGACTGCTAGTCTTCGGAAGCGTAACACATGAATACCTTTAGTGCTTTTTTTTCCTCTTTTTTTTTTTTTGGTTGTTGCTGCTGTTAATTCCTATCTACCAGTGTAAAAATGAATTGATGACAACTTGTAGTCAAGGCATTCTCAAATTGCTAGTGACATAGTCTTTAGTCTCTGTCCAGCTTGAACAAGGATTTCAAATGTTGAACACTTCAAAACATGGACTCAGGTTTAAAAAAATTCACTTTTGTTATTTAAACGTGTCAGCTATACTATTCATATTATTTTAGCAAATTTTAATATACATTATGTTGGTGGGCATGGAGGAATTTTCTGAGGTAGTGTCTTCATGTAACCAAGTGATTGAAATAAATTTTCTTAATGATTTGTTTCATGTAATTCGAATATAATTTTCTGCCCATTTTGCCACAACTAGGCATTAAACTTTGTCACAGATTGAGTAAAACCTCATGCAATTACATCACAGTTTTTGTTATCGTATTGAGTGAATTAGATGGTTGGTAATTGACTCTTGTAAAAGAACTAATGAGAAATGCCTGTGTATTTTTCTGTGTGCCTGTCTCTTGTGATGTGATAGCTTGTGGAGTAAATGTGAGCTCACAAAACAATTTATCCTTTCAACAAAAGAGTTGCTGTTGAACATAGATAATTATTGTGTTCTACGGAGGGAATCAAGTGTATTTTGACATGGATACTTTACCGCTTTTCTAGATCTGATTAATGTTATGTTTTGTAATATACAGGAAACCATGTTCAGGCTCTAAATTGAAGGAGATGACAGGCAGTGGGATATTTGCTGCAGACAATGGCAGTGAGATGTCAGAAACTGAAGGAGCTGTCTCGACCCCTAATAACCGAACAGGATTGCGGCTTTACCAGGTATATTAGTGACCAACAAAATTAGTTCATCTGAGTAACATTATCAGACTGCTTTCAAAAGGTTGGTTGTTCATGTTGTGACCTAAAATGATGTTGGAGGATCTAGATATGTGATAAAGTTATAATTCCTTTTCTGAATCAGTTTCTCCTTTTGCTTTTTCCAGCAAGCAGCCAGTGCTATCAGCCAGATATCATTTAGTGCGGACGAGAGCGTTTCTCCAAAGAAGCCAACCACCCTAACAGAGGTGGCAAAGCAGCGAGAACTAAGTGGAACTCTTGAGAGTGAGTCTGATGCTAACGTGAAGAAACAGCTGTCTGATGCTAAACATAAGGAGCTAAGTGGACATGATATTTTTGGTCCTCCTCCGGAGATTCTACCAAGACCATTAGCAGCTCGGATTTTAGAGAAGGAGAGCAAGGACATTGGCGAGCCTACTCCACGAAACATACACACCTCTGTAAAAGTATCCAATGTAAGTGAATGCATTGTTGTCCAACATGCTATAGTGCTCCCATATGTTAATCATCATCATCATCAGAGCCTTATCCCGTTATTTGGGGTCGGCTACATGAATTCTTTTCTGTCACAAATTTCTATCAAGTGCTATAGTTGTGTTTAAACTCAAAAAGTTCTATCATGAATGCTCCCATATGTTAATGTTTATGGCTTAAAATCTTTGAGACAAATTATCTTCTTAAGTAGGAGTACTAGAAAATAGGTGAAGAATATCTGAAAATTGAAAGTAGAGAATTGAAACTAATACGTAATTGTTTATTGCTGCATTATGTGCAAGTCTTTTCTAAGAAATACCTGAATTAATTATTCATTTTTAAGACCAGTCTTTAAGTTAATAATAATAGAAATCTGTAATTTGTTTCTGGTGCTTGGGAGAAGGCCTTATCCAACAGTCTGATGAAAGTAGTTGCTTATATGATAACATTGTCTGGTCTACAAAGTCTCTAGTTTATGTTCTTGTGACAAGTAGATGTTTATTCAATGAATTTAGTTCTGCTTCTCTTCTATGCACAAAGGCATTCTTTACTATCATTGACATTAAGAGCAAATATTTAGAGTCCTCTCATTTCTGATCCCGTTGTTAGTGTGATACTGCGAGGAAACTTCCAGTGAATCTAATAGAAATATGAAACTCTAGTCATCAGAATGAAAACCTTTTGCAGTGGCTTTCAACCACAGAATTAGTTAGTGTAATGCTTCTGTGTGAGCAATTTCTATATTTTGGTTATCCAGCACATTTGTCATCTTGTTGATGAACGTATGAGACGGTCTGGAGATTATCTAGGAGATCACAGAGGCCAACGTATTTTCAGTCAATGATTTCTTTTGAGAATTCTTGCTGTTTTTATATATATATTTTCTTCAACCTTTGAATTCATTGTTCGAAGTTATTTACCATGATCACTTTTGGTCTAAACATCTTCATACCACCATTGTTACTCTAGCCGGCTGGTGGACAAAGCAACATCATGCTTGGTGAGGAGCCTGTGATAAAGACAGCAAAGAAAATCCATAACCAGAAATTTGCAGAACTCAGTGGTAACGACATCTTCAAAGGCGATGCACCCCCGTCATCGGCTGAGAAACCACTGAGTGTTGCGAAGCTGCGGGAGATGAGCGGTAGTGACATCTTCGCGGATGGGAAGGTCAATGCCCGCGAGTATTATGGAGGTGTCCGCAAGCCCCCAGGTGGCGAGAGCAGCATCGCGCTGGTTTGACTTGTCTCACGTAAATTATCTCGGTGTGATTATCTCTCTCTCTCGCCCCCGTTTGGCCTTCTGTAATTCAGGAAGGATGATCTTTATGTTTGCGTTGAAAGACGAGAGAGCCGTTTCAACTTGGACTGATTTGAGATGTGCTTACTGCTTGCCATTCTCGTGGTATACTTTTTAATTTAAAGTTTGCAGACCCAACAGCTATGGATATGGACTTCCTGGTGGGTCTCCCTAGTTTGTTTCTTTGCTGACTTAACCTTGTATCCCGGACTCGAACCTTATTATATATGCTTTAATCATAGCACTTGTCTATTTTGTGTTTGTTTCCCCTTTGAAGGATGCCTATTTTGTGTTGGAAACTCTGATGTGATGAGCAGTACGATACAACTATGGTACGACACTACGTGTGATGTCAGATGCTTCATCGCTATTTTTAGGTTGAGAAAGATTTTCTGCATTTGTGAAAGTGTAAAAAATATCTAGTCATCTTGCACTTTCTCCCTTCTACTGGTGGGAATAAAGTTGCCACATAGACCTCTTTCTTCTTTTCCACTAATGGGAGGGAAGAAGTGCAAGATGACTAGATATTTCTGTACTTTCATAAGTGCAAAAAACCTTTCTCTTTTAGGTTTACTTGAGGGGGATGACATCATCTATGCGCTACCTACACAGGTCATGTTTGATATCAGAAACGATAAAAAATAAAGTGAGAATATTTTAAAAAATTTAGAAATAATTTTAATTTATTTTTAATTTATCTCAATACCAAACGCCTCTTACAGGATGTATGAGTTGAAAATGGAACACGACCACATAAACGCACTAAAAATATGTTTGCCTTTTCTATTGTGATGTAAAATGGGTTTGTGTACGGAAGAAATTGCATCGCCGTATCTAGTTGGCCACGAACATCTCGTATGAAGCTTGGAACCCGATACAATATTCTGGTTTTGTTGACTAGTTCTTGTCCAGAAAAGAAACAAGGACTGAATAAATTGTTGCTGCGGGAGTTTTAACCTCTGCATCCAGAAATCAGGTTTACAAGATTTGAAGAGTGTTGGCAACACTGTGTAGTGGTGCAATCAATTCAGTGGAGCATGGCTTATTTTCTTGTAGACTGGATAGAGTATTAATTAACCAACCATCAATGGATGTCAACACGGCAGCAGAGAAATCCCAGATTATGCACAACTTTCAATTTTTACTGAGCATGCCCTCTCTTCTGGTCCGAAGCCTTTTACACTCTTCACAGTGTGGGCCGCTCACCCATCATTCCACCATCAAGTTTAAGAGAAATGCAGTGCAGCAAAGTATGACCTAGATTTCACCGCGGTTAATGGATGAGTGTCATCTAGTCATCATCACTTTATTACACATTTATGTACCAGCAAGTTCTAAACTCGTCCCTAGGGTTTGGGTGAAGAGTATTTAAGCAACCATGGTGTTTAGGAGTCCTACTATGACTAGGAAAGAAGGGTTGCGGGATTGGCATGTTGGTTTCCTATTTTTGATGATTTCTTCCTCCCTTTGAGTGTGTGAGGCTTTAGAAAACCTCCCACCATAGTTAGGCACGAATTTTGGTTGCCATGAATGCATGATTGCATCCCAATTCAACTATGATTGCCTCTTTTTAATTTCAGCTTATTTATGGTTACGAATTTCTATGTATTTTCTTGCTTCATTTGAGTTTTGGGCCATCTGTGGTCCATCGGACCAATTATGATATTGGGTCATTAATATATAATGTAATAAGCCTTTCTAACATTTTTATTTAATTTATGATTGCGTCGTATTTCCGTATTAACGGTTTTCCGACTTGTTTCCTAATTTGGATAATTGGTCACCATGTGATGATCACTTGGTTAATCGGATTTTTCGTCGCACGAATTCTTTCGTGGAACCTCTTAAGGATAATGTGTGGGGTTGATTTCCCATTTTCACGAATTTTTCCTATGCGATTTAGCACATACGATAATGATATGTATGTTTTAAACGCCTTGATATTATGGAAATTATTTATTTCCATTTATTCGAATTTTTATATAGTTAAAATTTCCAGGGTGCTACATTGTGGAAGGGTCTTCAGCATGCGTTAGGTTCGGAGCTGAAGCTCAATTCGGCGTTTCATCCCCAGACTGATGGACAGTCCGAGAGGACTATCCAGATGCTCGAGGATATGTTGAGAGCGTGTGCACTGGATTGGAAGGATGATTGGGAGCGCCATCTACCTCTAGCGGAGTTCGCATACAACAACAGCTTTCATGCGAGTATTGGTATGGCTCCATTTGAGCCGTTGTATGGTAGGCCTTGCAGATCTCCTTTATGTTGGGAGGAGACTGGTGATAGGCAGCTGATCGGTCCGGAGTTAGTTCAGGAGACTTCGGATAAGGTCCAGCTTATCAGGAAGAGGCTTGTTGTGACGCAGGATAGGCAGAAGAGCTATGCCGACAACAGAAGGAAGGATTTGGAGTACGAGGTGGGTGAACATGTCTTCTTGAAGATATCACCTACTCGTGGTGTCGTCAGATTTGGCAGGCATAGTAAGCTGAGCCCTAGATTCATTGGCCCGTATGACATTCTTAGACGATTGGGCAGCGTGGCATATGAGCTAGCTTTACCCCCAGCTTTAGCCAGTGTTCATCCCGCTTTCCACGTTTCTATGCTCAGAAAGTATGTCCGAGATCCATCTCATGTGATTAGTCATGAGCCAGCGGAGATTCAGCCAGATTTGTCGTATGTGGAGCAACCAGTAGCTATTCTTGACCGGAAGGTTCAGCATCTCCGGAACAAGGGTATTGCGTCGGTGAAAGTTCTATGGAGGAACTTCTCGCGAGAGGAAGCTACTTGGGAGCTTGAGGATGTGATGAAGAAGAAGTATCCCCATTTGTTTGAGTAGTTTTGTTTAAACTTCGAGGACGAAGTTTCTTTAAGGGGGAGAGGGTGTAAGGCCCTCGAATTTTGTTGCATTATTTTATTTCGTGTAAATAATTCATGTTTGTGTATGCATAGATGTACATATCTACATATGAATTAACTAGTTATACTTATGTGTGCATGTGTATAATTAGTTGTAAATAATGTATGAATTGCATGGTGGTAGTGTGTACATGATAATACATATGTACGGTAGGTATAAATGTATAAGTTAAGCATAGTTTCTGCATGTTTTGAGTTCTGGCAGAAGGACCCAATTGGCGTCCACATGGATGGAGGCCCATGCTGAGTCAGCGTCCACCTCGATGGACGCCAATACTTAAGCCAACGTCCATTGATGTGGACGTTAAGATCTCTAACCTGCATGTGTTGCAGATCCCGAAACTCCGGGGGCAAGCAAGCCCAGCCATTGGGGAGATGTCCCCAACGGCTAGCAGGCCTTCACATCACCTCTCCGGGGTTCCCCAAACCCCTCTCCTATAAGCCAAACTCCTTCTCCACCAGAAAGAGTTCTCTTGACTCTTTGCAAAGAGGAGAGAAAATCCTAGCTTCTGTGAGAGAAAACTGAACTTGGCAAGCTTGAATCCGGCGACTGAAGGCTTCTTCCGGCGATCCACCGCTTCTAGAAGGGAGTCTGGACCTTGGGGAAGGCTTCCCCAACACTGGACTGAAGCTTGCATCGACTGAGAACCTGGAGGAAGGAACTTTTGGAGGCTTCTTGGGACTGCCCAAGGAGAGCTTCATCAACCTCCTTGATCCCTTTGAAGAATTATTTAGAGGCAAGTACCCCATACATTTCGTCTATGTAGATGTCTAGTAGGGTTTTACTATTTTTACAGATTTTAAATCGTGTCCTGGATCCTCCTTTTCACCTTCTATTTGGACTTCGGTCTGTGCTCTTGCACAGACAGGAACTTGGCGTCAAGGCCTCTTGCCGCCAAGATCTCCAGTCTGCGTCCAGCGATCTTGCCGTCCAACTCCCTGAACGGCCAGAGACTGCCGTTAAGTTCTTCAGGACAGAACAGTGAGCTGTTCTTCCTGGTATATGACTATTTTCGATGTGTTTTCGCAATGAAGATATAATGTAACTTCTATATATTATGTATACTAGTTAATGTGGTGTGTGGGAGAATTATTGTGCATTTTTTGTGGATGGTAGAATTTATTAGCTTATTGGAATGCATGTGGAAGATAGGACTATGTATGTTCACCCACTATTCTCATGATCGGTGGAGAATTTGGGTGCCCTAAATTTTATAAACCATGAGTGTATGGGTCAGTCTGTGCCCTGCAATTATTGGATTTTTTCCCATGCTCCTATGATTTACTGTAAATTTCTATTTTGGAAAATAGCAAACATACGTAGGCTTGTAAAATTTATAGTAAATGGTGTGTTGTGCATTAAATCCGGGGGAGAATTTTTGAAATGATGTGTATGTTGGATTCAGGGCTGTGAACTGTTAAACCTGATGTTCGTGTTATGTTCCATGTTGAATTGAATTTTTAATAGCGTGAAAATGAATGTCTTAATTTATGTAAATATTTGATAATTCAAAAAAATCTAGAAATTTTCATGTGAGGTTATAAACCTGTAATCAGAATGTGGTTAAATTTACAGGCCATTGGGATAACCGTGGAATGCATTATGGGATTTTCCATGCAAAATATGTAATTAACGCATGCCATTATGAAATGAGTTGAATTGTGTTTTCAACCTGATTACTATAAGTTACTGAATGTGTAATCTCTGTCATCTGTAGTATCATGCTAGGAAAATAGAGCCATGTGTGAATGAGAGAATGTAAAGGTGTGTGTGCGCCATGTGTAAAAATGTGTGTAAAAATCGGTATGTGTAATGTGTAAGACTGTGCCAAGTGTGATACTGCTTCCATAGAGGGCCGTGGAAAAGTACCATGAAAAAGTCTCCATGGGAAGGTTCAATGTGTTAAGATCCTAAGGGCATTAGGATGAAATCCTGGAGGTGGACATGTGACGACCCTCTTCATACCGGTACGATTATACCAATCCCCATCGGTAAAAAGGGCGTCGTCATAGTGGGACATGTACCCAACACTGGTCAATAGGTTGATATGTACCTGGATAGCAATAGAGTACAGCGGAATAAAATAAACAACTCAACTCTTAACCCATCACCAACACACATTCCACAATCTAAATAGCGAAATGGAAAGACAATGTCCACATTAATACAAAATAAAGAGAACTACAATGTCCAAATATTGTTCATACAATAATCCTTTTTGTGCAAAAAAAAGGTACAACTGGTGACAGCTCCACAAAATAGTCTTCTATATGATGATCCTCGTCACGCTTCCTTCTAGTGCACGATACCTGTCAACCTGTACGCCGAAGCAAGAGTGAGTCCAAAGACTCAGCAAGCAACACTACCCATAACATACACGTATAAGTCATAGGGGTTTTACATGCACATTCACAATTTTCAAAACATGGCATACTAGTCATTTCCGAAGTTTCAACCTATCATGAAAGTTTGACAAGTTTATACATGGATCATGCTTTCATATGTTGTAGGAATAAAATTTACCTATCACATGCTATCTATTCAATTTACTCATGAAACTTGTCTTTAAAGAACCAAGACATGAGAGCTACTAACATGAACATTGTGCACACATGAAAGGAAAACACAACTAGCATGGATCTTACATGTTTTTAGACAAATACATGGACATTTCTACCTGCTTTAGGTTGCTGATTTCACATGATTCAATGGCTATAAATCTACACATGAGAGCTACAACGTTGCTTAAAACATATAATGTGAACAAACAATCATGCTATCTTGTACACAAACTCATTGGTTACCCCTAACATGGATTCTAGACATTTTTGCCCATAATAACATGATGATAATAACATAAATTCACTAATTTCACATGATTTCAGATTTGTCTCACATGGGTTTCAATAACATTTTCTCGCATTTTCAGTTTCACATGATTGCACACTTACTCATTCACATTGTTCGCTTTTACACATTTGACATGTACGCATGTTCACACTTACACAATTTACTCATTTCCACATCATTTTCTCTACCACTTTCACTTATCACATATCACGTCGATTGCACTTACCACGTGCATCTTGGGCACTTACCACATTCCATGTTCACATATTTCACACTTTAGTCATTTTTCATTACTTAAACAATTTGCCATGACACATAGTCCTAACCACCAGTAGAGGACACTAACAAATATCTCATAGCTCGTGCTCATTCCTTAGCACAGCTCTCAACACAACTCATAACACAACACATGACATAACTCATACACATACTCACCACCTAGGCAATACAGCGGTGAATCTTGGTAACTGCGCAGACCGGGAGAAGCCCTCTCCACCCTATCTAGTGGTACTTGTCCACCTCCGGGGTTTTCCCAATGCCTTTGGGACAAACTTATATCACATGGAGCCTTCTATAGGGACTTTTTCTATATACGGCTCCCGATGCCTCTAGGGTAGCAGTGTCACATATGCACAACTTTTACACTTTACTCATACCGAGTTTTAACATGTATTTTACACATAACACTCACATCTCCTTCGTTTTCTCATGCACAATGTGTCTTTGTTTTTCTCCTAATCATGCTACTACCGATTTCAGGAGTTTAACATAGTAAATTCACCAATCAAGTTGGTTTTAGACAATAACTAATCACATTTCGATAGTATACGTAGATTATCACATTTCACATGAAAATACATAACTTTTTATTTACTGATCCAAACGACCTAAAATTTTAACCACGTGCTGTTTTCGGGTTCAAGATCATACACTCAAATTTTCAGATTTTTCCAAGCTAAATAGAATTTACAGAAAATAAAACACATATTTAGCATGCTATTATTAACTTAAGTTAACATGAGGTTTAACACGTCTTGTAATTTAGCCACTTGCTGTTTAACATAAGCTACTAACATATGCAGGAATTTAGGATACAAAATTACCCTAATTCATACATCTATGGATTGAACCCTACAAACCATTCTTGCATGCTTCTATTTTTACCGAACCGAGCTTATTTACAATTTGCACAAGCATGGATAAGTTACCAAAATTTGTAAACACAGATGCTGACCCACTGATCTTCATGATTAGACTAAAACCAAGGCATTCATACTAATTCAAATCATGATCAAGGATTTGCAAGATTATCTACAAGTCATGCTCACAAGTTTAAAAGATACCATTATCCCACATTCACCATCCCACACCACATTCATCCATACATCACAATTAACAATATACATAGAGTATAAGGTTTACCATATATCCTCATCACAGAAAAACATATCGAAATTAATACATAAGAAGGACAGAACAGCTCACTGTTCTGTCCAGAGGAACTAGGCGGCGGTCTTTGGCCGCTGACTCAGGGTCAGCGGCATGGCCGATGGACGCCAAGCTCATCACAGGCGTCCAGGGACCTTGCCGTCGAATCAGGTCTGTGCAGAAACACAGACCCGAGCTCTGAAACTTGGGTGAATGGGAGGGTCTAGGACTCGAGGAAAAATCCATAAAAATAGCAAAACCCACCTAGACTCATACGGGGACACCATAGATAGGTCACTTGCCTTTCACAAATTCCTCCAAGGGATCTAGGGCTCGGTGAAGACCTCCTTGGGCAGTCCCAAGAAGTTGCAGAAACGCCCTCTAGATCGCCTTCCTCCGGGCTCCTGGGTGAGCTCCACAGCAAGGGGATGATGGGTAGGCCTTCTCCTTTGCTCCAGCTTCCTTCTTGTCGCAGTAGATGGCCGGATCAACCTCCAGGGGGTCGGATTTGGGGGTGCTAAGATGGGGTTTTTTTCTTTCTCTATTTCTCCTCTTGCAAGGTGAAGGGAAAGAGTGGGGAGAGCCATTTCGGGTTCAGACTTAAGGGAGTCTCTCTCCCACTCACTAGGGTGATAGGACACCCTTCAGAGCCGTTGGGGGACATCCCCCAATGGTTGGCTTGCCTTGCTTCAGAAGCTTGCAGCTCTGCTGCGCATGCAGGCCAGAGAGATTGACGTCCATATCGCTGGACGCCGGAGTTAGTGTTGGCGTCCATGTCTGGACGCTGACACCAGATAAACGGCCTAGGGTTGACGCCAAGGTGCCTTCGGCCAGAACCCTAAATTATGCAGAAAATCACGCATACCAAGCTTATATACATGCAATATGTATACGATATTATATCCATACTATCACCATGCAATACATACCTTATTTATATTTAATATAAACTCATTGACGCTGATTGGCCCTTCGGCCAGAACTTAAAACATGCAGAAACTATGCTTACTCTATATATATACACACAATGTATAAGGTGTAACATGTATATTACCATACCAGGCATACACAAGCATACATAAACACACTAAGATAGATGTACGTAGATATCTACCTATGCGTACATGATGTTTTACATAAGTGTGACTCAACACCCGACAAAGTAAATGACAAGAATTATGAGGGCTTCGCAAATCATTAAGAGGTGATATGAATTATGTTAGCTAGGAATAATCTATTCGATAAAATAGTCCTTGCACACACACACACTTGATTTGACATATATATAGTATACACACACGGGTGTAGCATACTTATGTACATTATGCTTGGAATAGATGGATACAACATGCGCACCGGTAATTAGGTTAACTTACACAACTTTACCTAACATTGCTTAAGTACTATATGCATAGGATTCCTTAATATGTACTATATGCATAATTTAGCCAATTGACTATTCTCACCTAAATATCATAAAAATACATACATGTTATTCATGAGGAGTATAGAATCTCAATATAAACTACTAATTACACCTACCATGCTTGAACTCTTTATGCATATGCAATGTACGAAGTGCAATATTCACATTAGCTAAACCATGCAAATGAGCAACGCTTACAACTAATCATACACATGCATACACAAATACACCAAGGTGTTATGCATGTATAATTGGGTATACAATTGTCACACGCACAAGATAACATACATACGTATATACACATATGTACTGTCACGCCCCAACGCGGAATATCGGAGCGCGAAGGCAGTTGTAAGAAACGGGTATAGAGCGGGTACTAGACATCAAACCATTGCACATTGAATATTACTAAAACAAATCTTTCTCATTGATAACTTTTCAAATGTCTAGTTACAACCACTAATATCAGAGCCATTCTATAGGGCCCAATTACATTGCAATAAAAGGAAAATGACTAACTACAACTCTAAGACAACATAACGACTCGAGGGCACTCCTGGCTTCACTCTTGGTCATTCCCTTTATATATTGCCAGGCATTGGTTATATTGTTTATCTTTAGACAATCAGTCAATGGCCAGTATAGAGTACCAAGAAATAGATAAGAGCACAAGATGAATAGATGAGCTAGTAGAGTGAACGTGAATAGGTGAGCGAGTAGAGTATAGATGAGAGCTAGTGGACATTGCACGTAATACGTCGAGTAAGCAGGCGATAGTAATAGTTGCACAACACGCGCACTTGGTGTTGGCAGTCAGGTGGAACTCACGACCCTACCACTGGCCTTGTTATGCACAGGTCCAGAGGTCCGGCGTGATTTAAGACGAGAGTGAATCTCTAATAGCCGTGTGGATCATATAGATCCCTAAAGGGTATCATAGGTATTAGGGTACAACCAGCTCGTCGACCATGTGGGAATCCATGATCAGAGGAGACTTACGGAGGCCTTGTGCAAGAGTTCACTAGTCCGGCAAAAGGAATATCTGACGGAGAGTTCACCACAAGCCAAGTAAAGTGTGTTTATAAAACAGGTGCTCGACGTTCTAGAGGAATTCTAGGACAGTGGAGCGTCGATATCGGTATTATAAACAATGCAAGAAACGAATACAAGTCCTTAAAATAGGGCAATTAAAACGGGTCGCGACAGGGTCAGGACAGAACGCGACAGGGTCTAAAACGGGTCGCGACAGGGCTTGCAGATCGGGTTCTGAGAAGGCGACGGCTCACCTGTCGCCTTCTTGAATGCAACAGGTAGGCTGTCGCAATCGCAGCCCAGAAAGCGACATATCGAGGTGTCGCCTTCTGGTTGTCTGCGCCTGACCCTGACATGAGTCAGACCAGACATTGGATTGCGGACCAGAGCATTTAAATTTCGATACAGGGTTGTTCAGAAATCCATAACTAATTATATACACGATGAAAAATCATGAAATCAGTTGCAAATTAAACTAGACATGTAAGGGTACTTCCAGTAAATCGGAATTAGAGAGCGAGCATGGTTTCAACATGGTTTGAAAATGAACAAGGACGAGTAACATAGAACATGACATAGAGAGCAAGACTGATTTAATTCTAGCAACATGCTCAATGAAATTTAGGCTTTTTAGGGGCAAATGATCTCTAACAACATGAAGTATCTACAGTAAAACTTTCGTAGCATGGGATCAAGTCTACATAGAGATCAAGAGTTAAGAAGAGGGCTCGGGGTCAAGAGAGTTGCAGAACTTCTAAATTCAGAAAGAAAATATTGGCTTGATGAAAAATTATGAAAATTGAGGGTTTTGTTCCTGATGTATGGAACAATCTACAGACAAAATTTTAGGATTTGTGCTTGTGAGAATGCCTACCTTTGACTCGATTTGTCTTCTAGGGCTTAGAACTCCAAGAACGAGGAAGAAGCTTCAAGAACACCTTCTTCCCACGAGATCCTCTCCTCTTTGGCCTCTTCTCCAAGTCCAACAACCTTTGGCAACGAGCTAGGGTCGGCCAAGAGGGTTTAGGAGGTGTATTTATATAAATACAAGTTCCTATTCCTACTACTACTCTAATTCCTCTTAAATTACGAAATTTCCTTACTCTAACCTTCCTTCCTTGCTTTCCAATTCCTATTTAAGCTAGGAAGAGATCTAAATTCGTGCTAAACCATATGGGGTAGGTTTAGGAATCCAATTCCAACTCTAACTTCCTATTTAATGCATTAAATACCCCTTTTCTATTTAGGTAATAATTTAGTTACGAATTTAGGGTATTTTCCTATTATTCTCCCTTTGTAAATTCATATTTTTGACCCAATAAATTTTAGAGGATCCATTAAGCAAAGCCCATTACTCTTTTCCATTTAATGAGTTTTGTTTAATGCTCTTTTCAATTAAATATCCATTTAGCTAGGTTTTAATTCTTTATTTAAAATTTTATTTTTCTTAAAAATTCAAGTTGCTACATCCTTCCCCTCTTAAAAGAATTTGGTCCCCAAATTCTAATGACCTTATATGAGAGAATGACTTACCGAATAGATCAGGGTAGTTGCGTCTGATAATTTCTTTCGGTTCCCATGTGGCTTCTTCCACTCCGCAGTTATTCCATAAGACCTTCACCACGTGAATGGGACGATTTCTAAGTTGTTGCACCTTTCGGTCCAATATCTTGATCGGCTTCTCTTCATACGTCATGTCTTTGTTTAACACTAGATCATCATGGCGAATGACATGTGTAGGATCGTACACATACTTTCTAAGCATGGAGACATGGAAGACATTATGCACACTTGCCAAATTTGGCGGCAAGGCCAGTCTGTAAGCAACTTCACCAATCCTTTCAAGTACTTCGAAAGGACCAATGAATCTTGGACTAAGTTTTCCTTTCACTCTGAATCTTTGAATACCCCGGGTAGGAGATACCTTCAATAGCACATGATCTCCTATTTGAAATTCCAGATCCCGTCTCCTCTTATCAGCATAGCTCTTCTGTTTGGACTGAGCAATCTTGAGTCGATCTCGTATCATCTGTATGTCCCGGGTTGTACTTTGTACCATGTCAGGTCCTAACCATTGTTGTTCTCCTACTTCATTCCAGCACACAGAAGATCTACAATTCCTGCCATAAAGTGCTTCAAATGGTGCCATTTTAATACTAGCCTGGTAACTGTTGTTATAGGCGAACTCAATTAGGGTAAGTGTTCATTCCAATGGCCATTGAAATCAATAATGCAGGCTTTTAACATGTCTTCTACAATTTGATTTGTCCTCTCAGTTTGCCCATCAGTCTGCGGGTGAAAGGCGGTACTAAAATTAAGCTTCGTACCAAGGGCAGTTTGCAGACCTTTCCAAAAATGAGAGGTGAACCTTGGATCTCGATCTGAGATAATAGATGACGGAATACCGTGCAACCGCACGATCTCCTTGACATATAATGCAGCTAGCACCTCCACAAACCATGTACTCTTTATGGGTAAGAAGTGCACAGATTTGGTCAATCGGTCAACGATGACCCAGATGGCGTCGAGTCCACCACGAGTTCTGGGTAAACCCATGATGAAGTCCATGCCAATGCTTTCCCACTTCCATTCTGGGATATCTAGTGGTCTGAGTACACCAGCAGGGCGCATATGTTCTGCCTTCACTTGTTGACATGTGAGGCAATGAGCTACATGCTCGGCTACTTCCCTCTTCATATTCGGCCACCAAAATGTTCTTTTCATGTCCTGATACATTTTGGTACCTCCTGGATGAATAGTGTACTTAGTTTGATGAGCTTTATCCATTAGCTTCCTTTTTAGGGCTTCGTTGTCTGGGACACAAGTTCTCCCTTGGAATACTAACCTTCCATCTTCAGTCATGGCAAAATCCGGTCGGTCTGCTAAGGTTTCCTTGACACGAACCAAAAATGGATCATTGTCCTGTTGCATCTTGATTTCCTCCAGCAGATCGGATTGGATCTTGAGATTGGCAATCAATACATGATCATCCCTATGTTCAATATTTAAGTCTAGCCTCGCGAATTGTTCAAGTAATTGCATCTCGCCAAGGACTAGACTTGAGATAGATGCCATTGGCTTCCTACTAAGAGCATCAGCCACGGCGTTTCCCTTACCTGGATGGTACTGGATGTTGAAATCGAAGTCCTTTAGATATTCCAACCATCTTCTCTGCCTCATATTGAGTTCTTTCTGAGAGAATAAATACTTCAAACTTTTATGGTCTGAGTAGACAGTGAATTGCTCGCCATATAGATAGTGTCTCCAAATCTTCAAAGCGAAGACCACAGCAGCCAGCTCGAGATCATGTACAGGGTAGTTGACTTCATGTGTCTTCAGTTGTCTTGAAGAATAGGTGATGACCTTCTCCTTTTGCATGAGTACACATCCTAGCCCAATTCCTGAGGCATCGGTGTAGACAGAGAAACCTTCTCCCTCTATTGGCAGAGTGAGGACGGGTGCTGAGGTAAGGCAGTCTTTGAGAGTTTGGAAACTCTTCTCACACTCTTTACTCCAGGAGTAGGGATTCTCCTTTCGTGTCAGACGCGTGAGTGGTACGGCGATCTTAGAGAAGTCCTTTATGAACCGCCTGTAGTATCCAGCCAGTTCTAAGAAGCTTCTGATTTCTGTGACAGTGGTTGGTCTCTCCCAGTTGAGTACAGCTTCGACTTTGGAAGGATCAACAAAGATGCCGTCTTTTGAGATGACATGGCCCAAGAAAGACACTTCCTCGAGCCAGAACTCGCACATGCTAAATTTTGCATATAGTTTGTTGTCTCGTAAGACTTGTAGTGCGGTCCTCAAGTGTTCTTCATGATCTTCCTTGGTCTTTGAATATATGAGGATATCGTCGATGAAGACGACCACAAATTTGTCAAGGTATGGCCGATATATGCTGTTCATGAGTTGCATAAAGGCTGCAGGAGCATTGGTTAGACCAAAATGCATAACAACAAATTCGTAATGTCCATACCTGCTCCTGAAAGCCGTTTTGAAGATATCGTCATCCTTGATCCTCATTTGGTGATAGCCAGATCGAAGATCGATCTTGGAGAAATATTGTGCTCCAGAGATTTGGTCGAATAGTTCGTCGACCCTAGGAAATGGATATTTGTTCTTGATGGTAAGCTGATTGAGTTGTCGATAGTCGATGCATAGTCTCATTGACCCATCCTTCTTCTTGACGAATAGCACAGGTGCTCCCCAAGGGGAGGTACTTGGTCTGATGAACCCCTTCTCTAGCAGTTCCATCAGTTGTGCTTTTAGTTCTTTCAATTCGGCAGGCGACATCCGGTACGGTTGACGCGATCCCGGGGCAGCTCCAGAAGTCAACTCAATGGCGAAGTTGACGTCACGTTCAGGGGGAACTCCGGGTAAGTCTTCCGGGAATACATCTGGGTAGTCTTGGACTATGTTGATGTCTTCTATTTTGGAACCCTTCTTTTCGACTATGACGGCCACAAGGAAAGCAAAACATCCTTTCCTTATCATGTTATGGGCTTTTAAGGCGGAGACTAGGGACATCCGCTTCTTATGTCTAATTCCAATAAATGCTAATTTAGGAAAGTCACTAAACGTTACCCTTCCTTTCTTGCAATCGACGCTTGCCCCATATGTGGACAACCAGTCGGCTCCCAATATGACATCATACCCTTCCATGGACATACATACTAGGTCGGCCTTTAGGTTATGGTCTCCGATCATTACATCGGCAGATGGAAAGTATTGGTTTAGTTTCTCCTTCTCCCCCAAGGGTGTTGTGACAGAGAATTCACAACCCATGGTTGTAGGTTTTACGGTTAGGGTATCAGCAAAGTGTTGAGATATGAATGAATGAGTAGCTCCAGTATCAAATAACACAAATGCTGGCAAAGAAAAGACTTGTAGGGTACCTTCTACCACGCCACCTTCCTCGATGGTTTCTTCATTGTGCAGGGCTTGCAGCCTGCCCTGTTTCTTAGGCACAGCAGGGCGCTTCTCATTTTCTTTCAACATCGGGCACTCGGGTATGCGATGTTCACGACTTCCGCAGCGCAGACACGCTCCGGCCTTTCTCCAGCATTCATCAGCAGTGTGTCTAGGTTTATCACAGTGCTTGCAGTTACCTTTTGCTGGAGGGTTGGGGATGAAGACCTTGGGTTTCCTATCTTGGCTGGATCCCTCAGTTGGGTGGAAAGGACGCTTTTTGCCGTTGGTCGGCTTGGCAGATGCTGGTCCCGATGTCATTTCTTTCTTTACGAACTTCCCCTTGATACGGTCGGTGAAGTCCGTAGCATCTTCTAGCAGTTGGGCCTTCTTAACCATCTCGGCATAAGTTTGTATGTCGAGTGGCGCTAGTTGAGTAATGTACTGAGGCTTTAGGCCATTTAGAAAGCGCTTGGCCTTCATTCTCTCAGTGTTGATCAGATGTACAGCATAGCGTGCCAGTCTAGAGAACTGGGCTTCATACTCTGCTACCGTCAGGCTTCGCTGTTTAAGAGTAGCGAATTCAGCAGCTTTCTTTTCCTGTACTCGTTCAGAGAAGTACTTAGCATTATAAGCTTCCTTAAATTCGGCCCAAGTAAATTGGCCGTTTTCCTTTGTGGCTTCCACGGACTCCCACCATGCGCGGGCATCCTTCTCCAGTTGGAATGTTGCTAATAGGAGTTTGTCTCCGTCCGCACATTGCATTACATGGAAGATCCTTTCCGTTTCCTTTAGCCAGTGCTCCGCTTCATCTGGATCCGTAGACCCACTGAACCTAGGCGGGTTCAGACCCCTGAAATTGCGATGCAGCTCGCCTGCACCAGGTTGATTCCCTCCGCGATTACCACCGCCTTGCTGGGTGGCTTGTATTATGGCACGAGTCAGTTCCTGGAGGGATTGTTGCATGCCTCTCATCTGGGCACGTTCCGCAGTCATTATTGCTGTTTAGCTCCTACAAAATAGTTTGATAGTTATAATGCTTATTAAAAGTTTAATTTGTGCGTGTGTGAGTTTATTTTAGCTAATTACCCATGGTTCTACCCACATCTCTCATAGGTAGGATTACTGACTCTTAGTCGAGGCTGGTCAACCTAGATCACCCTATACTTAGAATAACCTAGGCTCTGATACCACAAAACTGTCACGCCCCAACGCGGAATATCGGAGCGCGAAGGCAGTTGCAAGAAACGGGTATAGAGCGAGTACTAGACATCAAACCATTGCATATTGAATATTACTAAAACAAATCTTTCTCATTGATAACTTTTCAAATGTCTAGTTACAACCACTAATATCAGAGCCATTCTATAGGGCCCAATTACATTGCAATAAAAGGAAAATGACTAACTACAACTCTAAGACAACATAACGACTCGAGGGCACTCCTGGCTTCACTCTTGGTCATTCCCTTCCTCGTGAGTGTAGGTGTCATCCTCGGTCTCACCTGAGAACACAACATCAAATAACGTAGGGTGAGCGATGACGCCCAGTAGGACTTAAATCTCAGGCTCAAGCAGGCTTTAAATAATTAATGCATTTAATGGCAGAGTGTCTAAAGATAGCAGGTACAAGAGAGTCAAAATATAGTAAGAGATAGCATAACAGGTAACAAGATAGCACAATAGCACGAGATCGAGGATAGTTTCCAAAAATAGCACAAGTATCGAATATAGCACGAATAGCAGGATGGCCATAGCACAACTAGCACAAGTATAGTAATAGCACGACGAGTATAGCACTTGTTTGTCATTCTAGACATCGAGAGAGTATAGCACGTTTTGTGTTTTGATTGTCATATAGATAGTCGAGATAGATAGCACTTGAGTGTAATGCCAAACACTCTGATCATTTAACTCCCATGGGCACTAGCACTTTCGGGCGCACATCCCAGGACCAGATCGGGCCCTTTATATATTGCCAGGCATTGGTTATATTGTTTATCTTTAGACAATCAGTCAATGGCCAGTATAGAGTACCAAGAAATAGATAAGAGCACAAGATGAATAGATGAGCTAGTAGAGTGAACGTGAATAGGTGAGCGAGTAGAGTATAGATGAGAGCTAGTGGACATTGCACGTAATACGTCGAGTAAGCAGGCGATAGTAATAGTTGCACAACACGCGCACTTGGTGTTGGCAGTCAGGTGGAACTCACGACCCTACACTGGCCTTGTTATGCATAGGTCCAGAGGTCCGGCGTGATTTAAGACGAGAGTGAATCTCTAATAGCCGTGTGGATCATATAGATCCCTAAAGGGTATCACAGGTATTAGGGTACAACCAGCTCGTCGACCATGTGGGAATCCATGATCAGAGGAGACTTACGGAGGCCTTGTGCAAGAGTTCACTAGTCCGGCGAAAGGAATATCCGACGGAGAGTTGACCACAAGCCAAGTAAAGTGTGTTTATAAAACAGGTGCTCGACGTTCTAGAGGAATTCTAGGACAGTGGAGCGTCGATATCGGTATATAAACAACGCGAGAATCAAATACAAGTCCTTTTAAAATAGGGCAATTTATGTACTTTATTTCCATAAATTACCAGGCACACTATGAGATATTTTTCTGCAATATTTCAGTCATAAATAGATGGTTCAAGTGTGTGCAAGTGCAAGAGAAATCATATATAGAAATAAGTCGTGAACATGTATTTTAAATCATTCAATATAGCACCATTTTTAAGTAGGGTTTTTACTGGGGGTATAACGGTAAGAAGGCGTAAGGATTATTTAGAAAGTGACAGAAATATTTTATTTTATTTTATTTTTTATGGGTTTTTCATCAAAAACTTGTGAAGGCGACATACCCTTGTACGGGTCGCGACAGGGTCAGGACAGAACGCGGCAGGGTCTAAAACGGGTCGCGACAGGGCTTGCAGATCGGGTTCTGAGAAGGCGACGGCTCACCTGTCGCCTTCTTGAATGCGACAGGTAGGCTGTCACAATCGCAGCCCAGAAAGCGACATATCGAGGTGTCGCCTTCTGGTTGTCTGCGCCTGACCCTGACATGAGTTAGACCAGACATTGGATTGCGGACCAGAGCATTTAAATTTCGATACAGGGTTGTTCAGAAATCCATAACTAATTATATACGCGATGAAAAATCATGAAATCAGTTGCAAATTAAACTAGACATGTAAGGGTACTTCCAGTAAATCGGAATTAGAGAGTGAGCATGGTTTCAACATGGTTTGAAAACGAACAAGGACGAGTAACATAGAACATGACATAGAGAGCAAGACTGATTTAATTCGAGCAACATGCTCAATGAAATTTAGGCTTTTTAGGGGCAAATGATCCCTAACAACATGAAGTATCTACAGTAAAACTTTCGTAGCATGGGATCAAGTCTACATAGAGATCAAGAGTTAAGAAGAGGGCTCGGGGTCAAGAGAGTTGCAGAACTTCTAAATTCATGAAGAAAATATTGGCTTGATGAAAAATTATGAAAATTGAGGGTTTTGTTCCTGATGTATGGAACAATCTACAGACGAAATTTTAGGATTTGTGCTTGTGAGAATGCCTACCTTTGACTCGATTTGTCTTCTAGGGCTTAGAACTCCAAGAACGAGGAAGAAGCTTCAAGAACACCTTCTTCCCACGAGATCCTCTCCTCTTTGGCCTCTTCTCCAAGTCCAACAACCTTTGGAAATGAGCTAGGGTCGGCCAAGAGGGTTTAGGAGGTGTATTTATATAAATACAAGTTCCTATTCCTACTACTACTCTAATTCCTCTTAAATTACAAAATTTCCTTACTCTAACCTTCCTTCCTTGCTTTCTAATTCCTATTTAGGCTAGAAAGAGATCTAAATTCGTGCTAAACCATATGGGGTAGGTTTAGGAATCCAATTCCAACTCTAACTTCCTATTTAATGCATTAAATACCCCTTTTCTATTTAGGTAATAATTTAGTTACGAATTTAGGGTATTTTCCTATTATTCTCCCTTTGTAAATTCATATTTTGACCCAATAAATTTAGAGGATCCATTAAGTAAAGCCCATTACTCTTTTCCATTTAATGAGTTTTGTTTAATGCTCTTTTCAATTAAATATCCATTTAGCTAGGTTTTAATTCTTTATTTAAAATTTTATTTTTCTTAAAAATTTAGGTTGCTACATGTACTTCATACACTCTCATACAAAATTCCATGAAATAGGTAGTATATGATATTCTTCAATATTTAGATAGCACACGCATAGTATTATTCAAGTATCCTAAGTCAGAGATTCTTGGTATTCATAATACACCTCTAATTAGCTAATTGTTCACTTCCACATTAATCATCATATACACCTATGTATACGTATATAGATATTCGCACATGCTCATGTTCAAAAGAAGGATAAAACTTATAGTAGGCACAATGAACTACGCATGCTAAGCACACAACAACCGAACACCCAACACACCATTCATATACATACAGATATATAAAGAGAGTAAAAATCCGGGGTCTTACAGGACAAGTACCACTGGTTAGGGTGGAGACTTGTTCTCCGGTCTGCGCAGTCCAAGAGTCGTCACTATATTGCCTAGGTGACGTCTATGTGTATGTGTTATGTGATGTGTCCTTCTTATGGTGGTTTGGACTATGTGTCACGACACTAAAGTGTAAAGTGTAAAATGTGAAATGTGAAATGTGAATGTGATCATGTGTAAATTGTGTAGTGTGAATATGTGTAAATGTGCAATGTGTGAAAAGAGAACTATATGAATGGGAAATTGTGAAAACATATGGAACCAATATGTGAGATTGTGAACTTGTAGTCCATGATATGATAATGTAAAATTTATGTTTTAACAGCAACCTAAAGGTGTTTATAAGAATGTTTCATATGTGTAAAAATGCGTAGAATCCATGCTAGGAACAATTCTTGCTTATGTGTAAACGTCTCCATGTTTAAGTGGTATCATATTGTAGATTAATCGAGAATGTAGCTCTCATGTGATAGAATGTGAATTGCTAAATCCATGTTAAAACAGCAACCTTAAAGTGTATAGAATGATAATGTGCATGTGTAATAATGTGTAGAAACCATGATAGGAATGCTTCCTTTTATGTAGGCAAGAACCCCATGTTTGGTTGCTCCCATGTTATAGCCTCATTTGAAGTGTAGCCTTCATGTGATTACATGAGTGGAAAGCATGTGATAGGATATTTATTTTGGAATGGCTTAAATCGTGTACCATGTGTTTTAAAGTTTGTAGAATTATCATGATAGGTTGTCTTTATCAATGTCCAAGCATGCTATATGTTTTGCTTTGCAAATTGGAATGGAAAACCTGCTGTGATATATATGCATGTATGAGGTGTGTGGTGTTATTTGCTGAGTCTTTTAGAATCATTCCTTGCTTCGGCGTACAGGTTTAGTAGGTGATACACCTTTGGAGGAGACCGTGGAGAGCGACTCCGAGCGCGGGGAATAGCTTGGAGGAGTTGTAGAGTGACTTTTGCTTCCATTGTATGTAACAAGGCATTGTAATAGAACTATTAAGGAATTTGTGGACAAACTATGTATTTGAGTTTAGTATTTCATTATGTGGACTTTAATTCTCTTAAATTTGTCATTTGAATCATGTATGTTAAATGTGGATGATGAAATGAAGACAAGTAGTTCTTTTGCTTCCGCTACTCTGTGTTTATATTTATGAGCATCTCAATCGTATGTTATTGTTTGGGTAAATGCCCCACTGTGATAATGTTCACTATACCGACGTGGGTTGGTATAACCGTACCGGTATAATGAGGGTCGTCACAAGATTAATCTAATGACAATCAAAAGTGCTATATTCTCTCGTTGTCTGTTGACAACAAAGTGCTATGCTATACTCGTTGTGCTATTGCTATACTTTGTGCTATAGCCATCATGCTATTTTGTGCTAATACTCGACACTTGTGCTATATTTGGAAAGTTGTGCTATTTCGTTCACGTGCTCTCCTGCTATCTATTACTTGACTCTCTCGCTCTATCATTAGTTACTCTGCCTTTATACATTAACTATTTAAAGCCTGCTTGACTATTGAGATTCAAGTCCTACTGGGCGTTATCGTTCACCCTGCGTTATTTGTCATTGTGTTCTCAAGTGAGACCGAGGATGAACTATACACTCAAGAGGATGGAACGACCAGGAATGATGTCATGAGTACCCTAGCGTCCTAGCACTATGTTAGCGTTGTAGCAGTTAGGTTTGAAGTTTAGTCTTTTTCTTTATTTCAATGTAATTGGGCCCTATATATTGGCTCTGATATTAGTGGTTGTAACTTGACATTGGAAAGTTATTAATGAAATGAATTTGCTTTAGTATTATTCATTGTGCAATGGTTTGATGTCTAGTACTTGCTCTGTACCCGTTTACTTGCAACTGCCTCGCGTTCCGATATTCCGCGTCGGGGCGTGACAGGTTCACAACCAAAATGGATCAAAAGGAATTTGGATGAAAATTATATAGAGAATCTAGACAGGGAAAGTCTTGACAAACTGGCAAGAGTGACTGGAGGTAAACTTTCTAATTCGGAGTGGAGTAGGATTTCTTGTTCTAAATATGAAGAACAGTTGGACATTCATCAAAAGCTCATTATTAGCCAGGGATGAGTCATGATTGTTCAAAGACCTACATGATGCATGCTAGGCTACAAGAAAAAGGAAATCATCAAATCGAATGCAATGAAAGGAGAAAAATAGAAAATAGATCGATGATAATATTTCTAAACCAGATAAGAATGGGTCGAGAGTCTTCCTGCAACTATTGTGCAAGACAGAGTCCATCATCCCCGAACTTATCCAACTTAACGGCCTATCCAACGATTAATAATGTGCAGCAAGACCATCACTATTTTTGATGAAGGGGAACTCAGATCCCAGAGCACATTGAGAACCAGCCGGTCCTTAGAATGATATAATAAGTAGGCTATCATATATTAATGCAAGGGATAGGGATAAGAAGATCATACATGAACTTACCTTTGAAGTTCCATTTTTTGTGATTTTATGATTTTTGATATTTTTTGTGATTTTCCTGAAAAAAATAGGCAGATGATAAAAAACTCAAGAGAAATATGTACGAACAAGGTATTAACACAAACAGAGTCTAGACAAATAGACACAAACACAAAAAGACAAAGCATAACCTATCGTGACGCCTCTGGAAGTCGCAACACTGTCGCGACGCTATGTAGGGTCGCGACCAAGACACGTCGAGTCGGGGCGTCACAACACTGTTCTGTGCATTGGACCCCGAATCTGACCCCTATCTCTATTCTATGGGCTATCTATCACTAATGGGACTCCTAAACACAAACATAATGCTGCTCTAACCCTAGGTACGAATTGGAGTGAGATTAACCAACCTAAACTCTATAAATAGAGGTGCAGGGCTCAAACTCGCAGCCCACCTTCTCTCTCTTCTTCTCTTAGTTTTCTCTCTCTTCAAGCCATGAAGAGGTCTTCTAGATTCCTCCAAGCCAACCCTCCCCCCTATGGTGGTCCAAAAGCTGCTAGGACAGCCTATGAAGAGCTCCATCGCCTCACCTCTGTGCTAGGGCATGTGAGTTCCAAGCATGATGCCCAGGTAAGTTCTTCTAGTTCTTCTCTCTCTTCTTCTTCTTCTTATTTTTTTTTCTTTCTTCTTATTCTTCTACCAACTCCTCCTTCTTCTTCTTCTAGATTCTCTTGGGTGGACGACGTTACTCCAAGATTCTCTGGCTAGAGCCCATTATAAAGGCGCTCCCTGTAGCATCCATCAATCTATTGCGGGAGTGGAAGCTGACGACGCTATTAGTGCTGGCCAGGAATTACCATAAAATTGTGCATATCTGGGATAGTATCATTGTGCTCGTGGACTTATGGCATCCCCAGATGCACATGTTTATCTTCCCCACCTTTGAAGCCACCATATTGCTTGAGGAGCTAGAAATTATGCTAGGGCTCCCTAAGGATAAGAAGGGGTCGAGGTACCTCATCTCTCATACTGTAGCTCCTGTCAACTCTTGGGCTATACTTGGGGAAATCACCACGAGGACCTGGGATCTGTAGACCATGACAAGCCTAGACTATCTCCACTTGATCCCCCTTTCTCAGTGGATCGCCTCTCAGTGCAAAAAGAAGAGTGGGAACTACCTCGCCATTGCAAAAGTTGCTGCCATCTGCATATGTGGCGTCATCCTCTTCCCCATGCAAGACCATCTTCTATCCGTTGGCAACCTGAGCATCATAAGAAGTGTGTGGGAAAGTATATCTATCTCCCAATCTATCTTAGACTATCTATATGCTGGTCTATCCTCTGCAGCCACTGGTGGGACCTCTATACGGCTCAGTGATCACCCTGGAATGCTGGATGGGCATGCGTATTATACAAGGTGACGGATGACACCTCTGTCAAGTTCATGAGCATGACCCATCATCTCTCTCCTTTGTTGGTGCTCCACTACACATGACCACCCAAGCGTGGTGCAAAACCGCGGCGATCAAGGGGCTAAAAGAGTGGAGGCTATATTTGAACACCCTGTCAATGGAGCAATTTGAGATGTGGCCGACCTTCCTCCACAACAAGATCATTTGTTTACCTCAGCGCATCGGCTTGGACCTGCAGTTGGTAGGGAATGAAGCACTAGTCCTCTACAGCGCACACTGGTGTTACCTTCAGCTTGGCGTGGCACACACGGTTGTACCAGCTCTCTCACACTACCTGCTTATTCAAGTGAGAAAGATGGACAATGCATAGGACAAGCGGGATGTGAGGAGCACCATTATACACTGGGAGGTGTGCGCTATGTGCCCCATCTCAGTGGAGGTAGCGGAGGATGACGACATCTATCAAGAGTACCTACAGGTGCTGAGGAGGATCTGACCATGAGGAGATCGTGCCGTGGCGGAGGCTACACAAGGTGCAAGATAGGCTTGAGGGATTAGAAATTGTATCAGGTGGTAGGTAGGGCATGAAAAGATGATTGAATTGATCACGGACATGATTAGAATCTATATTTGACAATTTGGATCAATAAAATTGAACTTTTATTTACTGTTGTGTGCATCAGGTTATATCGCGACAACTACAAACGTCACGTTAATGTCGCGACGGCTACCCAGGTTGCGACCCTGTCGCGGCCAGGTAGGCCGTTGCGACCATAACACGACATCTATAACGATCGTGACTCTAACCGAGAGTTCAAAAATGTAGTGGCCCCCTCTCTTCCCCTTTCCACACTCAAACACCTTTCTTCTCTGGCAATTTCCTTCTCCAGTGATCCCCCCTTCTCTGGTGATCTCTCCTTGCTCTCTGTCTCTCTTTCACTTTTTTCCTCTCCTGAGCGATGGAAGACGGTAGCGAGGGGATTTCCCACAACGGCGAGAGGAGGAAGTGACCGACGGTGAGGGCGCTCCGCATCGGGAGGAGAGGGTTCTGGCGGCCGAGGAGGCGCCAGAGGTGGAGATGGTTGGCGGCAGTAGCCTGAGAAGATGCCATGAAGAAGGTAAATCCTTCTCACCCTAAACCTTCAATTTCGATGTGCGTGGATGGTGTGGAAGCCCCATAGAGGGAAAATGTAGGGCGAAAGGCCCACGCCGGAGAGGGAAAGCTCTGGTTGGCCAGTCGTCTGAGAACGCGACGGCCCGTTCCATCACGAAAGGGTCTATCACGACGGGGTCATGGGTCGCAACACTGTCGCAACGGTTATGGGCCGTCACGATAAGGTTGTGGCCCACCTAAGCATCGCGACAAGGTCGCGATGCATCGGGGTGTCGGGACAAGGTCACGACCCAATGGGTTGATGTGACCTCAGCCGAGAACTGTTTAACTGCATGATTTCATTGACCAGTTGCTTCTTCTTGTCCTTACAGGGTGAGATGAGGGCCATGGTCTCCTGGCAACTTATGCTCGCAGTGTACCTGGCACTCCCAGGCTTCCTGAGGGATAGGCTGGATGAGATGGGATTTGGGGAGGTCCTCCATATAGAGAGGATGAGGGTGGATGCTCCCCTGACCCAGGTGTTAAGGAGCAGGTGAGACGCGGAGGCGACCGCCTTCGTGTTCCCATGGGGTCATATGATCCCTAATTTGGAGGACATGAGTAGGATCACTGGGCTGAGGGTGTACGACTGCTCGGTTAGTGGGTTACCTACCGTGCTACAGGGAGATCGCCCAAAGGCTCCTAGGACTGACAGTCGAGCGTAGGTCTTCCTTAGTTCCTAGGGTAGATCTACAGAAGAGCCTAGGGCTGTTCCAGATGGGTAGGGAGGTAGGGGAGACTACAGATGATGAACTAGATAGTGAGAGGGTGTAGGGAGACCTAACTAGTTAGCCTGGCGCTCAGGCGGACCTGGATTTTGGGTCGCTTCCTCACTTTCTTCCTTGGTAAACTATTGTTTGCCACGAGGGGCGATGCGGTCCACTATCGCTTCCTGCCGTTGTTGGAGGACCTAGAATGGGTAGGAGAGTATGCCTGGGGTGCTGCCCTTCTGGCGCACCAGTTTGATAGCCTAGGATCCTCTAGCCGACAGACAGCAACCAGCGGGTTCTTCCCCTTCCTCCAGATACTTCACTCTCTTTCTCTTGTCTCATTCATGCTTTCCAATTTTGCATATCTGTGATCCAATTGTGTGCTTCTTTTTTGTAGGTCTGGACCTACCTTCACCTCCCAGGCTTGGGGTAGGGGTCATTGGAGCGTCCGGGCCTTGTGCCCCTGGCGAGGCACTGGGTGCCGGGCCGAGACACGCACCCCCTGGAGGAGCAGCTGGTAGCCATCCAGAATGCGATTAACGTCTACCCTTAGCTCGATGTAAGTACTACCCCTTTTTTAGTTTTCATCTGATTACCTTAAAAAGTTTTGAACACTGACAGAATGAGCTCTGTGTTGTGCAGGTGGAGTGGCGGCCATACATAGAGGAGGGAGATGGGGGACAACCCTGGTTGGAACAGCCCCCCCTACTTTGGTAGGGCGACGTGGGTGCATGCTCTCAACCTGGTTCTACCTCTCCATCTGTATATGACTCAGTGGTCACTCGGGCTACATCAGAGCGTAATGGAGTTCCCTAGCCGAGGCAGGACACCTAATCTTGGCCGGAGCTTCCAGGGACTTCATGACATGACTGACTGGTGCGAGAGGGCTCGAGAGTAGATCGCAGACTGGAAGCACCGAGGGCGTCGGGTCACGTCTGATGTGCAGACGGATGAGGCGTACCTACAATCCTTCGCCTTGAAGTATGGGGCGAGCGCCCGACGACAGGTACATCTCCAAACTTAAACTTTGTGAACTCTTTTGATTGAACTGGATCTGACATGACTTTGCTGTTATGCATGCGGACATGACTGGACATATTACTTCGCTCTAGGCCTTGCTGCACTCCTCCGTGTAGGACTGGGACGTTGCAAGGAGAGAGGCCGACCAGCTGGTAAGTACTTACTCAGACTTCAGTAAATGCCAGTTTCTATAGCTTAAAGATGTTGACAAGTGTTTCATGTGCAGTGTGCGGAGTTAGCGAGGCTGAGGACGTCAAAGGAGGGTGTGTCCTCATCTCAGGCAGCGACGGTGGACTCCCAGTCCGACCTTGCCAATCAGCTGGCAAGTGCCCTAAGGAGGGCAGAGGAGGCAGAGGTAGCATTGGAGGAAAGGGTAAGTGTAATTCGACCCTAATCATTTTCAATTAAAGGTTGTATGCTGACATGCTTTGATACAGGTTGTAGAGCTGAGGACCGCCACTGGCTAGGCGAGCCACTGGTGCGAGCAGGTTGACGCAGCGGTGGTAGCGACTGGTCAATGACGCCTCCAGGCTGAGACGGCGGCAGCAGAGACGGCTCGGTGGCGCCTCTAGGCGAAGATAGCAGTGACATAGGTGGGGTAGCTATCGAGGGAGATAGCGATGCTGTGGCTGCAGCGACCGACAATGGACCAGGTGGAGCTGTCCTGACTACGTGCCGAGACGTCTGCGCAACAGATCCACATCGACAAGCTCCAGAGTTTGGTGACAACGATTAGCCAAAGCCGGAGCAGGAGCAAGAGCGGAGTGAGCGGCGCCTCAGTGAGGCAGTATCTAGCAAGTTCCTCCAGCCGTCGGAGGAACGAGGAGGAGGAGAGGTGCTATGGGGGTGAGACGAGTGCCCTGAGCGTACGGGGAGGTGATGAGATGCCACCTCCACCTGAGAGGCACGAGGGATCTGGGGAGAGTGGTGGTGGGCAGTAAGGAGTTTGTGAGCCACTTTCCTTTTATCTTGTACATGATTATTCATATTTAGTGGATCTTTTACTTTTGTTCCAATGTTTGAAATGTGCTGATTGGAGTGTGATTGACACGAGTGGGAAGTGAAAGAGAGATATTGAGTATTTCACTGCTTTGCTTGAAACATCATGTTCTTGCACACTTAACAAAATAAGTCAGATATGCTCTTTGGCTGAGCCCCTTGCATTAAACAATATTTGACTCTAACTTCATGATAGTCAAAGGCTGGTCTTATAAATAGGCAAAAATAAAAAATAACAATGCATGCTAAAAGAACAATATGTATACCTATTTTTTTGAATTTTTTAGGACTTCTTTTTTTTTGAATATTTGGATTTTATATTTTTAGATTTTCTAATTTTTTTAGATTTTTGGATTTTCTATTTTTTTAAAGATTTTGGATTTTTTTTAATTTTTAGATTTTCTATTTTTTTGGATTTTTTTAGAGTTCCACAGCGACAATACCTACATTTGAGTGATTGGTTAAAGTCTTATCTCCTTCTCCAATTGTTAAGCATCCCCTGAGTGTGCATCTATATTTAGCAACTCTTTGGCTGAATGCCCCTAAACTTTAGTGTTCTTACTCAGACCGTGCATAGGACACAACTCGACCATTAGTGAGGGTAGGAAGATATATTGGGATAAGACTTAGAGTAGGTTTTTAAGGTGATGGTTTATCGACTGGTTGGGGTGTAGATCATGTAGATTTTGTGTGATGACCCAACCAACAAACTGACCCAACAATGATACTAGTTGGTAGACTTCCCAGGAAGGTCACCCATCCTAGGACTACTCCCAACTGAGCACGCTTAACTTCATATTTTTTTTTCATCTCGAGCTCTGAAAATGACTAGTTCGAGTTATTAGTAGTCTGCTGATTTAGTCCATTTAACATATTCCTATATGGGGTGTTATAATATACCTTTCTTATATAAGAGACGTCCTCATCACTGTTCACATATAGTACACAATCAATCCCCAAATAGGCAGGACTCTAGAGGTGGCCCCCATAGGCTCAAGAGGTGGCTCCCGCTATGTAGCACTTTGCACCATTATGGCCTCAAGAGGTGGCTCCCATAGCGTAGCACTTTGCCCTGTGTGGCACTTAGTTTCTACACTTCCGACTGGGGTATGGCTCTGATACCATTTGTGATGACCCAACCAGCAAACTGACCCAACAACCATACTAGTTGGTAGACTTCCCAAGAAGGTCAGTGTAACATCTCGGGCTTTCTGGTTCTCTTCTCCCGCATTGTGGAAGACTGGCTGCTGACGCGTCCGGCCTGAGCGACGCGTTAGTGTCGCGACGGAGGTGCCCATCGTGACAGTCATCTCTGTTGCGACTGCCTTCGGCGTCGCATTCTTCTCACACCCGGTCAACAGGTCGCGACTGCTTTCTGCTTTTTGGTCGTCTGACGCCTGTCAGAGTGGCAGGCGTGACAGACTGACCTGTCGAGTTGTCGCGACACCCAGGGTTCTGGTCGCGGTGGGGGCGGTTGTCGCGATAAGGTATGTATCGCGATGCCCCGCCCCATCGGGTTCTGGGGGCCAAAGGCTAAAAGCCTTGGCTGGGGCCCCTTTTCCCTCCTTTGGCTCTTTTCCTCCTTTCCTCTCCTCTCCAAGGTGGAGAGGCCTCTCCTCTCTCTTCTCGGCGGTTGGAGCGTGGTGGAGTGGCGGCGGATTGTGCGGGAGGGAGCGGCGCCATGGGAGAGGAGGGAGGTGGCAAGCTCATATGAAGGCCCCTTTGGGGTGGTTCTTCGTTCTCCTGAAGGGATTTTTGTGCCCTTTCCAATCCGAGTGATTGAAAGTCCCTTTGTGTGTTTGCATGCTTTAAATGCCTTCCCCATGCTCCCCTCCCCTTGGTTGTAGTGGTTGTAGCATGTGGGGGACCCCGGGATGTAGCATCCCGGCGGTTGGCCTTCCAGCTGATGTCGCGACCGCCGAGTGCGTCACGACATCAAAGAAGGCGTCACCCGTCGGACGCAACCTTATCGCGGCGCACGTGGCCGCCGCGATAAGGGTCGGTTCGCACCGGTTGTGCGACTCAGCGCTTGTCGCGGTGGCCCTACCCGTCGCGTTCTTAACGCGACGGCCGTGTAGGTCGCGACAACATCTGTGTCACCGTGGATGTTTCTGTGGCCCATTTGGCGTGTCGGCTTGTGCCTCAGGGTAGGGTTGCCCTTCGGACCTTCTGGTAGGGAACGCGGCAGGTTGGCTCGCTGCGTTCAGTGACTGATGGTGACACCTTTGTGGCCGTGTCCTAGCAGTGCTAGGAAGCTCGCGTCTGTCTAATAATTGATTATCTGTCTGTTAATCGATTATTAGAAGAGCGGTGGTTTCTATTCTGTATGTGGTGTTCCGATTTCTCGGGCCGTGCCTTGTGTGCCGGCGTTGGCCAACGGCCCTTCTGGGGGTCTCCGGAAGGGGTGCCGTGCGTGCTTGTGCCTGCTGGGCTTGTTTTGGTTACAAGCTAGCTGTGCCGTTTCTGTGGTGGATGCCACGCCAATTCTCTTTCGCCCGATGCTTGGCACTTGAGGGCTTGTCCACGAGACAGGTTGTTACCGTTTCCTGGGACCCCTAGCCCCGCGCGCTTGTGTCAGGGGGTGTTGCTTCGGGCGGCAGGCGTGCTCAAGTCACGGACTTGGAGCAGAAGGGGAAAATGGTGGGGGCAGCGGCGTGAGCCATTTGTAGAGCTCTCTTAGCTGGTCTGGGTTCCGAGGTGTTCCGGCGCTCGTCCGGTGCGGACCAGCTAGTACTTCTCACTGCCTCGCTCTGCGTTGGTTCTGGAGCCACATGGGAGGTCAGGCGTGGGGTGTCACACCCAACGCGGAATATCGGGTCGAAGGCAGTTGCAAGAAAAGGTATAGAGGTATACTAGACATCAAACCATTGCACATTGACTAATACTAAAGCAAATCTTTCTCATTAATAATTTCCAAATGTTAGTTACAACCACTAATATCAGCGAGCCATTCTATAGGGCCCAATTACATTGCAACAGAAGGAAATAACTAACTACAACTCCAAGATAACATAATGACTCAAGGGTACTCTGGCTTCACTCTTGGTCATTCCCTTCCTCTTGAGTGGATGTGTCATCCTCGGTCTCACCTGAGAACACAACATCAAATAACGTAGGGTGAGCGATAACGCCCAGTCGGACTTAAATCTCAGGCTCAAGCAGGCTTTAAATAATTAGTGCATTAAATGGTAGAGTAACTAAAGATAGAGAGAGTTATGTAAAGTCGAGAAAGTAAGAGTACAAGTAACATGGTCAAATAGCAGTGAATCAGTATAGTACAATGATAAGATCGAGTCACGATTATAACCGTCAACATCAAGCAATAGCCAGCAACATGTATAGCAAGGAGAGAGAAAGTAGTTGGCCATATAGAGAGTAAATTGCACTTTGATTGATTTTCTTATCAATCGAAATAGTCAGGCACTTTTGATTAACTTTCGTCAATCGAGATAGAAATTGCACTTTGGTTATCCGTAGATAGCCGAGAGAGAGTATAGCACTTGTTTGTCAAAAGACAACGAGAGAATATAGCACTTTGTGTTGACTGCCTTAGATTAATCTTGATAGTATGGCACTTGGATGTAATGCCGACATCCTGATCATTTAACTCCCATGGGCAAATGGCACTTTCGGGCGCTCCCCCCAGGACCTGATCGGGCCCTATTGCGCTGGCATTGGTTATATTGTTTATCTTTAGACAATCAATTAATGGCCAATTTGAGAGTACCAGAAATAGATAAGAGCACTAGATGAATAGATGAGATAGTAGAGTGAACGTGAATAGGTGAGCGAGTAGAGTATAGATGAGAGAGTGGACATCACGTAAAACAACGAGTAAACAGACGATAGTAACAGTTGCACAACACGTGCACGTCGTATTGGCAGTCAGGTGGAATTCACGATCTTCCCGCTGGCCATGTTATGCACAAGTCCAGAGGTCCGACGTGATTCAAGGTAAGAGCGAACTTCAAACAGCCGTTTAGATCATATTGATCCCTAAAGAGGTAATGGGTGTTAGGGTACAACCGGCTCGTCGACCATGTGGGAATCCATGATCAGAGGAGACTTACGGAGGCCTTGTGCAAGGGTTCACTAGTCCGGCGAAAGGAATATCCGACGGAGAGTTTACCACAAGCCAAGAAAAGTGTGTATATAAAACAGGTGCTCGACGTTCTAGAGGAATTCTAGAACAGTGGAGCGTCGATATCGGTGTATAAACAACGCGAGAAACGAATACAAGTCCTTTAAAATAGGGCAATTAATATTCTTTATTTCAATAATTTACCAGATACATTATGAGATATTTTATGCCAAATTTCAGCCATATATGGATGGTTCATGTGTGTGCATGTGTAAGAAATCATAGATAGAAATAAAGTTGTGAAATATGTATTTTAAAACATTCAATATAGCTCCATTTTTTGGCAAGGTTTTTACTGGGGGTATAACGGTATAGAAATATGTTTATGGGTTTTTCACCAAAATTCCTGTGAAGGGGACATAGGGCTGTAAGGGTGGCGACATGTGCCAGGCAGAACGCGACAGGGTCTTGTACGGGTCACGACAGGGCTTGCAAATCAGGTACTGGGAATGTGACGGCACACCTGTCGCCTTCGTGGTCGCGACGGGTGGGTTGTCGTATTCGGGCCCCAAAAAGCGACATGTCGAGGCGTCGCCTTCTGGTTGTCTGCGCCTGACTCTGACAGAGTCAGACCAGACATTGGATTACGGACCAGGGATTTCAATTTTTGATATAGGGTTGTTCAGAAATCCATAACTAATTATATACACAATGAAAAATAATGAAATCAGTGGAAAATGAAACTAGACATATGAGAGTACTTCCAGTAAATAGGAATTTGGGAGAGAGCATGCTTTGAATATGGTTTGAGAACGAATAAGAACGAGTAACACAGAACATGATATATAGAGCAAGATTGATTTAATTCGAGCAACATACTTGATAAAAATTAGGGCTTTTAGGGGCGAAAGTTCCCTAATGATCATCAGTATCTCCCATAAAAATTTCAAGGCATGGATTTAGTAATCATGGAGAACAAGAATTATGAAGAGCGTTCGGGGTCAAGAGAGTTGCAGAACTTCAAAATTCAAGAAGAAAATATTGGCTTGATGGAAAATTATGAAATTCAAGGGTTTTGTTCCTGATGCATGGACCAATCTACAGACGAAATATTAGGATTTTTTCTTGTGAGAATGCCTACCTTTGACTCGGTTTGTCTTCTAGGGCTTAGAACTTGAAGAACAAGGGAAGAAGCTTCAAGCACTTCTTCTCTCCACGAAATCCTCTCCTCCTTAGCCTCTTCTCCACGTCCAGAAACTCTTGGCAACGAGCTAGGGTTGCCCAAGGGAGTTTAAGAGGTGTATTTATGCAAGTATGTATTTCTATTCCTACTACTACTCTAATTCCTCTTTAATTACGAATTTCCTTACTCCCACCTTCCTTGCTTTCCAATCTCTATTTAGACTTGGAAGAGATCCAAATTCGTGCTAACCCATATGGAGTAGGTTTAGGAATCCAACTCCTACTCTAATTGCTTATTTAATGCATTAAATATTCCTTTCCAATTATGATATAATTAAACTCCGAATTTAGGGTATTTTCTTATTATTCTCCCCTTGCAAGTTCATATTTTTGACCCAATAAATTCTAGAAGATCCATTAAGCAAAGCCCATTACTCTTTTCCATTTAATGGGTTTTATTTAATGCTCTATATAAATATCCATTTAGCTAGGTTTTAATTCTTTATTTAATTTTTTTTTTTTTGTAAAAATTCAGGTTGCTACATCCTCCCCCTCTTAAAAGAATTTGGTCCCCAAATTCATATGACCTTACAGGAGAGAATGGCTTACCGAATAGATCCGGGTAGTTGCGTCTGATAATTCCTTCTGGTTCCCATGTGGCTTCTTCCACTCCGCGGTTATTCCATAAGACTTTCACCACGTGAATGGGACGATTTCTGAGTTGTTGTACCTTCCTGTCCAATATCTTGATCGGCTTCTCTTCATATGTCATGTCCTTGTTTAACACCAGATCATCATGGCGAATGACATGTGTAGGATCGTACACATACTTTCTAAGCATGGAGACATAGAAGACATTGTGCACACTTGCCAAATTTGGCGGCAAGGCCAGTCTGTAAGCAACTTCACCAATCCTCTCAAGTACTTCGAAAGGACCAATAAATCTTGGACTAAGTTTTCCTTTCACTCCGAATCTTTGAATACCACGGGTAGGAGATACCTTCAATAGCACATGATCTCCTATTTGAAATTCCAGATCCCGTCTTCTCTTATCAGCATAGCTCTTCTGTCTAGACTGAGCAATCTTGAGTCGATCTCGTATCATCTGTATATCCCGGGTTGTACTTTGTACCATGTCAGGTCCTAACCATTGTTGTTCTCCCACTTCATTCCAGCACACAGGAGATCTACAATTCCTGCCATAAAGGGCTTCAAATTGTGCCATTTTAATACTCGCCTGGTAATTGTTGTTATAGGCGAACTCAATCAAGGGTAAGTGTTCATTCCAATGACCCTTGAAATCTATAACGCAGGCTCTGAACATGTCTTCTACAATTTGATTTGTCCTCTCAATTTGCCCATCAGTCTGTGGGTGAAAGGCAGTACTAAAATTAAGCTTCGTACCAAGGGCAGTTTGCAGGCCTTTCCAAAAATGAGAGGTGAACCTTGGATCTCGATCTGAGATGATAGATGACAGAATACCATGCAACCGCACGATCTCCTTGACATATAATGCAGCTAGCACTTCCACAGACCATGTACTCTTTATGGGTAAGAAGTGCGCAAATTTGGTCAACCGGTGAACGATGACCCTAATGGAGTCAAGTCCACCACGAGTTCTGGGTAAACCCATGATGAAGTCCATGCCAATGCTTTCCCACTTCCATTCTGGGATATCTAGCGGTCTGAGTACACCAACAGGGCGCAGGTGTTCCGCTTTCACTTGTTGGCATGTGAGGCAATGAGCTACATGCTCGGCTACTTCCCTCTTCATATTCGACCACCAAAATGTTCTTTTCATGTCTTGATACATTTTGGTACCTCCTGGATGAATAGTGTACTTAGTTTGATGCGCTTCATCCATTAGTTTCCTTTTTAGGGCTTCGTCGTCTGGGACACAAGTTCTTCCTTCAAATACTAACCTTCCATCTTCAGTCATGGCAAAATCCGGTCTGTCCGCTAAGGTTTCCTTGACACGGACCAAGAATGGATCGTTGTCCTGTTGCATCTTGATTTCTTATAGTAGATCGGATTGGATTTTGAGATTGGCAATCAAAACATGATCATCCCTATGTTCAATATGTAAGTCTAGCCTCGCAAATTGTTCAAGTAATTGCATCTCGCCAAGGACTAGACTTGAGATAGATACCATTGGCTTTCTACTAAGAGCATCGGCCATGGCGTTTCCCTTACCTGGATGGTACTGGATGTTGAAATCAAAGTCCTTTAGATATTCTAACCATCTTCTCTGCCTCATGTTGAGTTCTTTTTGGGAGAATAGGTACTTCAGACTTTTATGATCTGAATAGACAGTGAATTGCTCACCATAGAGATAGTGCCTCCAAATTTTTAATGCGAAGACCACGACAGCCAACTCCAAGTCATGCACAGGGTAGTTGACTTCATGTGTCTTCAATTGCCTTGAGGAATAAGCGATGACCTTCTCCTTTTGCATTAGTACACAGCCTAGCCCAATTCCTGAGGCATCAGTGTAGATAGAGAAACTTTCTCCCTCTACTGGTAGAGCGAGAACGGGTGCTGAGGTAAGGCAGTCTTTGAGAGTTTGAAAACTCTTCTCACACTCTTTACTCCAGGAGTAGGGATTCTCCTTTCGTGTCAGACGCGTGAGTGGTACGGCGATCTTAGAGAAGTCCTTGATGAACCGCCTGTAGTAACCAGCCAGTCCTAGGAAGCTTCTTATCTCGATGACGTTGGTTGGTCTCTCCCAATTAAGTACAGCTTCGACTTTGGAGGGATCAACAGAGATGCCGTCCTTTGTTATGACATGGCCCAAGAAAGACACTTCTTCGAGCCAGAACTCGCACTTGCTTAATTTTGCATATAGTTTGTTGTCTCGTAAGACTTGCAGTGCGGTCCTCAAGTGTTCTTCATGATCTTCCTTGGTCTTGGAATATATGAGGATATCGTCGATGAAGACGACCACAAATTTGTCAAGGTATGGCCGATATATGCTGTTCATGAGTTGCATAAAGGCTGCAGGAGCATTGGTTAGACCAAAAGGCATAACAACAAATTCATAATGTCCATACCTGCTCCTGAAAGCCATTTTGAAGATATCGTCATCCTTGATCCTCATTTGGTGATAGCCAGATCGAAGATCGATCTTGGAGAAATATTGCGCTCCAGAAATTTGGTCGAATAGTTCGTCGATCCTAGGCAATGGATATTTGTTCTTGATGGTAAGCTGATTGAGTTGTCGATAGTCGATGCATAGTCTCATCGACCCATCCTTCTTCTTGATGAATAGCATAGGTGCTCCCCATGGGGAAGTACTCGGTCTGATGAACCCATTTTCTAGTAGCTCCATCAGTTGCGCCTTTAATTCCTTCAGCTCGGCAGGTGACATCCGGTACGGTTGATGCGATACCGGGGCAGCTCCAGGAGTCAACTCAATGGCGAAGTTGACGTCACGTTCAGGAGGAACTCCAGGTAAGTCTTCAGGGAATACATCTGGGTAGTCCTGGACTATGTGGATGTCTTCTATCTTTGAACCCTTCCTTTCGATTATGACGGCCGCAAGGAAAGCAAAACATCCTTTCCTTATCATATTATGGGCTTTTAAGGCGGAGACTAGAGACATCCGCTTCTTATGTCTAATCCCAGTGAATTCTAATTTAGGAAAGTCACTAAACGTTACCCTTCCCTTCTTACAATCGACACTTGCCCCATACGTGGACAGCCAGTCGGCTCCCAATATGACATCATACCCTTCCATGGACATACATACCAGGTCAGCCTCTAGGTTATGGTCTCCGATCATTACATCGGCAGATGGAAAATATTGGTTTAATTTCTTCTTCTCCCCCAAGGGTGTTGTGACAGAGAATTCGCCACCCATGGTTGTAGGTTTTGCAGTCAGGGTATCAGCGAAGTGTTGAGATATAAATGAATGAGTAGCTCCAGTATCAAATAACACAAATGCTGGCAAGGAAAAGACTTGCAGGGTACCTTCCACCACGCCACCTTCCTCGATGGTTTCTTCATTGTGTAGGGCTTGCAGCCTGCCTTGTTTCTTAGGCATAGCAGTGCGCTTCTCATTTTCTTTCAGCATCGGGCACTCGGGTATGCGATGCTCACGACTTCCGCAGCGCAGACATGCTCCGGCTTTTCTCCAGCACTCATCAGCGGTGTGACTAGGCTTGTCACAGTGTTTGCAGTAGCTCTTTGTTGGAGTGTTGGGTACGAAAACCTTAGGTTTCCGTTCTTGGTTAGATCCCTCCGTGATGTTGAAGGGACGCTTTTTGCCGATGGTCGGCTTGGCAGATGCTGGTCCCGATGTCATTTCTTTCTTGACGAACTTCCCTCTGATACGGTCGGTGAAGTCCGTAGCATCTTCTAGCAGCTGGGCCTTCTTAACCATCTCGGCATAAGTTTGTATGTCGAGTGGCACCAGTTGAGTAATGTACTGAGGCTTTAGGCCATTTAGAAAGCGCTTAGCCTTCATTCTCTCAGTGTTGGTCAGATGTGGAGCATAGCGTGCCAGTCTAGAGAACTGGGCTTCGTATTCTGCTACCGTCAGGCCTCACTGTTTAAGAGCAGCGAATTCAACAGCTTTCTTTTCCTGTACTCGTTCAGAGAAGTACTTAGCATTGTAAGCTTCCTTAAATTCAGCCCAAGTAAATTGGCCGTTATCCCTTGTGGCTTCCACGGACTCCCACCATGCGCGGGCATCCTTCTCCAGTTGGAATGTCGCTAATAGAAGTTTGTCTCCGTCCGCACATTGCATTACACGGAAGATCCTTTCCGTTTCCTTTAGCCAGTGCTCCGCTTCATCTTGGTCTGTAGACCCACTGAACCTAGGCGGGTTCAGACCCCTGAAATTGCGATGCAGCTCGCCTGCACCTAGTTGGTTTCCTCCACGGTTACCACCACCTTGTTGGGTGGCTTGTAGTATGGCACGAGTCAGTTCCTGGAGGGATTGTTGCATGCCTCTCATCTGGGCACGTTCCGCAGTCATTGTAGCTGTTTAGTTCCTTCAAAATAATTCGAAGGTTATAATGCTGATAAAAAGTTTAATTTGTGCGTGTGTGAGTTTATTTTAGCTGATTACCCATGGTTCTACCCACATCTCTCATAGGTAGGATTACTGACTCTTAGTCGAGGTTGGTCAACCTAGATCACCCTATACTTAAGATAACCTAGGCTCTGATACCACATAACTGTCACACCCCAACGCGGAATATCGGAGCGCGAAGGCAGTTGCAAGAAAAGGTATAGAGCGTATACTAGACATCAAACCATTGCACATTGAATAATACTAAAGCAAATCTTTCTCATTAATAATTTTCCAAATGTCTAGTTACAACCACTAATATCAGAGCCATTCTATAGGGCCCAATTACATTGCAACAGAAGGAAATAACTAACTACAACTCCAAGATAACATAATGACTCAGGGTACTCCTGGCTTCACTCTTGGTCATCCCTTCCTCGTGAGTGTATGTGTCATCCTCGGTCTCACCTGAGAACACAACATCAAATAACATAGGGTGAGCGATAACGCCCAGTAGGACTTAAATCTCAGGCTCAAGCAGGCTTTAAATAATGTGCATTAATGGCAGAGTAACTAAAGATAGAGAGAGTTATGTAAAGTCGAGAAGTAAGAGTACAAGTAACATGGTTCAAATAGCAGATGAATCAAATATAGTACAATGAATAAGATCGAGTCACGATATAACGTCAACATCAAGCAATAACAAGCAAATGTATAGCAAGGAGAGAGAAAGTAGTTGGCCATATAGAGAGTAAATTGCACTTTGATTGATTTTCTTATCAATCGAAATAGTCCAGCACTTTTGATTAACTTTCGTCAATCGAGATAGTAATTGCACTTTGGTTATCTAAAGATAGCCGAGAGAGAGTATAGCACTTGTTTGCCAAAAGACAACAAGAGAATATAGCACTTTGTGTTGATTGTCTTAGATTAATCTTGATAGTATGGCACTTGGATGTAATGCCGACATCCTGATCATTTAACTCCCGCGGGCAAATGGCACTTTCGGGCGCTCCCCCCAGGACCTGATCTGGCCCTATTGCGCTGGCATTGGTTATATTGTTTATCTTTAGACAATCATTAATGGCCAATTGAGAGTACCAAGAAATAGATAAGAGCACTAGATGAATAGATGAGATAGTAGAGTGAACGTGAATAGGTGAGCAAGTAGAGTATAGATGAGAGCTAGTGGACATCACGTAAAACAACGAGTAAACAGACGATAGTAACAGTTTCACAACACGCGCACGTCGTATTGACAGTCAGGTGGAATTCACGATCTTCCCGCTGGCCATGTTATGCACAAGTCCAGAGGTCTGATGTGATTCAAGGTAAGAGCGAACTTCTAACAGCCGTTTAGATCATATCGATCCCTAAAGAGGTAATGGGTGTTAGGGTACAACCGGCTCGTCGACCATGTGGGAATCCATGATCAGAGGAGACTTACGGAGGCCTTGTGCAAGGGTTCACTAGTCCGGCGAAAGGAATATCCGACGAGAGTTTACCACAAGCCAAGAAAAGTGTGTATATAAAACAGGTGCTCGACGTTCTAGAGGAATTCTAGAACAGTGGAGCGTCGATATCGGTATAAACAACGCGAGAAACGAATACAAGTCCTTTAAAATAGGGCAATTAATATTCTTTATTTCAATAATTTACCAGATACATTATGAGATATTTTATGCAAATTTCAGCCATATATGGATGGTTCATGTGTGTGCATGTGTAAGAAATCATAGATAGAAATAAAGTCGTGAAATATGTATTTTAAACATCATCAATATGCTCCATTTTTTGGCAAGGTTTTTACTGGGGGTATAACGGTATAGAATATGTTTTATGGGTTTTTCACCAAAATTCCTTGAAGGCGACATAGGGCTGTAAGGGTGGCGGCATGTGCCAGGCAGAACGCGACAGGGTCTTGTACGGGTCGCGACAGGGCTTGCAAATCAGGTACTGGGAACGCGACGGCACACCTGTCGCCTTCGTGGTCGCGACGGGTGGGCTGTCATATTCGGACCCCAGAAAGCGACATGTCGAGGCATCGCCTTCTGGTTGTCTGCGCCTGACTCTGACAGGAGTCAGACCAGACATTGGATTGCGGACCAGGGATTTCAATTTTTGATACAAGGTTGTTCAGAAATCCATAACTAATTATATACACGATGAAAAATCATGAAATTAGTGGCAAATTAAACTAGACATATGAGAGTACTTCCAGTAAATAGGAATTTGGGAGAGAGCATGGTTTGAATATGGTTTGAGAACGAACAAGAACGAGTAACACAGAACATGATATATAGAGCAAGATTGATTTAATTCGAGCAACATGCTTGATAAAAATTAGGGCTTTTAGGGGCGAAAGTTCCCTAATGATCATCAGTATCTCCCATAAAAATTTCATGGCATTGGATTTAGTAATCATGGAGAACAAGAATTATGAAGAGGGTTCGGGGTCAAGAGAGTTGCAGAACTTCGAAATTCAAGAAGAAAATATTGGCTTGATGGAAAATTATGAAATTCATGGGTTTTGTTCCTGATGCGTGGAACAATCTATAGACGAAATATTAGGATTTTTTCTTGTGAGAATGCCTACCTTTGACTAGGTTTGTCTTCTAGTGCTTAGAACTTGAAGAACAAGGGAAGAAGCTTCAAGCACTTCTTCTCTCCACGAAATCCTCTCCTCCTTAGCCTCTTCTCCACGTCCAGCAACTCTTGGCAACGAGCTAGGGTTGCCCAGGGAGTTTAAGAGGTGTATTTATGCAAGTATGTATTTCTATTCCTACTACTACTCTAATTCCTCTTTATTACGAAATTTCCTTACTCCCACCTTCCTTCCTTGCTTTCCAATCTCTATTTAGACTTGGAAGAGATCCAAATTCGTGCTAACCATATGGGGTAGGTTTAGGAATCCAACTCCTACTCTAATTGCTTATTTAATGCATTAAATATCCCTTTCCATTATGATATAATTAAACTCCGAATTTAGGGTATTTCTTATTATTCTCCCCTTGCAAGTTCATATTTTTGACCCATAAATTCTAGAAGATCCATTAAGCAAAGCCCATTAATCTTTTCCATTTAATGGGTTTTATTTAATGCTCTATATAAATATCCATTTAGCTAGGTTTTAATTCTTTATTTAACTTTTTATTTTTTTGCAAAAATTCAGGTTGCTACATGGGGCCACAGTTCGGCCGGACTGTGGTGTTTGTGGTTGTGTTCTTTGCTGTGACTCGCTAGCCTCACTCTACCTAGGGAGGTCATAGGCAGGAGTCAGCGGCTGGCAAGCAAGAGGGGTGGACTGTGTGTCCCTCTCTTAGCTGCCCATGGCGGTGGCCTGGTTGCTCTTCTTGTGACGGTGTTTCACGCTGTTTCCGAGCTTGTGTTCTCATTGCCATGGTTTACACGGTGGTTGTAGCCTAGCTGTGTCTCGCTTCCTTGGGCTTGGTTGGTTTGGCCTCGTGGGCCGTGCTTAGTGGTTTCCGCTCTGCGGGTTCTCTCGGGGTGCCTGGTGTAGGAACCCGACCGCTGGTTCGGTAACCCGTTCCTTAGTGCCTTCTGTGGTGGCACCGGAGTGTGTAGTTTCCCTGACCTCGTGGAGTGCCCGAGGTGTAGGGTGGTTCTGTTTGTGGGCCCTCAATCTTGTAGAGGTCTAAGGTGGCCATGCCTGTGGTGAGACGTTCGTTCTCACTTGGTTGCTTGGTGTCTCTCGAGGTGACACCTGTTGTTCCTTCCCGACCTTGTGGAGGTCCGGGATGTTGGTGCTTGTGTCGTGAGACTTTGGTCTCAAGTGGTTTCTCTGGTGTTCCGTGAGCTCCTTTGTCTCAGTGGGTGTGTGCCGAGGTGTTGCTTCCACATGTGTTGACTCCGATGGTTCTGCGGGAGTCGTGTTTGGCCTGACCCGGGTTGTGGTCGAGGCGTTTCTCTGTTTCCAATGCTTTGTAGTACTCTGTGGTAGGCATTTCTCGCTTTACTGGTTTGTAGAATAGTTTTACTTCCGCTTGTTAGAGTTCCTACTGCTCTGGCTGGTAAGGGACTGGTTATCTCTACTGAGCCTTGTTCGCGAGGCTCACCCCCCTACTCTCTTCAGGTAGGGACTCGCTGTCGCAGGAGTTCATTGCCGGACGGTCGTGGTGGCGGCTTGGTCGCCGTGCGTAGCCAGTAGTGTGAGTAGTGAGCGTAAGTGCTCTTTGTACCATGAGTTGAGAGTGGCCTTTTTGCAAGTCCTCGGGGTATGCCCCTTAAGGACTGCATGTGACGACCCTCATTATACCGGTACGGTTATACCAACCCACGTCGGTATAGTGAACGTTATCACAGTGGGGCATTTACCCAAATGCTATCACATGATTGAGATACACACAAATATAGATACAGAGTAGCGGAAGAAAAGAACCACTGTCTTCATTTCATTCATCATCCACATTTAACATACATGATTCAACTAACGATTTAAAGGAACTAAAGTCCACAAAATTGAAGTGCTAAAATTTAATACATAGTTTGTCCACAATTACATGATAATTCTATTATAATGCCTTAATACATACTATGAAAGCAAAAGTCACACAATGTCTCCTCCAAGTTACTCGCCACGCTCGGAGTCACTCTCCACTGTCTCCTCTAATGGTGTGACGTCACCAACTAAACCTGTACGCCGAAGCAAGGAGTGAGTCTAAAAGACTCAGCAAGTAATCTCCACACACATCATACATGCATATATCACGGTAGGTTTTTACATTCCAATTTACAAGGCAAACATATAGCATGCTTGAACACTGATAACGAGACAACCTACCATAGTAATTCTACAATTTAAACACATGGTACATGATTTAAGACATTCAACATAAATATCCTATCACATGCTCTCTACTCATTCAATCACATGAAAACCACACTTCAGATTAAACTATAACATGAAACGACTAAACATGGGATTCTCACATACATGAAGGAAATCATTCATAACATGGTTGCTACACATTTTGGCATATGTAAACTATCATTTTATACACTTTAAGGTTGCTGTTTTTATCATGGATTAGAAATTCATACCCTTCGCATGAGAGCTACATTCTTAATTAAACTACAATATGATAACAACGAGACATGGAATTGTTCACACATATGCAAGAAGTGCTACTAGCATGGATCTACGCATTTTTACACATATAAAACATTCTCATAGCCACAATTAGGTTTCTGTTGTAACATAATCTCACATTATCATATCATGGACTACAATTTCACAATCTCACATATTGGTTCCACATGTTTTCACAATTTCCCATTTATATAGTTCTCTTTTCACACATTGCACATTTACATATATTCACACTACACAATTTACACATGATCACATTCACATTTCACATTTCACATTTTACACTTTAGTTCCATGGCACATAGTCCAAACCACCATAAGAAGGACACATCACATAACACATACACATAGACGTCACCTAGGCAATATAGTGACGACTCTTGGACTGCACAGACCGGGAGAACAAGTCTCCACCCTAACCAGTGGTACTTGTCCACCTCCAGGATTTCATCCTAATGCCCTTAGGATCTTAACACATTGAACCTTCCCATGGGGACTTTTCCATGGTACGGTTCCATGGCCCTCTATGGAAGCAGTATCACACTTGGCATAGTCTTACACATTACACACACCGATTTTTACACACATTTTTACACATGGCGCACACCCTTTACATTCTCTCATTCACACATGGCTCTATTTTCCTAGCATGATACTACAGATGACAGAGATTACACATTCAGTAACTTATAGTAATCAGTTGAAAACACAATTCAATCATTTTCATAATGGCATGCATTAATTACATATTTTTGCATGGAAATCCCATAATGCATTCCACGGTTATCCCAATGGCCTGAAATTTAACCACATTCTGATTATAGGTTTATAACTCACATGCAAATTTCTAGATTTTTCTGAATTATCAGATATTTACAAAAATTAAGACATTCATTTTCACGCTATTAAAAATTCAATTCAACATGGAACATAACACGAACATCAGGTTTAACAGTTCACAGCCCTGAACCCAACATACACATCATTTCAGAAATTTTGCCCCGGATTTAATGCACAACACACCATTTACTATAAATTTTGCAAGCCTACGCATGTTTGCTATTTTCCAAAATAGAAATTTATAGTAAATCATAGGAGCATGGGAAAAATTCAGTAATTGCAGGGCACAGACTGACCCATACACGCATGGTTTATAAAATTTAGGGCACCCAAATTCTCCACAGATCATGAGAATAGTGGGTGAACATACATAGCCATATCTTTCACATGCATTCCAATAAGCTAATAAATTCTACCATCCACAAAAAAATGCACAATAATTCTCCCACACACCACATTAACTAGTATACATAATATATAGAAGTTACATTATATCCTCATTGTGAAAACACATCGAAAATAGTCATATACCAGGAAGAACAGCTCACTGTTCTGTCCTGAAGAACTTAACGGCAGTCTCTGGCCGTTCAAGGAGTTGGACGGCAAGATCGCTGGACGCAGACTGGAGATCTTGGCGGCAAGAGGCCTTGACGCCAAGTTCTTGTCTGTGCAAGAGCACAGACCAAGCTCCAAATACAGGGTGAAAAGGAGGATCCAGGACACGATTTAAAATGTAAAAATAGTAAAACCCTACTAGACATCTACATGGACGAAATGTAGGGGTACTTGCCTTTTTAAAAACCTCCAAAGGGATCTAAGTTGCTGTTGAAGCTCTCCTTGGGCAGTCCCAAGAAGCCTCCAAAAGTTCCTCCTCCTGGTTCTCAGTCGATGCAAGCTTCAGTCCAGTGTTGGGGAAGCCTTCCCCAAGGTCCAGACTCCATCCTAGCAGCAGTGGATCGCCGGAAGAAGCCTTCAGTCGCCGGATTCAAGCTTGTCAAGTTCAGGTTTTTCTCACAGAATGAGCTAGGGTTCTCTCCTCTTTGCAAAGAGCCAAAGAGAACTCTTTCTGGTGCAGAGGAGTTTGGCTTATAGGAGAGGGGTTTGGGGAACCCGGAGAGGTGATGTAAGGCCTGCTAGCCATTGACATCTCCCCAATGGCTGGGCTTGCTTGCCCCCGGAGTTTCGGGGTCTGCAACGCATGCAGGTCAGAGATCTTAATGTCCACATCATGGACGTTGGCTTAAGTATTGGCGTCCATCGAGGTGGACGCTGACTCAGCATGGGCGTCCATCCATGTGGACGCCAATTGGGTCCTTCGGCCAGAACTCAAAACATGCAGAAACCATGCTTAACTTATACATATATACATGCCATACATATGCTATCATGTACACACTACCACCATGTAATCATACACTATTTACAACTAATTACACACATGCACACATAAGTATAACTAGTTAATACGTACGTAGATATGTACATCTATGCATACACAAACATGAATTATTTACACGAAATAAAATAACAACAAAATTCGAGGGCCTTACACCCTCTCCCCCTTAAAGAAACTTCGTCCTCGAAGTTTAAACAAAACTACTCAAACAATGGGGATACTTCTTCTTCATCGCATCCTGATGCTCCCAAGTAGCCTCCTCTCGCGAGAAGTTCTTTCATAGAACTTTTACCGACGCAATACCCTTGTTCCGGAGATGCTGACCTTCCGGTCGAGAATAGCTACTGGTTACTCCACATACGACAAATCTGGCTGAATCTCCACTGGCTCATGACTAATCACATGAGATGGATCTCGAACATACTTCCTGAGCATAGAAACGTGGAAAACAGGATGAACACTACCTAAAGCTGGGGGTAAAGCTAGCTCATATGCCACGCTACCCAATCGTCTGAGAATCTCATACGGGCCAATGAATCTAGGGCTCAACTTACTATGCCTGCCAAATCTGACGACACCACGAGTAGGTGATATCTTCAAGAAGACATGTTCACCCACCTCGAACTCCAAATCCTTCCTTCTTTGTCGGCGTAGCTCTTCTGCCTATCCTGCGCCGCACAAGCCTCTTCTTGATAAGCTGGACCTTATCCGAAGTCTCTCCTGAACTAACTCCAGACCGATCAGCTGCCTATCACCGGTCTCCTCCCAACATAAAGGAGATCTGCATGGCCTACCATACAATGCCTCAAATGGAGCCATACCAATACTCGCATGAAAGCTGTTGTTGTATGCGAACTCCACTAGAGGTAAATGACGCTCCCAATCATCCTTCCAATCCAGTACACACGCTCTCAACATATCCTCGAGCGTCTGGATAGTCCTCTCGGACTGTCCATCTGTCTGGGGATGAAACACCGAACTGAGCTTCATCTTCGAACCTAACGCATGCTGAAGACCCTTCCACAACCTCGAAGTAAATCTCGGATCTCGATCTGAAATGATCGACTTCGGCACACTATGCAATCTAACCACACTACTAACATACAATCTAGCTAAGCTCTCAACCGACTGCTTCTTCTTCATAGGTAAGAAATGCGCAGTCTTCGAGAATCTATCTACAACTACCCAAATCAAGTCATTGCCCCTTCTAGATCGAGGCAAACCCGAAACAAAGTCCATAGTGACAGCTTCCCACTTCCACACTGGGATCTCCATCCTTTGCATAAGGCCGAATGGTCTCTGTCGCTCAGCCTTCACTTGCTGGCACACTAAACACCGGGATACATAATCTGCCACATCCTTCTTCATTCCAGACCACCAAAAGGACCTCTTCAAATCCTGGTACATTTTAGTGTTACCCGGATGAATAGAGAATCTCGACCTGTGAGCCTCCGCTAACACATGCTCACGGACATCTACCAAATCAGGGACACAAACACGGTGATGGAATCTAATCACACCGTCCTCATCACGAGCAATGCCTGCCCTGCCCACTAACTCTAAGAGTCTAGGGTCGGCTTTCTGTTGCTCGATCACCTCATCCAAAACCGAGGACCTAAGGGATAACTGAGCTACAAAAGCCTGGCATAGCGATGGCTCTAACTCAGTCAATGCGCAAGCCGCATCCTCCAACATCTTCCAGTCCTACTGGAGAAATGACCTCATTCTACTCAAAGCATCCGCTACGACATTCGCCTTCCCAGGGTGATACTGAAGGTCGAAGTCATAGTCCTTCAAGAACTCAATCCATCTTCTCTGCCTCAGGTTTAATTCCTTTTGGGAGAAAAGATACTTCAAGCTCTTGTGGTCGGTAAAAACCTCAAACCTGACATCATAAAGATAGTGCCTCCAGATCTTTAGTGCATGAACCACTGCTGCGAGCTCCAAATCATGAGTCGGATAGTTCTTCTCATGCTCCTTCAACTGACGAGAAGCATACGGCACTACCCTTCCTTGCTGCATTAGCACACAGCCTAAACCAATCTGAGATGCATTCGTGTAGATAGCAAAACCCTCTACACCGCTCGGTAAGACTAACACCGGAGCTGACGTGAGCTTAGTCTTCAAAAATTGAAAACTACTCTCACACTTCTCGGACCAGACAAACTTCACTCCCTTTCTGGTGAGCTGAGTCAGTGGGGCGGCGATGGATGAAAACCCCTCAATGAATCGCCGATAGTAACCAGCCAAACCTAGAAAACTACGAATCTTCGAAGGGGTCTTGGGAGTCTCCCAATCCATAACTGCCTGGACCTTTGCTGGGTCAACTGCAACACCAGCACCGGAGATAACATGCCCGAGGAAATGAACCTCGTGCAACCAGAAATCGCACTTGCTGAACTTAGCATACAACTTGTGCTCACGAAGAACCTCTAATACTACCCTCAAATGCTGACGGTGTGTGGCCTCATCTGGAGAGTAGACCAGCACATCATCAATAAACACTACAACAAGCTATCTAGATACGACCTAAACACCCTGTTCATGAGATCCATGAACGCTGCAGGGGCGTTGGTCAATCCGAAAGGAAGAACCAAAAACTCATAATGTCCATAACGGGATCTGAATGCCGTCTTGGACACATCCTCACTCCGAATCCTCAACTGATGATAACCAGATTGCAAATCAATCTTAGAAAAAACTGATGCATCTTGCAACTGGTCAAACAAATCATCAATACGAGGTAAGGGATACCTGTTCTTCACAGTAACTTGGTTCAGCTTTCTGTAGTCAATGCATAACCTAAGTGACCTGTCTTTCTTCTTGACGAACAATACAGGTGCGCCCCAAGGGGAAACACTAGGGCGAATAAATCCCTTATCTAGCAACTCTTGCAACTGCCTCCTGAACTCGGCTAACTCCATAGGTGCCATCCGATATGGAGCCTTCGAGATAGGAGAGGTGCCCAGAAGCAACTCTATGGTGAACTCTATCTCTCTATCCGGTGGCAAACCAGACAAATCATCAGGAAAGATGTCTGGAAAATCCTGCACTACCTCGATCTCTGCAAGAGTAGGTGACTCATCAGCCTTAGGTACTAATACCATGCTGGCAAGAAAAGCGTCACAACCCTTGTTTACCATGCGCATCGCCTTCATGGCAGAGATGACCAACTTTCCCGCCAAGTTCCTTGGCAAGGGATGAGAGAACTCGTCCTCACCAGGAATGCGGAAAACAATCCTCTTCCCATGACAATCTACTAACGCATAGTGCTCCTCTAGCCAATCATGACCAAGAATAGCATCATAGTCCTTCATCTTTAGCAAGAAGAAACACCCTTTCAGGATTCTATCCTCAATGCACACAGGCAACGACGGAATGCACTTCCTAGTCGATACCGTACCCGCAGGGGTGTGCACAGACAAAGGGACCTCTAACTCCTCAGACTCTACGCCTGACTCTAGAGCTAACTGCCTAGAGAACCGCTCGGAAATGAACGAGTGAGTGGCACCCGTATCAAACAAAACCCGAGCGTGCACACCTAGAAGTAAAACCGTACCTTCGGTGACATGCTCCGCCTGCTCGGCGTCCTCGCGCACTAAAGCAAACACTCGAGCTGGGGCTCGAGGCCTTCCTAGTCTTCCTGTAGCTGGCGCCGCTGCTGCTACCGCTGCTGGGGCTGGCGCTCCGCGCTGGACTCCCTGCTGAAGTCTCGGACAATCCTTGATCTTGTGGTCGCTACTTCCGCACTTCAAGCACTTTCCCGCAATCATCCAACATTCGGAACCACCATGTGTCTTCCCACAGTGGGGACACTCTCTCTTCACACCAGGGGAACGTACAGAGGGTACCTGAGCATTGCCGACTGCTACTGATCGTTGTTGTGTCTGGTACACCGCTTTCTTCTTATCCTGCCACTGGAACGTAGTTGCAGGTCTCTTCTGCGAAGCCTTCTTCTCTTCAAGGTATTGATCCATCTCACCCTCCTGTCTGCAAGCAGCACTAAGTGCCTTGTCCAAGGTGCGATGATCGAATGCCACTAGCCTCGTCCTCAGTGATGGCTTGAGGCCCATCACGAACTTCTTTACTTTCCTGCACTCATCTGTCACGATATGAGGTGCATACTTAGATAGTTCTGCAAACCTTGCCTCATACTCTAACACGGTCATGGAGCCTTGAGTCAAAGAGAGGAACTTCTGCTCCATCCGATCTTGAATATGCTCGGGGACGAACTTGGCCCGAAAGAGCCTCACGAACTCGTCCCAAGCAACATCAACCGCACCGTCCTCAAACCTTGTACGTAGTAATGAAGCCAACCATATATCAGCTCTTTCCTGCAGTACACCGTTCATAAGCACCAACTAAACATCTTCTAACTTAACAGAACATACAAACATACAAAACTAACACATAACTGAAGCATATAGGTGGCTAAAGTAACCTTGTCCTCATCCGTGCACCTAATAGCTCAGAAGATCTTTTCAATCTCCCTCATCCAACTCACAGCTAGCAATGGATCGCTCTCCCCCTTAAAAGAGGGTGGCAGCATCCTCTTGAATCTTTCCATGATTGAAGGTCCACCATGGTCTTGAGCTGGAACTTGAGCCTGCTACATCAAATAACAAATAATACACATTCAACATAATATTATACAATTAAATAAAACAGACTACACTTTGATTGATTATGCTAACCTGGGCCTCCAACTGAGCTTGGAGTGTAGCCTGAGTGTGAGCCTGCGTCTGCATGGCTTGCACAAGACCTTGCATGAACACTCCATAATCCACAGGCGGCGGTGGGGGAAGTACAGGACCCTGCGGTGCCGGGGCCTGCTGCTTCGCCCGCTCCTCACGTCTCGGCTCGTCCTCATGGGCCGACGCTCCGCCACGCCTACCTCTCGAAGCCATGGCTGCAATAATTTCAGCCACCATTAGAGCTACGTTAATTTATTTTCTAACCATTTTCTTATCTATTTTTCATTCATTATTAATCAATTCTACACATGTGGACATTCCTATGTAGATTTTGTATGTAATGAATATGATGATTCATATATATTCATGTGCAATCTCAATCTGTCGCTCTGATACCAATCCCTGTGACGACCCTCATTATACCGGTACAGTTATACCAACCCACGTCGATATAGTGAACGTTATCACAGTGGGGCATTTACACAAACGCTATCACATGATTGAGATACAAACAAATATAGATACAGAGTAGCGGAAGAAAAGAACCACTGTCTTCATTTCATTCATCATCCACATTTAACATACATGATTCAACTAACTATTTAAAGGAACTAAAGTCCACATAATTGAAGTGCTAAAATTTAATACATAGTTTGTCCACAATTACATGATAATTCTATTACAATGCCTTAATACATACTATGAAAGCAAAAGTCACACAATGTCTCCTCCAAGTTACTCGCCATGCTCGGAGTCACTCTCCACTGTCTCCTCCAACGGTGTGACGTCACCAACTAAACATGTACGCCGAAGCAAGGAGTGAGTCTAAAAGATGAAGGATCGAAATGAATGTGTGGAAAAGATCTAGAAGGGGGGGATGAATAGATCTTAGCCACTTTTGCGGAAGCTTAAGTAATTTGAAAAGTATTTAGAATCAGAGGCAATGTTATCAGTGAAAAACTACAGATCTGATTAGATTTGAGTGAGTTGAAAAACTTAGATGAGAAGCAAGTTGATTAAGTGAATTAAAACCGTATCCTATGCAAGCATCTAGCGAATGAATCAATCAAACCACAGAAGACAAATGCACAAGGATTTTTTAGGTGGTTCGGAAATCACCCAAGTGATTCCTACATCCACCCCTCACAACCCGTGAGGCTTCACTAACACAACTGGGCTACACACCCAAAGGAGCCTAACAACTCCAACACTTCAGAGCATACAACTCACACAACTCTAGAGCAAGACTACTCTAGAAACACTGAGCAAGACTGCTCAAACCACCCTTGAGCTTGACAACTCAAACTGAGCTCGACGGCTCACAACAAACTAAGCACAATGCTCACACTGACACTGCTAGACACCAACTTAAGACTAAGATCCTCTAGCAACAGATCTAGTCGAAGTTTGAGAACTCTAAAGAGAGTTACGCAGAAGCACTTGCATAATCTCAAAAGATATCTTAGAAGAACAAAAGAAAAGGTAAATTGTATTGAAAGGCTTCGTTCTTCAGTGTACTCCCTTGTAGAAGCTTGAATTGGGAAGGAACTTGTGAAGCTTGAAGTCCAAGTCGATGCTCTGCAATCTGAGAAGTTGGATCTTCCTCGAATTCTTCACCAAAGAAGTCTTCTACAGGATCTGCCTCCTTGGAATGCTTCAGAGAAGTCTTCAGGAATCAAATTCCAATTCCCACACCTTGAACTGGTGGGAATTGGTCTTCTGGAAGCACTTGGAGAGCAGGGGAAGGAGACACGAGCTCTTCTTGGCCGCCAGGAGCTTCTTGGAGGCTCTGAGAGAGTTGGGTCCTTCTCACTTGTGAAGGCTGGCCGAAAAGACACTTTATATCCTTAGGATTCCAAAGATACCCTTTTGGGGTACAAGGGCACGCATTCCTAGGAAGATTCTGATCGCCCTAGAAGGACACATGGCAGCCATCAACTTTTAGGATGAAAAGTTTCCGTAGTGTGTCGACCTGCCCTGGTGGTAGTGTCGACACACTGTCCAGAATATGTAGAAGGCTGTTCTGGGAAGAGGGTCCCGTGTCGACCTGCTCTTGAGTGTGTCGACCTGCTGTCCCAAATCTGCAAACTGGCTGTTCTGGGAACTGGGTCTAGTGTCGACCTGCTCTGAGAGTGTGTCGACCTGCTGCCCCAATTCTTCAAACTGGTTGTTCTGGAAACGGGATCTAGTGTCGACCTGCTCTGAGAGTGTGTCGACCTAGGTAGGCTTGATTTCTAAAAAACTGCCACTCGTGTCGACACACTCTTGACATGTGTCGACACAGTCTCGACATTTTTACACATTTTGCCTTTGAATCTGTGTTGATGTGTCGACACCATTGATGGGTGTGTCGACTCATCTTTTGCATAAAAATGTTTGTATCTGAAAAATAAACACATATATCATTAGTTAAATGATTTGTCATGACCATAAATGATAAATGTGGTTTGAAAAATACTTTTTGAACATGAATTTCAGGTATGATGTTTTTGATATGTTTCAATTAAATTGCTTTAAGAACACCTCTTGTCATCATCAAAATAGGAGGGAAATGATATGAATTTGCATTCAACCCAACAAAAGACTCAGCAAGTAATCTCCACACACATCATACATGCATATATCACGGTAGGTTTTTACATTCCAATTTACAAGGCAAACATATAGCATGCTTGAACACTGATAACGAGACAACCAACCATAGTAATTCTACAATTTAAACACATGGTACATGATTTAAGACATTCAACATAAATATCCTATTACATGCTCTCTACTCATTCAATCACATGAAAACCACACTCCAGATTAAACTATAACATGAAACGACTAAACATGGGATTCTCACATACAAGAAGGAAATCATTCCTAACATGGTTGCTATACATTTTGGCATATGTAAACTATCATTTTATACACTTTAAGGTTGCTGTTTTTATCATGGATTAGAAAGTCATACCCTTCACATGAGAGCTACATTCTTAATTAAACTACAACATGATAACAACGAGACATGGAATTGTTCACACATATGCAAGAAGTGCTACTAGCATGGATCTACGCATTTTTACACATATAAAACATTCTCATAGCCACAATTAGGTTGCTGTTGTAACATAATTTCACATTATCATATCATGGACTACAATTTCACAATCTCACATATTGGTTCCACATGTTTTCACAATTTCCCATTTATATAGTTCTCTTTTCACACATTGCACATTTACACATATTCACACTACACAATTTACACATGATCACATTCAATTTCACATTTCACATTTTACACTTTAGTGCCATGACACATAGTCCAAACCACCATAAGAAGGACATATCACATAACACATACACATAGACGTCACCTAGGCAATATAGTGACGACTCTTGGACTGCACAGACCGGGAGAACAAGTCTCCACCCTAACCAGTGGTACTTGTCCACCTCCAGGATTTCATCCTAATGCCCTTAGGATCTTAACACATTGAACCTTCCCATGGGGACTTTTCCATGGTATGGTTCCACGGCCCTCTATGGAAGCAGTATCACACTTGGCACAGTCTTACACATTACACACACCGATTTTTACACACATTTTACACATGGCGCACACCCTTTACATTCACTCATTCACACATGGCTCTGTTTTCCTAGCATGATACTACAGATGACAGAGATTACACATTCAGTAACTTATAGTAATCAGGTTGAAAACACAATTCAACTCATTTTCATAATGGCATGCATTAATTACATATTTTTGCATGGAAATCCCATAATGCATTCCACGGTTAACCCAATGGCCTGTAAATTTAACCACATTCTGATTACATGTTTATAACCTCACATGCAAATTTCTAGATTTTTCTGAATTATCAGATATTTACAAAAATTAAGACATTCATTTTCACGCTATTAAAAATTCAATTCAACATGGAACATAACACGAACATCAGGTTTAACAGTTCACAGCCCTGAACCCAACATACACATCATTTCAAAAAATTTCCCCCGATTTAATGCACAACACACCATTTACTATAAATTTTGCAAGCCTACGCATGTTTGCTATTTTCCAAAACAGAAATTTATAGTAAATCATAGGAGCATGGGAAAAATTCAGTAATTGCAGGGCACAGACTGACCCATACACGCATGTTTATAAAATTTAGGGCACCCAAATTCTCCACAGATCATGAGAATAGTGGGTGAACATACATAGCCATATCTTTCACATGCATTCCAATAAGCTAATAAATTCTACCATCCACAAAAAAATGCACAATAATTCTCCCACACACCACATTAACTAGTATACATAATATATAGAAGTTACATTATATCCTCATTGCGAAAATACATCGAAAATAGTCATATACCAGGAATAACAGCTCACTGTTCTGTCATGAAGAACTTAACGGCAGTCTCTGGCCGTTCAAGGAGTTGGACGGCAAGATCGCTGGACGCAGACTGGAGATCTTGGCAGCAAGAGGCCTTGACGCCATGTTCCTGTGTGTGCAAGAGCACAGACCGAGCTCCAAATACAGGGTGAAAAGGAGGATCAAGGACACGATTTAAAATCTGTAAAAATAGTAAAACCCTACTAGACATCTACATGGAAAAAATGTTTGGGGTACTTGCCTTTTCAAAAACCTCCAAAGGGATCTAAGTTGCTGTTGAATCTCTACTTGGGCAGTCCCAAGAAGCCTCCAAAAGTTCCTTCCTCCTGGTTCTCAGTCGATACAAGCTTCAGTCCAGTGTTGGGGAAGCCTTCCCCAAGGTCCAGACTCCCTCCTAGCAGCAGTGGATCACCGAAAGAAGCCTTCAGTCTCCGGATTCAAGCTTGTCAAGTTCAGGTTTTTCTCACAGAATGAGCTAGGGTTTCTCTCCTCTTTGCAAAGAGCCAAAGAGAACTCTTTCTGGTGCAGAAGGAGTTTGGCTTATAGGAGAGGGGTTTGGGGAACCCCGGAGAGGTGATGTAAAGGCATGCTAGCCGTTGGGGACATCTCCCCAATGGCTGGGCTTGCTTGCCCCCGGAGTTTCGGGGTCTGCAACGCATGCAGGTCAGAGATCTTAACGTCCACATCAATGGACGTTGGCTTAAGTATTGGCGTCCGTCGAGGTGGATACTGACTCAGCATGGGCGTCCATCCATGTGGATGCCAATTGGGTCCTTCGGCCAGAACTCAAAACATGCAGAAACCATGCTTAACTTATACATATATACATGCCATACATATGCTATCATGTACACACTACCACCATGTAATCCATACACTATTTACAACTAATTACACACATGCACACATAAGTATAACTAGTTAATACGTATGTAGATATGTACATCTATGCATACACAAACATGAATTATTTACACGAAATAAAATAATACAACAAAATTCGAGGGCCTTACACTGCACCTTTTTTTCTGTGCCTGCACTTTTATTTGGGACATGTTGTTCATATTTTCTTTATTAATGTACGGACTTTCTTGTTATAGTTATTTGAATTCATTGCTTATCTCACTGGACTAAATTCTAACCCTTCTGGGTCTTCGGATCCGTGGGTGGCGGCGCGACCTTCAGGGGTCTCTAGCGGGGGTCCGGGAGGTCAGGTCATTACAGTCACCCATCTTGGGACTCTAGAGGTGTCCCCCATAGGCTCAAGAGGTGGCTCCCGCTATGTAGAACTTTGCACCATTTTGGCCTCAAGAGGTGGCTCCCATAGCATTGCACTTTGCCCTGTGTGGCACTTAGCTTCCGCACTTCCGACTGGGGTATGGCTCTGATATTATTTGTGATGACCCAACCAGCAAATTGACCCAACAACCATACTAGTTGGTAGACTTCCCAGGAAGGTCACCCATCTTGGGACTACTCCCAACTGAGCACACTTAACTTTAGAGTTTTTTTTTCATCTCGAGCTCTGAAAATGACTAGTCCGAGTTATTGATAGTCTATTGATTTAGTCCATTTAACATATCCTTATATGGGGTGTTATATTTTGTCTGTTGTCCATAGACTTTGTGGTCATTGATCTTTTTTTTTTTTCTCTTTTGGTTCTTTTAGTTTGGGCATACGTACGACCGAGCTCAAAGGCGTCCCGCGGTGAACTTAATGGCTACTCTTTGTCATGCCCCTAATTTGACATTTTTTTTACTTTTCTTTGCTTCGCTTTCTTTGGCGAACTTAGTTGACCGTCTCTATTTGAGACTCTGTCACACATGAGATACCTCCCTTTCAATCTTCAAACAAGCGTTCTTATGCCCCTACATTTTGTCCAAGTAAGAAGAGAATAGGCTTTTGCGCATCCACACAAGGGCTAGGTAGTAACACATCTGTCTAAAAGGGTAGTTGACCAAGGGTTGTTGTGTTGTGTGTGTGTTGATCGAATAGAGGGGATGTTCAACAATCGAGGAAAGAAAAATAGAAGACCTCAACACCATTGATACTCCTTGCATGGTAGTGCCGCCATAGAAACTTTTTTATTAAGGGTAGAATCTTTTAAGATACAAACCATTCCATGGGTGAGAGAGCTCCTCACCATCGGTGTTCACTGCCTATATGCTTTCCCAAGGTACACTTCTTTTATTACATACGGACCTTCCAAATTAGCTTGCAAGTTGGACCTCGAACCTCCAGGTTTTATGAAAATTCGCTTCAAAACCATGTTTCCTTCTTAAAATTTGCGTTCAATCACTTTCTTTTGAAAAGATCTTGAGAGTTTGTTTTGATATGAAAGCACGTGATTGTCTGCGGCCAGACGCAGTTCATCCAAGAGTTCTAGCTGTGTAAGTAATGCCTCTCGACGTTCATCGAGATTAAATTCTTTGTCCAACTATACCCTTAGCGAAGGGATAAGCATCTCATATGGACATACCGCCTTCATCCCATAAGTGAAAATGGTGTTTGCCCCATGGGCGTGCTGATAGAGGTGTAGTAGGCCCATAGAGCCTCGATTAATTTCTCAAGCCAATCAGCAAATCTGTGAGACTCACAAGTTTTCTTTAAAATTTTCAAAAGTGTTTTATTTGTGGCTTCAACTTGACCATTGCCCTATGGGTAATACGAAGACGAATGATGCCGAGAAATGTTGAATTTCTTACATAGGTCTTGAAGCTCTTAAGATATGAATTAGGGCCCATTGTCAGTGATTATGCCGCTTGGTACTCCAAATCGTGAGATGACGTTCTTCATAATGAACCGACACACGGTCGAACCTTTGATTTCTGCGAATGCTTCAGCTTTGGCCCACTTGGTGAAGTACTCAGTAGTAGTGAGGATGAATGATTTCTGTTTGATTTGAGCATTAGGATCACCAAGGGGTCCAATGATATCAAAGGCCCACATGGAGAAAGGCCAAGGAGATGATAGTGGATGCAAGGAGGAAGATGAAGCATGAATCTTTTCGGCATGAAGTTGGCATTTAACACACCTACGAACGTGGATGACACAGTCTTCTTCTAAAGTTGGCCAGTAATAGCCCTACCTAAGGATCTTCTTAGCTAGCATCTGGCTATTCACATGCCCTCCACACTCACTGGCGTGGGCTCCTTCCACTACCTTCCAAGCCCCTTCATCAGGAAAGCATCTAAGGAGAATTCCATTTAGGGTGCGTCTGTACAACACTTCTCCAAAAATGGTATACCTTAGCATTGCCCTACGGATGGCTCTCCTATTTTCAGATTCTGCTTCTTCAGGGAAGGTACCGTCCTTGCAGTATTGCTCAATCTCATGGTAACATGGCCTTTCTGCTTCCATTATTTCTCCTAACTCCATAAGCATCACTTCCTTCGCTTTTCTTCTCTCTGCCTTCACAATTAGAGAATTCCTGAGGTTGTCGAACTAAGGATCCTGAGTTGACGGTGCTTCTAACCTCTGGACAACGATAGTCTCAGCACTCTAGCTGAGAGGGAAGGAAAGGGATGAGGCCAATGATGCCAAGGCATCAGCCAAGGTGTTCTGAGAGCGAGGAGTGTGAATATAGATGAGTTTGCTGAATTGCTTAGCTAGGAGTGTGACCAAATCTTGATAAGGTTTGAGTTTAGGGTCACGAGTGCAGTAAGTAGAAAGGACCTGCCGAAGAACGAGTTGAGAGTCTCCTATGATCTTGAGTTGACATGCGCCTAGGAGATAGGCGCGCTTGAGACTGGCTAGGAGAGCCTCATACTCGGAGATGCTGTTGGTGGCAGAGAACTGGAGTTGATATGCCAAGGGAATGGTGATTCCTTTTGGGGTGAGTAAAATAGCACCTATGCCCCGTCCCCTAGAATTTAGAGCTCCATCAAAATGAAGCGACCAGAAGGAATTGCGAGAGATGAGTGACACATTTTCATCGGGAAAATCTTCTTGGACCGTGTCACTATGAGGAAGAGGAAGGTGAGCAAGGTGCTCGGCAATAGCATACCCCTTTATAGACTTTTGGACCACAAAGGTGATGTTGAACTGAGATAGGAAGTTCTGCCAGTGTGCCAATCTGTCGGCAAGGACCGGCTTCTCTAGGAGGTATCTAATGGGATCCATCCTAGAGATCAAACTCACTTGATGGGCTAGGAAGTAGTGCGTTAGTTTCTGCACTACCCATACTAGCACTGCACATGTTTTCCCCATAGCAGTGAGCTTGAGGTTGGCAGGATTGAATAGCCTAGATAGGTAATAAACTGCCCTTTCTTTGCCAGATTCATCATGTTGTGCAAGGAAAGCTTCTAGGGTGTTTTTGATAGTTGACAGATATAGGATCAGGAGTATTCTTGGGACAGGAGCTTACAACACGGGTGGATTCATTAGATAGCTCTTGAGTTCATCGAAGGTTTCTTGGCACTTACTATTCCATTCAAATTTTACCCCTCCTTTCAACAGTTCATAGAAGGGACGACATCTTTTAGAATGTTGAGAAATAAATCTCCTTATGAACTGTAATCGACTGATCAAACTTCGAAGTTCAGATATGTTCTTAGGAGGAGGCATCTCACTTATTGCCTTGGCCTTGTTTGGGTCTATTTGAATCCCCCGCTTGCTAACTATAAACCCTAAAAGCTTGCCTAAGGAAACCCCAAATACACACTTCTTCGGATTCATCTTCAATTGATATTCTTATGCGCATTGAAACACTTTGGCAAGCACGGAGGAGTGTTCTTTTCTAGTCCGAGACTTCACCACAATATCATCCACGTAAACCTCAACATGAATGTGAATCATATCGTGGAAGATTGCTAACATTGCCCTTTGATAAGTGGCGTCGGTGTTCTTCAATCCAAACGGCATAACCATGTAGAAATAAGTTCCTCAGGGCGTGGTGAATGATGTTTTCTCTTGGTCCTTCAGGGCTAGATGGATCTGATTATAATCTGAATAGCCATCCATGAATGAAAGAGTTTCGAACCCAACAATGTTATCAATTAGGACATCCAAATGAGATAATGGGAAATCATCTTTAAGACATGCTCGATTTAAGTCCCCGAAGTCAATGCAAATCCATACTCTTCCATCCTTCTTCATTACCAGAACTATGTTGGCCACCCATAGGGGATAGAGTACTACACAGATGAACTTAGCTTGGTGTAGCTTGTCAATCTCCTCTTTCATTTTCAATGCAATATGAGGGTGGAATCGTCATAATTTTTGTTTAACGGCTCTTGCCCCTGGCTTCAAACTTAACCTTGAAAGATATGCGGAACTATCTTAACAGTAATCTAGAAGAGGGGGGGGGGGTTGAATAGATTACTACCAACTAGAAACACTATGACCTTCTTTTCGATGGTAACACTAACTTATCGAAATCTTAAACAGAACTGTATTGAATTCGAGCTAAGATGTATATGTTGATTATGAGCCGAACAAATAACGATCTATTCGACATGTGAAAAACCAACGAGCCTACAAAACATCTAACGTAAAACGTTCAAACCACAGACACGATGATTTAAGGTGGTTCGGAGTACACAACTTGTGTATCCTATGTCCACTGTCTACACACACACACAGAACGACTGCTTATGAGTGAGTTCGACTCTTACAACACACTCACCCACGTTGTCTGAAGCAAACACACATTTAGAACAACTAGACACACGTGAATCAAGCACAAGGGATGCTTAAATCACAACCACACACACAGATGTATGAGAAATATGAAAGGACATGAGTTCTGAGATGAATGAACAAATCCAGATGAAGAACTCTTGTTGCTAGTCGTCCAGAAGAACTCCAAGCTTCACTTTGATGATCCTCAGATGACGTAGTAGCTTGAACCGTGGACGAACCGACTTCAACTCCATTTGGAAGATGGATCTTCCTCGCTCGCTGACGGAGGGTTGAAGTACAGTAGCAGGAAGAAGCTTTCTCTCTTGGGTTTTGCTTAGGGTTTTTGTATGGTGGCTTCTTGCTGCGAAAATACCTCAATATGTTCTATATATATGGGTGTCCAAGTTTGGAGAGACGTGTTAAAAGGAAACACCCAAATATAAAACATATCCAAATCTTGTAACTGAGTTTTCTCTTCGTCTGTCGACAGCCAGTATTGTGTCTGTCGACAGATGCTCACAGGTTTCCAATTTTCTGAACCATGGTCTTGCGGGAAAGGCTTTATCTGTGCGTAGCTGTCGACAAGCGATTTGTTGCTATCGACATGCATAGTTCTTTTGTGTTTCCTGAAGCTTGTTTGTCTTTCTTGTGCTCATCTGTCGTCAGGAACCTTTAGGGCTATCGACAGGTGCTTACCTGAAGTCATTTTCTTGAGCTTTGCTCTTGCATTTGAATGTTTGTCTTGCATACATTCACACCTACATTAAAGAACATTCTAAGTGAGATACAATAAATATATAGATGATCAATTGAAGCATGTTTTTATATGATTGTATCTTGCTTGACTTTGTCACTGTCACCATGTTTCAACCATTCACTCAACATCAATTAACAATGTTCATCATCAAAAACATTTAAGTACAACCATCACACATGAGAACCCAACATTCTCCCCCTTTTTGACGATGACAAAATTTTCAATTTAAGCACAATTGATATTTCTCCCCATTTTGGCAACATCCAAAAAAATAGACCATGCACTCATGAAGAGGAATTAGGCAAATAATTGTGAATTTCATTCAACGATCATTCAGTACACACAGTTATAAAAGATTTGCATGTCATGACATAAAGAAAGGCAAAAGATGGGAAAATTGGTATATACCCATTATAAAATGTCATACCCACTAGTATGAAGACAAATCAAAGGTCTACAATGAGGAGAAAATAATACCATGGGATTCTTAAGTTGTAGCAGATAGAAAACATCGTTCAAGGAACATAAGAAACTAAGACAACTCCTGTGAATAAAAGCCATTGTAGAAAACCATATTTCGAAGTGGGTAATGTTCAGTTGGTGTATGAAGATAATGTGTACATGAGAAATTGACAGTAAATGACAAATTGGCCTTTTTGTAGAACTTGGAAGCTTCACTCTATTTCAACTTAGAAATTAATCGTTGTTAATTTAGAGTGGGAAAAGTGGTAATTAGGATTACTTTCACCTTTTGACGCGAAGGTAGACTTTTGAGATGCCAATACCCCCAGTTACTCAGTGTGAGTGACCATCATACTATTGTACAGAGTTAATGATTTAACTTTTTAATGTGAAGACGGACATTGGTGATGTCCATGCCCTGGTTACTCAGTAAGACTCATCATTGCTCTGTCTTTCTTCCCATTTCTCATTTTTTTTATTGAAATAGATAGCTTTTCTCCTTTGTTTCTATTTTGAAACTACAAGGTCAAAGGTTATTTAAGGTCAAAATCCAATGTAAAACATCAAGTTCTATAACCTTCTTACTTATCAATCCATAAAAAACATGATAATCCACAATGAAGTTATTCAAATGAGTTAGGTTGAAGTCATTATGTTTGTTCAATGTTGTCTAAATGACACAACCTAGACTCTCTCAAGAATATTATTTCAAAATCATTGTGACTTAATCAATATCTGTGGTACTATGTGAGTATGAAAGATTATAACTACAAATAAGTACACAATTTTCACCTTACGTCACTTGTATGAACATACTCATGAAGTAGGATAAGAAAAGATGAAGAAGTGTCAGTAAAATATGTATCTGTCGACAGCAGGTGAGGGCCTGTCGACAGATGCTAACAGTTATTGAAAAGCTTGCTTCAGGGAGAACATATCTATCGACAGATGAATTTTTACTGTCGACAGATGTACACAGACTGAAAGATTGGAGTTCGGTGGGGTCACAAACTGAGATGGTCTGTCGACAGCAAAGGAGGGAGCTGTCGACAGATACACACAGACTTCAAAGCCTGGTTTCTGTGAAGGCATATCTGTCGACAGATGGTTTGATAGCTGTCGACAGGTGCTTGACAGATCAGTTTTAAGGCTGAGAATGGAGGGAAATTGAGCTACATGCTTGGGTAATTTCAACATATCAAGAATAGAGATTTGTCCTCATGAATTTCACACACCAACCCTGAACCACTCCCCCACAGTGTGTGCATGTGTAGACCATATACACTCATTTCATACAAGTCGAACAATGGTATTCACATGCACGACAATCATTTGCATCAAGAAGAGACACACAAAATCATATACCTCAGAATTTCATTTTGATTCAGAATTTCATGGGCCAAGGATAAAAGAAACTGAATGTCCTATTTTAAGTGGATGACCTTTATGTGCAAGATAACTATGGATACTTGGCGGAGGATTTTTCATCACGCATGATGATAGTTTCTGAACAAGCCTGACATGTTCTTCCACATGTCACCATTTGATATATCTCATGGTCACTACACACAGAGATTATTTACTCCTCAATTTGGTATTGGATTCATTGAATTTTACATAATCCCAATTCTCTTCTTAGTGTTGTGAACCTATCCTTAGACAGTGGTTTTGTGAAGATATCAGCCAGTTGTTTGTCAGTGGGAATGAAATCAAGTACTAGGTTCTTGTTGGCTACCTCATCTCTCAAAAAATGATGCCTAATCTCTATGTGTTTTGTCCTTGAGTGTTGAATTGGGTTTTTATGAAGGTTGATGGCACTAGTGTTGTCATATAGGATAAGTGTGCATCCAATGTCAATGTTATAGTCACACAGTTGACTTTTGATCCACAACACTTGAGCCGCACAACTCCCTGCAGCAACATATTCTGCCTCTGCAGTGGAAAGTGCAACCGAGTGTTGCTTCTTAGATGCCCACGAAACCATGCAACCACCAAAGAATTGAAAATACCCACTAGTACTTTTTCTATCAATTTTACACCCAGCATAGTCAGCATCAGAAGAAGAAATCAAATCAAGTCTACTGCCTGCTGGATACCATAAACCCAAATCATGTGTTCCTGAGAGATATCTGAAAATTCTCTTAATTGCAATCAAGTGGCTTTCCTTTGGATTAGATTGATATCTAGCACAAAGACAAACACTAAACTATATGTCAGGCCTACTTGCAGTAAGGTAAAGGAGGGAGCCAATCATACCTCAGTATTGCTTTGCTTCTACCAATTTACCTTTGTCATCATTTTCAAGTTTCACACTTGTACTTATTGGGGTGGAGGCTGCCTTGGCTTGTTCAAACTGAAATCTTTTCAGTAGCTCCTTGACATATTTTTCTTGATTGATGAAGAAGCCATCTTCAAATTGTTTTACCTGCAAGCCCAAAAAGAATTGAAGCTCCCCCATTAGACTCATCTCAAATTCACTGTGCATATGTTTTGAAAACTCTTCACACAGTGAAGGATTAGTGGAACCAAAGATAATATCGTCCACATAGACTTGAATAATAATGATATGATTGTGAACACATTTAGTGAAGAGAGTTTGGTCCACTTTACCTTTGGGGTAGTTTTTACTCACCAAAAAATTGCTTAACCTGTCGTACCAAGCTCGGGGTGCCTGTTTCAAACCATAAAGAGCTTTGTGCAACTTATAGACATGGTTAGGCCTATTATCATCCTCAAATCCAGGTGGTTGAGAAACATAGACTTTTTCTTTGATGTAGCCATTCAAGAAAGCAGTTTTAACATCCATTTGAAAAAGTTTGAATTTATTTGAGCATGCATATGCCATCAAAATTCTAACTGCCTCAAGCCTAGCTACAGGTGCAAAGGATTCTTCAAAGTCTATCCCAAATTCTTGATTATATCCTTTTGCTCCTAGTCTAGATTTGTTTCTCACAACTTTACCCTCTTTATTTAGTTTATTCCTAAATACCCATCTTGTCCTAATGACAGAAATTTCAGGGGTTCTAGGAATTAAACTCCAGACATTATTTCTTTCAAATTGTCCTAGTTCCTCATGCATAGCATCTATCCAAGAATTTTCTTTTAGAGCCTCTTCAACATTTTTAGGTTCCACTTGAGAGACAAAAGCTAAATGATCTTGTTCAACAACTTGCCTAACCTGAGACCTAGTTTGAACTTTATCATTTACATTGCCAATTACATTATCAAGTGGGTAATCTTTTGAGTACCTGACATTTGTGATTGTTGAAGGACCCGGTTGATCTTGAACTCGAGGAAGTTGATCTTGTGTAACTTGTTCTTGAGGAGGGTGTTCTTGAAGATTTTCATCTTGAGTCTTTTCCTCTTGAGGATCTTCTTCAGTTTCATCATCTTGTTTTCTGAAAAGTATTCCTTCATCATCATCATCATACCTGTGAAAGTATGCATTATTAAATTTTGTTTCTACTTGAGGATTTCCTTTAGTTTTCTCATGTTGTTTCCCAAGTATATTCCTTCATCTTCATCATCATACCTGCGAAAATTTGCATCATTAGTCTTTGCATGATACTCATCAAAAACAACATGTGGAGTTTCTTTCATAGTTCTATTTTTATTGTTAAACACTCTATATGCTCTAGAGTGCTCTGAGTATCCTAGAAAAAAACCTGGATCACTTTTGGCTTCAAATTTATCTAAATCTACTTTGTCATTGTTATGAATAAACACTTTGGAGCCAAAAACCCTGAAGTACCCAATACTGGATTTCTTACCTTTTAAGAGTTCATAGGGAGTTTTCTTCATCACAGGTCTTACCATGGCTCTATTGAGGATGTAGTATGAGGTATTCACTGCTTCTGCCCAAAAACTTCTTGTGAGTTGGCTTTCAACCTGTCACGCCCCTCCAATTTAGCAGCGGAATAAATCGGAGGGAAATGTGAGCAACGAGTATGGTAACATGAATTGCGTATACAGACGAAAACATCAGAGCATCTAACGAACAATAATTGAAATAAATTCTTCATTTCATTATAAAATCACTAAGACTATTACAATCACTAATTCGGAGCCAATACATAGGGCTCAATGACATTCATTACATTGAAAAGAAATCTAAAGTAATAACTACTAGACTCCAATGGTGCTAGGGTAACTTCGTCATTTGACTCTGGGTCACTCATCAATCTGGATCCGTCCCAATGGTATGTATAATGTCATTATCCGACTTACCTGAGACATAATAACAAAAAAATGCAGGGTGACCGATAATGCCCAGTAGGACTTAAATCTCAGGATCAAGCATGATTTAAGTGATTAATATCTTATAAAGCAGGATAACTAGATAGAATAACGAGAAACGTATAGAAAGTACTGGTACATGATAACAAGGAACAATAGCACAATGCACGAGAGTATAGCACGACAAGTTTTGATATCGGATTGGCCGTATAACAAGATAACAAGTAAAATTGCACCATAGTGCACAAGTCACGATAGCAAGTGTTGGTCGATATTCTTTCAACCACGAGATTCAAGTAAACCAATAATTGACTGTTTTATTAATTGATTGCCATAGATCAAATTTTGCGTGTTCATGCGTTAGGTGTATGCCATCACCCAGATCATTAGACCCTCGCGAGTTATAGCCTTTCAGGTGCTCCCCCCAAGGACCAGGCCGGGCCCTTATAATGTTGCCTAGCATAGTCATGTTTTTATCGTAGACAATCAATTTTTAATGGCCAAGTAGAGTACCAAGGAATAGATCAGAGTACTAGATGAATAGACGAGATAGTAGAGTGAACGTGAACAGATGAGTGAGTAGAGTATAGATGAGTGCTAAGGGACAATGCACGTAACTTTCCGAGTAACAGGCGATAGTAACAGTTGCACAACACGCGCACATGGTGTTGGCAGTCAGGTGGAACTCACGACCCTACCACTGGCCTTGTTATGCACAGGTCCAGAGGTTCGGCGTGATTTAAGACGAGAGTGAATTTCTAATAGCCGTTTGGATCATATAGATCCCTAAAGGGTATCATAGGTGTTAGGGTACAACTGGCTCGTCGACCATGTGGGAATCCATGGACAGAGGAGACTTACGGAGGCCTTGAACGAAGACTCACTAGTCCGACAGAAGGAATATCCGACGAAGAGTTCGTCCAAGTCAAGAAAGTGTGTATATAGAAACCAGTGCTCGACGTTCTAGAGGAGTTCTAGAACAGTGGAGCGTCGATATCGATATTCCCAAAACATCGCGAGAAACGATAGACAAGTATATTTAAATTATGGCAATTTAATTACATAAATTACCAGATATATTAAGTCACATGTTCATGCCAATTAAGCCATATTTGGGTGGTTCCAAGTGTGTCCATGTGTCATGAAATCAAAGATAGACAAGATCATGTGCATGTATTTTAATCATACATAAATGTTTAACTTATAACAAGTGTTATTTTCTGTATGCATGACTGTTAGACAAGAGTACAAACACTGTAGATAATCAAGCATTGCTGAGATAGGGGGTTTCTTGCAAAAATCCCAGATCGCGACGTACCCTAATGAGGGTAGCGACGGAGTCAACTGAGATGGCGACGGGGGCTTGTACCGGTCACGACAGGCTTGTCGGTTCGGGCAGACAGGTCGCGACGGGGTAGCGTGAGGGTCGCGACGGCTTGGTCAGCAGATCGCGATGACATGCGTGGTCGCGATCAGATCGCGACAGAGCGCTCTGTCGCGACGGCCCATGTGAATGCGGCCTATCGGGCCATCGCGTTCACAGGGTCCGTGCCAGAGTAAGACAGGGAAAGGACAAGGCATTGGATTGCGGGCCAAACTTAACATGTTTTGATACTAGTTGCTTCAAAACTTCATAACTAATTGTATAGTCGATGAAAAATCATGAAACAAGTTGCGAATTGATCTAGACATGCATGGGTACTTACAGTAAATAAGAATTTTACAACAGACAGGTTTCAACATGCTTTGGTCACGGGTATTCATGATGAACTTGAAACAGTACAAAGTTAGGATCAACGATTTAATTCGCAAGATAGGATGAATAAAAAATTAGGGCTTTTAGGGGAGAAAGATGCTTATCATGCATCAGTATCTTCAATAAAAATTTGGAGGCATGAGATAGAGTATTCAAAGAGATATGAATTAAGCATGAAGGTTCGGGGTCATAAGAGTTGCAAAACTTCTAAATTCAAGAAGAAAATTTTGGCTCGATGGAAAATTATGAAACTTAAGAGTTTTGTTCCTGATGTATGTAACAATCTACAGATGAAATATTAGAATTTTAGCTTGTGAGAATGCCTACCTTTAGTCGTTTGCCTCTTCTAGGGCTAGAACTTGAAGAACGGGGATGAAAGCTTGAAAGGTTGTTCTCCCCACGAGATCTCCTCCTCCTTGGCCTCTCCTCCTGGTCCAGGAATCCCTTGGCATGAGCTAGGGCTGGCCATGAGAGTTTTAGGAGAGTATTTAAGCTTCTCCTCTTTCTATTTCCTAATAGGACTCTCTAATTGCTATTAATTTCAGGATTTCCTATTTCCTCTCCCCTTTCTAAGCATGAGAACTTCTAATTGGGATAGGATGGGAGCTAAATTCGTGGCCAACCCCTTAGGGTAGGTTTAGGAATCCCAATTCAACTCAAACTTCTATTTTTAATGCATTAAATACCTCTTTTCTATTTAAGTAATATTTTAGTTACGAATTTAGGGTATTTTCCTATTATTCTTCTTTTAAAAATCCCTATTATGGCCCAATAAATTTTATATGGTCCATTTATCAAAGCCCATTATCTATTAGATTTTATCTTTTGAGATTTCCCTTTTAATTAGGCAATAATAGAGTTACAGATTTTATTATATTTTTCTTACCTGATTTATTCATGGACTATGAGAGGTCCATTGGTCCAATTCTGATAATGGGTAATCATTTCATGATGTTGGAAGTCTCTCCGACATGATTGCTTAATTTATGAGCACGTTATCTTTCCATGTTAACGATTTTCTGACTTAGTTTCCTAATTTGGATAATTAGTCACATTGTAACGTATACTTGGCCAATCGGATTTTTCGTTGCACGAATTTCTTCGTGGAACACTTAGGGATAATATTTGGGGTTGATTATAATTGTTACAAAATTTTTAGATGTGTTCTAGCACATACGATAATAGTATGTATGTTTCTATTATTTCATTTTTATAGAAATTTATTATTTCGAATTTTTAAATACTGATTTTTTTCTGGGTTGCTACACAACCAGAAGAGTGCGAGCCATTTCCACCTAGGTCCTGTTCTTTCTCTCCACTACTCCATTTTGTTCTGGTGTCCTTGGGGAGGAAAATATGTGATCTATCCCTTGATTCCTGTAAAAATCAGAAAAAGAGTTATTGTCAAACTCTCCCCCATGATCAGTGCGGATTGAGCATATTCTGTTTGTGCTCCCATGCTCAATCTTATTAAAGAACTCTTCAAAGACTTTAAGTGCCTCATTTTTGTGAGCCAAGAATTTGACCCAAGTGAACCTAGAAAAATCATCCACAATGACAAATCCAAACCGTTTGCCATTGAGACTTAATGTTCTAGTAGGTCCAAAAAGATCTATGTGCAACAATTCATAGGATTTTGAAGTGATTACCAGTGCTTTTGATTTGAAAGACTTTCTGGTTTGTTTTTCCTGTGCACATGCATCACAAAAACTTTCTTTTTTATTGAAAGAAATTTCAGGAAGTCCACTTACCAATTTCATCCTCATGATCTTGTGCAAAACATTGTTGCTCGCATGGCCAAGCCTACGATGCCACAAAGTCAACTCATCCTGTTTACTTGCGACAAGACACAAGTTTTTGTTCTCTGGTTCATCTAAATCAACCAAATAGATGTTGTTCACCCTTTTTCCAGAAAACTTGAGACTTCTTGTTTCTTTATCAACAATTTTGCATGCATTTGATTCAAAGATTACTTTGTGGCCTTTATCACACAGTTGGCTTATGCTAAGTAAATTGTGGTTAAGACCATCAACCAACAACACGTTGTCTACTGAGTTAGAGGCATACTTACCTACCTTACTTGTGCCAATGATTTGGCCTTAATTGTTACCTCCAAAGACAACCTGACCTCCATCTTTCTCCACTAGCAGACAAAATTTTCCCTTGTCGCCCGTCATGTGCCTCGAGCAGCCACTATCCAAGTACCATTTGTTTTGATTTTCGGCTGCTAGGCATTCCTGCATAGATGGATCAGACAAGAGGTTTTGGTACCCAAATTACTTTGAGTCCAAATTTTTCATTCAAGCCAAAAAGTAAATGCTTCGGAATCTAAATTTGTTTGCACTTCAATTTGTTTAACTTATTACAACATTGTTTCTCTGTATGGCCAAGTTTTTTGCAATGATTGCATGATGGAGTTTTAATAGGAACATTTGTTTTGCTGTTTTGTTGACCTCTTGCATGCATCTTTCCCTTTTGTGGCTTAATTGGCATTTCTTTTTGAGTGTACTTCCAAACTTGTTGAACAGAAGAGGTCTTTTTATTGTTTTGAGGTTGTTTGCCTTTATCTTGTGTAGTCTTGGATACCTTGGGAACTTGTTTACTTGTGCTTGGACTACAATCAGCAAGGGATTTGATCAATGTCTCTCCAATTTTCTTTTGTTTTACTGGTTGATATCCAAGCCCATGCTTTGCAACATGTACATTTAATCCCAAAACAACATTAAGATTTTGCTTTCCTTTTTCAAATCTTGTAAGATCTTCAATCTTTTCTTTTAACTCTTTTTCAGCTTGTTCCAGCCGTTTTTGAATCTCTGGATTTTCATGTTGAAGATTTTCAAAGGAATTGATTAGGCTTAATTTTTCTTTTTCATTTTCCTGCAATTTTTCTTTCATGCAATCCATTTCCTCACTATGAGCTTTCTCATCAATTTTCATCATTTCAATTTCTCTGTGTAGGACTGCAATTTGTTCATCATTAGATGTGCTATCAACAACTAAAGTAATTTTCTTCTTCAGTGCTTTATTTTTAGATTTCAATTCATAAAATTTTTCAAAGAGAACGGTGTATGCCTCTTCCCATTCATCAACAATATAGTTCTCAAAAGAAGAATTTATCTGAGCAGAGTTCTCGCTCCTTGCTATCAAGCAGTGAATCTCTTCATCTCCAGAGCTTGCTTGTGCGTCCTCGTCTTCGTCTTCATCACTCCAAGTCACCATCATTGCCTTGGCTTTCTTGAAGGTGAATTTGTCCTTCTTCAGTTTCTTCTTGAGCTCCGGGCATTCTCCTCTCATGTGCCCTGGCTTCTTACACTCATAGCACACAATCATGTCATATTTTTTGTTAGTATCAAATTTATTGGAAAAATCTTTCTTTTGAAAAGACTTGAGATTACCTGAGCCTTTCTTTTTGAACCATAAGAACTTTTTGAACTGTCTAGTGAGCATGGCCATTTCATCATTCTCACAATCACTAGATGTTCCATTTTCATCACTTTCCTGTTGGATCTCTTTCTTGGAGCTTGAGAAATTTTTGTTCAGGGCTTTTAGAGCAATTGATTTCTTGGGATTTTCTTCAGTTTATTTTCTTTTTATGTTTATCTCATAGGTCATCAAGGATCTAATTAACTCATCTAATTTCATTGTTGAAAAATTCTTAGAGTCCTCAATGACAGTGGCCTTAGTGTGCCAAGAGGATGGAAGAGACCGAAGTATCTTCCTCACTAAGTCACTTTCACTGTACTCCTTTTTAAGACCTTTCAATCCATTGATTATTAGCATGAATCTAGCCAACATATCTGAAATTGTTTCTTCATTTTTCATTCTAAACATTTCATATTCAGATATTAGCATGCTAGCCTTGGTTTCCCTTACCTCAGACGTACCTTCGTAAATGAGTTCAAGGTTGTCCCACATTTCTTTTGCTGAAGTACATGTGGAGACTCTTGAAAACTCCTTGGGATGCACAGCGCACTGCATCATGTTCAACGGGCTCCAATTGAGAGTTCCTTTATGAATTTGTTCCTTTGTCCAAGTATCTTCATCCTCGGGCAGCACATATGCTCCTTTGCTAACGATCTTCCATAGCTCAAAGTCTTGAGCTCTCAGAAAGACCTGCATGCGATTTTTCCAATAAGGATAGTCAGTGCCATCAAAGAAGGGTGGCTTGGACATTGAGTGTCCTTCAGCTACAAACCCTTTGTGAATTTCCATGAGATCAAATTTCTCCTGATCGTTAGATCAAACTTTAAAAGTAGTAAATCGGAGAACCCTCGCTCTGATACCAATTGAAAGATATGCGGAACTATCTTAACAGTAATCTAGAAGGGGGGGGGGTTGAATATATTACTACCAACTAGAAACACTATGACCTTCTTTTCGATGGTAACACTAACTTATCGAAATCTCAGACAGAACTGTATTGAATTCGAGCTAAGCTGTATATGTTGATTATGAGCAGAATAAATAACGATCTATTCGACGTGTGAGAAACCAACGTGCCTACCAAACATCTAACGTAAAACGTTCAAACCACATACATGATGATTTAAGGTGGTTCGGAGTACACAACTTGTGTATCTTACATCCACCGTCCACACACACACGCAGAACGACTACTTATGAGGGAGTTCGACTCTTACAACACACTCACCCACGTTGTCTGAAGCAAACACGCATTCAGAATAACTAGCCACACGTGAATCAAGCACAAGGGATGCTTGAATCACAACCACACACACAGATGTATGAGAAATATGAAAGGACAGGAGTTCTGAGATGAAAGAACAAATCCAAATGAAGAACTCTTGTCACTAGTCGTCCAGAAGAACTCCAAGTTTCACTTTGATGATCCTTAGATGACGTAGTAGCTTGAACCGTGGATGAACCGACTTCAACTCCGTTCAGAAGATGGATCTTCCTCTATCTGGACGGAGGGTTGAAGCAGAGTAGCAGGAAGAAGCTTTCTCTCTTGGGTTTTGCTTAGGGTTTTGGTATGGTGGCTTCTTGCTGCGAAAATACCTCAATATGTTATATATATATGGGTGTCCAAGTTTGGAGAGACGTGTTAAAAGGAAACACCCAAATATAAAACATATCCAAATCTCGTAACTGAGTTTTCTCTTTGTCTGTCAACAACCAGTATTGTGTCTATCGACAGATGCTCACAGGTTTCCAGTTTTCTGAACCATGGTCTTGCGGGAAAGGCTTTATCTGTGTGTAGCTGTCGACAGGCGATTTATTGCTGTCGATAGGCAGAGTTCTTTTGTGTTTCCTGAAGCTTGTTTGCCTTTCCTGTGCTCATCTGTCGACAAGGACCTTTAGGGCTGTCGACAGGTGCTTACCTGAAGTCATTTTCTTGAGCTTTTCTCTTGCATTTGAATGTTTGTCTTGCATACATTCACACCTACATTAAAGAACATTCTAAGTGAGATACACTAAATATATAGATGATCAATTGAAGCATGTTTCTATATGATTGTATCTTGCTTGACTTTGTCACTGTCATCATGTTTCAACCATTCACTCAACATCAATTAACAGTGTTCATCATCAAAAACATTTAAGTACAACAATCACACATGAGAACCCAACAAACCTATGTTCCACCAATGCAGGGTCAATGCCGGGCATGTCCTCATAGGACCAGGCAAACGAGTCTTTGTACTCCCTTAGTATCTCTATAAGGTCTTCTTCTTACTCAGGAGGGAGACTGGAAGCTATAGTTAGAAGCCTAGGATCTTCATCTATCCCCACGTTTACCTCCTTGGTAGGCTCATCTACTACCGATGTAGGTTCATCAAATCTTCTCATGCCACTGGCATACATCTCGACAGTGTCCTCTATTTCACTGTCCTCTTCATCCACTGGGTCCTCATCATTCATGATTTAATAAATTTCGAATCCATCATTTAGCCATTTCTCTTCATGCTGAGCTTCTATGTTCAGAATGACTGCTTCTTAGACGAACTCTTTGACAGTTAGAATAGTGCCACACCTTTGTGCCAGATCTACCAGATATCTACGGGGCAAGGTACTACCCTTGATCTTCCTAGACGGGGATGGGGACTTACTGGATTCCACCTTTGAACCTAAGCCAAGATTAAAATATAAGGGTCACTCTGGGGGAGAGTCCAGAGGCTTATTAGAAGGGAAAGGAAGGGATGCGGCACAGCCGCAGGGGACCTCCGATGGGTCTGGAGGTAGGAGCAGGCCACCCAAGCTCAAGGCACCTGAAGCGGAGTTGTGGTGCAAGGGAACAGAAGGTCCCTTACCTAGTGAGTCCATGGTGATCAACGTGCAACGGAGAGCGGGGATTGCCACTCCAGAAGGGGGGTGAATGAGAAATATAAAGTGGTGATCGCCGCCGAAGAAGGGGAGGTGAACGAGTGACGGGGATTGCTGTTAGAAAGACTCAGAAGTGGGGAAAGTGGAGACGGGGATCGCCGTTAGAGAGGTGATGTAAGACCCAGCTTCCCGGCTTTCCGTCCGGTGTCTTGGATGACTAGCCACTAACATGTTCAGGCTAGGTGATGTGTTAGTGTCACATCGTGGGTGTCCGATGTGACAGTCATCCTTGTCGCGACGAGCGTGTGCGTCACGTTCTTATCGCGCCCAGCTTCTCCGTCGCGTCTTGTTGTCACGACCGGTCAACAGGTCGCGACTGCTTTCTGTTGTTTCAGTCGTCCGACACTTGTCAGGGTGGCAGGCATGTCTGTATGACCTGTCGCGTTGTCGCGGAGTCCTTGGGGGACGCGTTGTTGTTGCGTCCCGTTGACCCTTCGCTTTAAGGTGCTTAACACGACGGGGTGGTCCGTCGCGTCTTGGGGACCGAAGGCTAAAAGCATTGGCCGGTGCCCCTTCCCCCTCTCTCTCTTCTTCTTCCCTTCTCCCTCTCCCTCCGGCGGTGCTCTGCCTCCCCCTCTCCCCTTAGTGTGTTTCAGGTGAGGAGGAGGGCCGTGTGTGGTGCCGTGGCGTCGTGGACCTTGCGTGGAGCGAGGAGGAGGTGGCCAACCGACGTGAAGGGCCCCATTGGGGTTTGTTCTTCGTGAAAGGTAGGGATTGCTTGAACACTTCTCGATCCGGGTGGATTGGGAGCCAATCGGGGTTTATAGATAGTGTTTACTATTTTCCCCATGCTCCCCTCCCCCGTGTGGAATGTTTGTAGCTCGTGGGCGGCCCCGGGATCGAGGATCCCGTCAGTCTGCCTCTCTGTTGATGTCGCGATGGCTCGGCGCGTCGCGACATCAGAAGAGGCGTCTGCTCGGTCGAACGCGACCTTATCGCGATGCGGTTGGCAGTCACGATAAGGGTCGCTGTCGTGACGCGCTTTCCGGCCGCGATAAGGTTGCTGACGCGACCCGTTGCCCCGTCACAACAGGGTGCTGTCGCGGTGCCCTTCCCTGTCGCGATGGCGTCGCGATGGCTTTGGGGGTCGCGATAGTAACTGTGTTGCCTCGGGTGCTTCCGTGGGCCCGGTTGTGTGTCTACGTGTGCCCCAGGGTAGGCTTTGCCCTTAGGACCTTCTGGTAGGGAACGCAGCATGTTACCTCCCTGTATTCAGTGATCGAAGGTGACACCTTCGTGGCCGTGTCTAGCAGTGGTGCTAGGAGGGTCGCGTCTGTCTAATAATCGATTGACTAGCGGTCAATCGATTATTAGCAGAGCGACAGGTTTCCGTGCTGGCGGGTGGTGTTCCGAGGCTCCGGCTGTTTCCGTACGTGTTTAGTTGGCCGACGACCCTTTTGAGGGTTTGTGCATGCTTCTCGCCTGTTGGGCTTGTCGTGGGTTACAAGCCAGCGGTTCGGTGTGGTTTTGTTATGCTGCCGCGCCTGTTCGCACCACTTGGCACTTGAGGACTTGTCCCCGATATGAGAGGTTGTTACCATTACCTGGGACCCCCATCCTCGGGCGCCTTCGAGGGAGGTATTGGGGCGACGAGCGTACTCGAGTCGACGGCCGAGTGAGGTGGACTCTGGAGTTGAGGGAAAAATGGTGGTTTGGATAGCGGCGTTGAGTCGTTTGTAGAGCTCTCTTGGCTAGGCCTGGGACACTGAGGACGGCCGGAGTTCTACCCAGTGCAGGCTAGCTAGTCCTTTGTCTCACTACCTCGCTCTACGTTGGTTCCGGAGCCGTGTAGGGAGGTCAGGCGTGAGGCCGCAGCTTGGCCAGGCTACGGTGTTGCGTGCGTTGGTGTGCTTCTGTGGCGGCTTTGTCTCACCCTTCCGCGGGGTGGACTACGGGTCCCCCTCTTGGCTGCTAGCGGCGGTGGCTTGGTTGCTGCTGTTGTGACGACGCTTCCTCACGAAGTTTCTAAGTGTTATCCGTTGCCCTAGTTCACACGGCAGTTATAGCCTGGCTGTGCCTAGTTTTCGTGGGCGTCGTTGGTCCGACCTTGTGCGGACCCGTTGTGGACACTCCATTCCGCGCCCCCGCGAGCACTTGCCCTCTCCGGAGGTTCCCAAACATTGCTGCTCTCTCGTTGGCATTGGATGATGGATGGTTGACTTCATTGACCTTGATTTGATCAAGTTGACCAAAGAGAGAAAGAAGAAAACCAACAAGGTAATGAGCAGGATGTGATCGCCAAGACGTTACCTGTGCCTAAGGAGGTACTATGATCGCAACGACGACGTAGCCTCGCGCAACGGTGGATGGTGGGACTCCAACTTTCTCCTCTTCAGCCGGTCAAAGAGAAGAAGCTCCACGGTCTGGTTTGGGTGTTCCTGCCACAAGAAAAGACGCTATTAGACTTGGAGAAGTGTGGTAAATGTCCAAAACAGAAAAGAAAATGCCCAAAAGGAGAGCCCCGTACCGGTTGCGGGCTTGAGAAGAGGGGTGGCCAAGTGCTATGACCACCCTTCTTCCCTCTGGTTTTTGGTTGGAAATCCCCTTTTAGGTGTGTTGGGAATGTGCACTACGTGCCTAGGGTGTGTGTGTGTGTGTGTGTAGCATGCAAAGACTAAAGGGAGAGGGAAGGGAAAGAAATGAAGAGGAGGGAGATGATCCTCGTTGCAGTGGTTGGCAGCAGCTTTGGTGTGCTCCTCCAGCTCGGGGTGAAGCCTCCTGGATGCTCCAGATGTTGAGAGAAAGAGGGAGAACAATAGTGGAAGCTAGGGTGCACTTGCTCTCTCTTCTCTCAAGGAAACAAAGCTTGGGCGTCCAGCATCGCCTCCCCTCACTTAGACGGCCAAGGAGTGACCTATATAGGCAGTGGGGTCGGAGCTAGGAAGCCTAGGATGCTCAAGTGTGATAAAACACACTTAAACATGATGCAATCCATGTGTTAAGGCTTGAACCAATGAGAGGGGGCCATGTAGGACATTTACTGAGTCAAAGGGGTGCCAAGGTGGCCCATTTTCCCGTTGGGAACGGCCCCATGTGTTGCATGGCCGAGGAGAGGGCATTTAGTGGGATGGAATCTCGGGCAGTTGTGTAGACCAAGTAAACCAGGTTGACGTCAAACGATGCTGCCGCCAACCCCATACAGACGTCCACCCTAGTGGACACCAACCTGAATTGACGTCAAGGTCCTGTGCCGCCAACCAGAGGTCAGCGGCAGTTGATGTTGACGTCTACATGGAATCCGAGGCAAGTCAACAAGCGGTCAAACCAGGCCTTATTGGGCCATGAACCACGTGGAGATTGGAAAAATCCTGCGTCTACAAATGCCCCTCTGAGACATCCAATCTTACAAGAGAGAAGAATGGACTGAAAGGTTGGTGTCTCGAAAAACAAAGGACACAGAGATTTAATGGAAGGGCCATCTCCGAGGATAGGAAATCTAGCAAGCCACACGAATGAGTTAGGCTAGAAACAAGTGACGAATCATCTGAGAGACAAATGTGGATAAGAGGAAGAGTGATCTACCCATGTAACTACAACTGCAACCCAACGTTAGGGTCCCTGGCATTGCTGTGTAGGACTTTGACTAGTTTCTGGTGTTGTCTGAGTCAAAGGAGTTGTAATATGATGGTTGAATCAAGGAAATTTCACAACCGGAGTACGTTTTGGTCCCGCTGACCTAATAAGGACGTTTGTCCAAATTTAGGGGGTCGTGGAGATAGAGGAATTGATTGATCTCTCAAAGGATTATCAAAAGATTCTAACTGGAATCAATGTTTGGAAAGCTGGAAGTCCAGAATTAAGCTCATGACTGGAGAAAGGTTCACATGAACTCAACAAGACTGAAATGATTACTTGTGATATGCACGGTGGGACAAGTGGAGGGGGGGGGGGGGGCAACAAAGACCCGATATTCAGCTTGGATATTCGAGAAGGTGGTGCAACCAGGTAGGTCACTTGGGCTGGGGAGCCACAGAGTGATTGAGGAAAATCTCTATTTTGTTTTGAGTTAGTAAGAGAATGTTAGTAGTGGAATCCTAAATGCATGTTGGTGTGGGTTCACTATCTAAAATGCAAGTTAGAACCAGAGGAAATTTGAAGGCCGTACGAATAACTGAGAGATCGCAAACCTGTCATAGTTTTTGATAAAGGGGAACTCTGGGTTCACGGTCGCCAAGTTATTCACTTCTGGTGACTAATCCTATGTTAGACATACCTGTGTAACACTCATGATCGCATGAGTGTTCCCGAATTTGAAGCGCTGCTTGTGCTAAAATATCTGAAAGACAACTTGAAGCACAAGATAATAAATAATGGCCATATAAAGCTTTAAAAATTCCGGAATGTTAACGTCCAGATCGATTGCTGCCAACATACTGTTGACATCCACAAGAGGCGCCGTCTACCTGAGTAGGCGTCTACAAATGCTGTCGTCAATAGTGTAGACGAATCGTTCGCCACACTCCCAATCACTGTGGGATCCTCCGGTCGTTCACGAACGCCGCCGCTCCCTCGTTGGCGATGAAGGGTTGCTGGTTGACCTCGTTGACTCCACGGTTGACCGAGTTGACTGAGGAGAAAACAAAGAGAACCATAAAGGAAAGGGAGATGTTGCGATCGCTAGGGCCTTACCTGTGCCCAAGGAGGTGTTGTGATCACGTTGGTGCAGTAACCTCGCGTAGCGGTGAATTGTGGGACTCCAACTTCTCCTTCTTCGGCCGGCCAAAGAACGAGAGCTCCACGGTCTTGTCCAAGTGTTCCTGCCACAAAAGAAAGACTCTATTAGACTCTAAGGAGTGTAGTGAATGTTCAAAACAGAAGGAAAAGGCCCAAAAGGAGAGTCCCGTACCGGTTACGGGCTTGAGAAGAGGGGTGGCCAAGTGTTATGACCACCATTCTTCCCTCCGTTTTTTGGTTGGGAAACCTCTTTTTAGGTGTGTAGGAAGGTGCCCTACGTGCCTAGGGTGTGTATGTGAGTGTGTGAAGCATGTAAAGACTAAGGAGAGAGAAAGAGAAGAGGAGGAGAAGAAGGGAGATGATCCTCCTTGTTTGGCGTTGTTGACTCCTTACTGGGCTCCTCCAGCTTGGGATGAAGCCTCCTAGACGTCCCAAATGATGAGAGGAAGAGAGGAGAAAAGGGTTGGAAGTTTAGGTGGATTTTCTCTCTCTTCTCTTCAAGTGGTAAAGTGTGGACGTCCAACCTCTCTCCCCCCATGTATTTAGTAGGCCAGAGAGTGAGTTAAATAGGCAGTGGGGGTCGGAGTTCAGAGCCTTGGATGCTCAAGTGTGAAGAAACACACTTGCCACTTGGCAATCCATGTGTTTATACTCCAACCAATGAGGAGAGGCCAAGTAGGATTTTTAATGGGTCAATGGGGTGCCAAGGTGGCCCATATACCCGTTGGGAACGGCTATATGCGTTGCATGGCCGAGAGAATTGCACAAGTGGGCTGGAATCTCGGGCAGTTGAGCAGACCAGGTAAAACCAGGTTGATGTCAAACAATGATGCCGCCAACCCCATGCAGGTGTCAACATCGATGGATGCCAATAGTAGTCAGCGTCCAGGGGGATTGCCGCCAACATGAAGTCAGCGGCAGTCGATGCTGCCGTCTACATGGGATCCGAGGCAAGTCAACAAATGGTCAAATGGGCCTTATTGGGCCATGGAACCATGCAGGGATGGGCCAAATCTCGCGTCTACAAATGCCCCTCCGAGACATCCTATTTTGCAGGGGAGCAGAGTGGACTGAAAGGTTGGTGTCTCGGTAAACAAAGGACGCAAAGATTAATGGAAGGGCCATCTCCGAGGATAGGAATTCTACCAAGCCATACGAAAGATTTAGGCTAGAAACAAATGACGAATTGTCTGAGAGACAAATGTGGATAAGAAGAAGGGTGATCTACCCGTGTAACTACAACTGCAACCCAATGTTAGGGTCCCTGGCATTTCCGTGTTGGACTTTGACTAGTTTCTGGTGTGTCTGAGTCAAAGGAGTTGTAATATGATGGTTGAATCGAGGAGGTCTCATAACCGGAGCTCGTGTGGGCTCACTGACCTAATTAGGACGTTTGTCCAAATTTAGGAGGTTGTGGAGACAAGGGATTGGTTGATCTCTCAGAGGACTATCAAAAGATTCTAACTGAAATCAATGTTTGGAAAGCCTGAAGTCCAGAATTAAGCTCATGACTGGCGAAGGTTCGCATGGACTCAACAAGGCTGGAATGATTATCTGTGATTTGCACAGTGGGACAAGTTCCCGAAGGGGGACAACAAAGGCCCAAAATCAGCTCAAATATTCAAGAAAGAGGTGCTGACCTGGTAGGCCACCTGAACTGGGGAGCCACAGAGTAATTGAGGAACATCTCCATTTTTTTTTGTGTTAGCAAGAAAGCGGTTAGCAGTGCATGCTGGTGTGGGTTTCCTATCTAAAATGCAAGTTAGAACTAGAGGAAAATTCTAAGGCCATACGAATAACTGAGAGATCGCAAACCCGTCATTGTTTTTGGTAAAGGGGAACTTGGGGTTCACGGTCGCCAAGTTATTCGCCTCTGGTGGGGTCCTATGTTAGACATACCTGTGTAACACTCACGGTCGCATGAGTGTTCCGTAGTTGGAGCACAACTTGTGCTTAAACATCTGCAAAACAACTTAAAGCACAGGATATGGAAATAACACCCATATCAACAATAAAGCTTTAATGATTCAGGGGAGTAAACGTCCACTCCGATTGCTGCCGATATATAGTCAACGTCAACTGATGTTGCCGTTAACCGTAAACTGGCGTCCAACGATATGGACGTTTACTGGCCAGCGGATCAGGCCGAAAATATGGGTATTGGAAGGCCATGGGGACTCTATCATCTCCTTCCTCCGTCCTTTCCTCTCCCAACTGCGAACCAGAGGACCCAAGGACAGACTGAAGCAGTAAAAATGGCCTCTTCGTCGACCAGAAAGTCCACGAATGTGAACCCGGGGATTCTGAGCGAGGTTCCGGGACATCTAAGCACCAGACTGGCTAATGGGGAGGTAAGTACTGTTCATTTCTGATCTTTTCTATACTGGAAACGCCCCAAGCCTCTTCTCACAGCAGTTCGTAATGCAGAAGGTGCCTGCCTTCCCAAGCCAAGGTCAAATACGGGCCTTCTCTTGGCTCGTGAATTTGACGAATGCAATAACCCTGGACATGAGAGGCTTCATCGGGATATGGAATTTGAATTTCATGGTAGTGCTAGTTAAGAACATGAAAGATATGTGGTGGGGGTTCGACGCCCTGGGAGCGCTCGTGGAGCGGTGGCACCCGCATACACATACGTTCGTGTTCCAGGGATTCGAAGCGAGCGTGTTGCTGGAGGAGGTGGAATTGTTCTTGGGTTGGAGGTGGTGCCTGGAGTACGACACGATGACGCCTCTTCTCCCATGGGAAGAGATCCAGGCAGACATCGTACGAGACGAGAAAGAGGTTTTAAGAATGACGAACAAGCATGGGATCTTCCTGGACTGGCTGGCCTGGTGGTTGATTCAACATGCAAGGGAGATTGGCGGAGAGAGAGCGACCCGGGGGCTGACACTCTGCCTGGATGGAGTGTTCCTGTTCCCCACCAGTGGCTACTTCCTCCTCTACGAGCACGTGGGAATCCTGACTTTGCTGTGGCGTGGGCAGTCACTTGCCCCTGCAGTGTTGGCACACCTCTACAGCTCTCTGACCACGATGAGTCTAGGCGGACGCACATGCGGGAGCTTGTTCATGCTTTAGGTATGGATGGAGGCTCACTTGAAATTTGATTTTGCTGAGAAGCAACCTACCCCTTCCAGAATCTTCCTTTGGAGTTCGGTGCACTGCAACAGGTCATGGTATGAGCCAGAGGATGAGATCAAGTGTGTGACATCACACTTGAAAAGTAGAGACGCCTGGCGGGACTATCTGGGGTACTTCCCAGTGGAGGATTTCATTGTCAGGCCACTTTTTATGAGGACTATTGAGTTCAGGGTGCGAACCAGGGAGGACAGAGATTTGTGGCTGGCGGGTGCAGATCAGATGGTGGTGTACCAACCACATCGGTGCCAGTGTCAGCTCGGAATACCACGGGGAATTCCAGCTTCATCCCATTATACCGATATGATCATTGTGGGGAAGAACAAGAAGCTTATGAAGAAGGCTAAGAAGACTTGGGAAAGGTATACAGTGAGTAAGAAGGTGGGTCAGACATTGCAGGAGAGTTGGGAAGATATATGGAAGTATGAGGAGTACATTGACACTATTCGCCCTATTTCTTGTGATTTTTAAATGGCTCGTAGAGTGAAATGATGTATTTTTCTCAATTTTAATAAGTGTAACACAAATTAGATGAATAAACAACGAGTCACGTTGTGTTCAATTGTGTTTGAATGGCTTGAGTTGTGTGGAATGGTGCTTGATTTGACTCCAAAGGTGCTGAATTGGCCTCCAATTGAGTGATTTGAGTGTTTAGTGGAAGACTGAATGCGCAGTAGTTGGCATCCACATTGATGGACGCCAAGAAAAGGTAGACGACCAAAGGGTTTCCGCTAACCGTCAGACAAAAGGTAGATGTCCAGATCAATGGCCGCCTAATTCAAAATAGATGTCCACAACAAGGACGTTGACCGAATTTTGAGGTCTGACAGGGGTGCCTCGGGGCGAGATATAGACGTCCATCATGTGGCAGTCAGTAGAAATCAACGGCCAGAATGTAGACGCCAAAATAAATGTAGACGGCGGCCTCATTGACGTTAACTTCAAAAACTCAGCTTTTTACAAACCGATGCCTCTCGGCGCCCTCTTTACTTCCCAAACCGCCGGAGAACGCCCCTTCTTCCCCACTTTCTCTTCCCACACTCTCACTCTCTAATCCTTGATTCATCCTCCACGTCTCTCTCTTTCTTCATTTCTGCCCATCTCTTCTCTGGACTGTACTGAAAATAATGGCGAGAAAATGCATGATGATGAGGACACGGCGCCAACCGAGGGGGGAGGAAGATGAACAGGCGACTGCGGAGGAGAACATGACAGAAGAAGACATGGGGGAGGAGGAGATGGCCACTGTGGCCGGGGTAAGCACGTTGGAGGGGGAATCGGCCGGCGACGGGGGAGATGAGATGGAGGCCAAAGGGGCTCGGAGACGCCCACAGCGGCAAAAGGTAGGCCAAACAGACCCTAACCCCTATGTGGACGCGGAGATGTAAAAGTGGGATAGAAAGGGAAACAGGGGGAAGTCCGTTTGGTTTAACAAGAACTCAACGTCAACATCAGTTGACGTCGGGTTCTTCTTGACGTCCATGGTATTTCCATCTAGATAAACTTAATGGCAATACTCTGGACGTTAACCTTTAAATTTAACGGCCAACCCCCTATCGTTAACTCTGGTTAAACAGCCATGCCCTTGACGCCAATATGTTTAAACGACAATCGATGCTGACGTTGACTATTCTGTGTTTTTGCAGGGCAAAGGCAGAATGAGGAGCCGAGTGACCTGGGACCTATGTTGGGCATGGTACCGGGCGCTACCGGAGGCCCAGCAGACGAGGATTGCCCGAATGGGGTTTGAACATCTTCTGTCGGTGCGCCCATTCCACATGGACGTACCGTACCTAGAGGCGCTCCGGGAGCGGTGGGAGGAGGATTGCAAGGCATTCATCATGCCTTGGGGGCATATGATACCCACATTGGAGGACGTGGCATATCTAACTAGATTGCCGGTTCAGGGAGAGCCGGTAGTAGGACAGGAGAGGAGAGACTACTACGATGACGTAGTGGACCTGCTAGGGCCAGAGTTCGTGGCTAGGAGGAGGAGACCGATCCGGAGCATCATGCTCGGATCGCTGTCGGAGGCAGTTGGGTTGAGAGGGGGGAGGAGAGGACCCCTGGAGACACTGGACAAGTTCTACACTGGAGTGCGAAGGTCGATCCAGTTGGGAGATAGGAGTGAGGAGAGAACGGTCCGGATCTTTGTGTCTTACTTGTTCGGACGGCTCCTATTTGCGACGCAGTCATCACAGATGAACTGCAAGTTCGTGCTCCTACTTCAAGACCTGGAGTAGGCAGGGCGATATGCTTGGGGCGCCGTGATGCTGGGGCATCTCTTCTCACTCCTACCCAGCAGCTCACGGTGTTCTCAGAGCACTGGGGGCTTCACCCCCTTTCTACAGGTACACAATTTTTCTTTCATGCTCATTATTGAATTAAATTGATAAACTGCCTGACTGACATTTCTTCTTCTCTTGCAGATCTGGGGATATACCCGCTTCCCCATGGGACGCGGGGTGCTGAGAGAGGGGAGCCTAGCCATGGTGCCCCTCATGGCTAGGTGGGAGGTGGCACCGGATCCGAGGGTGACGGACCGGCGCACAGAGGACGTGAGGGCTGCACTTGACCACTACCCCCACGACCAGGTAAAAAACTCAACTAACTCTCCTTCTTCCATTCAATTGTTCTTTAAGGTGACTGACCAATGTTCTTTTCTTTGTAGGTTGTTTGGACTCCGTACCTGGGGGAGACGGACGCATCCCACCCAGCGGTGGTGGCGAGTCGACCACTTTTCGACCGCCACCTGCTCCTTTTTTGTCTGGGGACGTGCGAGGTCCTCTACCTAGAGTTAGTGGTACGAACTCTAGGTTGGCACCAGTCGGCCATAGAGGTACCCTCTCTAGGGAGAGAGGGGCACTCCCGCCGACGGTTCTTTGCTGAGGACCGGGACTGGGGGGGAGGAGCACGGTCGCCTACTGAAGAGAGGGCGGAGAGCAGGTGCTCCAGTAGACGGACCTCCAGGACATCTTGGTGTACCTGGAGAGCTATCGGGCGCGCTATGCCGGGCGACTCCGACTTGACCGGCGAGTGGTGAGTGGATTGCAAATTCTAAGCCTTTGTCATTTAACTCGATTGATTCTAACCTTTAAGTGTGAATGATAGTTCCCGGAGTCACAGGCGGTGCACCTCCTCGAGGGGAGGTTGGCAGAGCAGACCGTGGAGATAGAGAGGCGAACCTGACGCAGGCCAGAGCAGAGCGAGCTCAGGCTGTCATAGATTTGGAGTTTTTGAAGAATCGGGTGCTGAAGAAGCGCCGGGAGCAGCAGCGGCAGGCCCAACAAGAGGCAGCAGGGAGGACCAGGTCGGTGTACGGGTCTCTTGATGACATTGTATCATTGGGAGACCCGTCCGTGGTGCGAGGAGGCTACCGCGACCCGAGGCGTCGATGGCGTCGAGACCTCCTCCTCCGGACCGGCGTTGGGAGAGGGAGGAGGAGGAGGTGAGCAGCTCGCGTAGGCAGAGGCCTAGCGAGGGAGAGAGGAGAGAGGAGTGAGTTGTACTACTAGGGGTATGCCCCTGTCATGATATGTATAAAACTTTAACCTTTATAGTGGACTTTTGCAGATTTTGTACTTGTTATGCTTGAATGGTGTGCCTTTGTGCTTTGATTCCTGCATCCACAACACTTAAAGGAAAAAGTTAGTGTAGATCTGTCTTTAGCCCCTTGCCTAAAAGATATACCTTTCTTGAGATCTGGTCAATGGGCTAATTTCTAATTAAAGATAGGAACATAAATAAAACAGCGAAGGGAAATATGCACATGCATTTTTTTTTAATAAGAGGAAAGGTATGTACATGGAAAAACTATATACATCGTGAGACTCTTTCTATCTTTTTGTCTTTTTGTCATTTTCTATTTTGTTTTTTGGATTTTTGGACTCTAAAGCACATATTCATCACAGGTCAAGGTATAAGGTCCTAATAATCTACTTAGCCACATAGGCCATGAGCAAGGAGGATTGTGCATGAAATCCTTGATATTGGAGACTGCCCCTAGCCTTCTTGATATTTTCCACTATGGAGGGTCTTATAAGGTCAAGTTGCCCCTGGAGGGAGAAATTGGAAGAAATAAATAGAAGGTCATGTGAGGATTTGGTTCAAACCATGTTTTGTTTCCAAACCAATATTTCACACTAAAACACTTGGTCAACAATTAGTTTTAGGGGTATTTTTCATTTCATTTCACTTCTGCAGTGGAGGTACGTATTATTTGCTATCTCCTTGATTTGGTCAGCATTTTTCTGGGTACGTACTTTTTGCTACCCTTTTTTGACCTTCTTAGCTTTTTCTTTGCCCCTTTTAGGCTTGATTTATCATTTTGCCCTTTTGTATTTGTTGATTGCCCCTGTTTATGGTGACCTTGTCTCTTAGGTGAGAGTGGGTGGTCCCCTACTCATGGTTTGCCCCTTTTTCCAAACTTGACCGAGTAAGAAGAGAATAGGGTTATATTGACCAAATTAGACCGTCCGAGTGTACTTATAATTTTCCAGCTAAAGAATACTACTTCAACATCGTGTGGTGTGTGAGGGGACCCTACTTTGCTAATGACCAAGTGAAAAGTAGAGTCTCAGAGCCATGACATCGACAAGTGATGAATAACAGACTTGACCGACCGACGGACTAAGAGTAGAACTTTTTGAGGTAGACTGCATTCCAGGGATGAAACAACTCAACTCCCTCGGTGTCACGCCCCGACGCGGAATATCGGAACGCGAGGCAATTGCAAGTAAAGGGTATAGAGCGAGTACTAGACATCAAACCATTGCACAATGAATAATACTAAAGTGAATTCATTTCATTAATAACTTTCCAATGTCTAGTTACAACCACTAATATCAGAGCCAATCTATAAGAGCTAAGCTATAGGGCCCAATTACATTGAAATTAAGCATAAGACTAAACTTCACACCTAACTAGTACAACGCTAAACATAGCAATAGGACACTAGGGTACTCATGACATCACTCCAGGTCGTTCCCGTCCTCTTGAGTGTATGGTTTATCCTCGGTCTCACCTGAGAACACAACGACAAATAACGTAGGGTGAGCGAACATCGCCCAGTAGGACTTAAATCTCAGGCTCAAGCAGGCTTGAAGTAATTAATGCATTAAAGGCAGAGTAACTAATGATAGAATAGGAGAGAGTCAAGTAAAAAATATATAGTAGGACAGTATGTGAACGAAATAGCAAGACTTTCCACTTATAGACTTTCCAAAATAGCACAAGTGTCGAGAATAGCACAATAATAGCAAGATAGCACAAGGACAAGTATAGCAAGATGGCCATAGTACAAATAGCACAACGAGTATAGCATAGCACTTTGTTGTCAATGGACAACGAGAGAACATAGCACTTTTGATTGTCATTTAGATAGTCGAGATAGATAGCACTTGAGTGTAATGCCAAACACTCTGATCATTTAACTCCCATGGGCACTAGCACTTTCGGGTGCACATCCCAGGACCAGATCGAGCCCTTTATAAATATTGCCAGGCATTGGTTATATTGTTTATCTGTAGACAATCAGTCAATGGCCAATATAGAGTACCAAGAAGTAGATGAGAGCACTAGATGAATAGACGAGATAGTAGGGTGAACATGAATAGATGAGCGAGTAGAGTATAGATGAGAGTTAGTGGACCTTGCACATGAAACGTCGAGTAACGAGCGATAGTAACAGTTGCACAACACGCGCACATGGTGTTGGCAGTCAGGCGGAACTCACGACCTTACCACTGGCCATGTTAAGCATAGGTCCAGAGGTCCGGCGTGATTCATGATGAGAGTGAATTTCTAATAGCCGCTTGGACCATATTGATCCCTAAAGGGTTTAATAGGTGTTAGGGTACAACCGGCTCATCGACCATGTGGGAATCCATGGAGAGAGGAGACTTACGGAGGCCTTGAACAAAGACTTACTAGTCTGGCAGAAGGAGTATCCGACGGAGAGTTTGTCCAAGTCAAGAAAGTGTGTATATAGAAACAAGTGCTCAACGTTCTAGAGGAGTTCTAGAACAGTGGAGCGTCGATATCGGCGTTCCCAAAACATCGCGAGAAACAATAGACAAGTATATTTAAAATATAGTAATTTGATTGCATAATTTACCAGATGCATTATGATTATTCCAAAATTATGCCATAATTGGATGGTTCAAAGTGTGGGTAAGTGTCATGAAATTGTAGATAGAAAGGATTATGTGAATGTATTTTAATCATACATAAATGTTTAATTTATAACAAGAGTTATTTTCTGTATGTATGACTGTTAAACAAGCGTACAAACACTGTAGATAATCAAGCATTTGCTGAGAGAGGGGGTTTCTTGCGTAAACCCAGATCGCGACGGGGTCCGGTATATGTCGCGACAGGCCTAGTCAGGTCGGGCAGCAGATCGCGACAACAGGCCCTGTCGTGATCAGATCATGACAGAGGGCACTGTCGCGATGGCCCTTGTGAACGCGGCCTATCGGGCCATCGCGTTCATAGGGTCTGCACCCGAGTTCGACAGGGAAAGGACTTTACATTGGATTGCGGGCCAAAACTTATCCTATTTGACACTGGGCGATTCAGAAAATCACAACTAACTATATAGTCAATGAAAAATCATGAAACTAGTTGCAAAACGACCTAGACATGCATGGGTACTTACAATAAATAGGAATTGGAAAACAATCAGGGTTTAGACATGTTTTAAACACGAGTATGCATGATGAACATGAAACAGTACATAGTTGAGATCAACGATTAAATTCGCAAGATAGGATGAATCAAATTTAGGGCTTTTAGGGGCAAAAGATGCCTAACATGCATCAATTCCTACAGTAAAAATCTCGTGGCATGGGGTTGAGTATACAAGGAGATTAAGAATTAAGAAGAGGGTTCGAGGTCATGTAAGTTGCAGAACATAAAAAATCAAGAACGAAAGATATGCTCGATGAAAAATTATGAAACCAAAGGACTTTTGTTCCTGATAGACGAGACATCCTACAGAAAAAGTTTCATGGTTTATGCTTGTGAGAATGCCTACTTTTGATCATTTTCCTCTTCTAGGGTTAAGAGCTTGAAGAACTCGGGGAAGAACTTGAGAGATCCCTCTTCTCCACGAATTCTCCTTCTCTTTACCTCTCCTCCTGGTCCAGGAACCTCTTGGCACGAGCTAGGGCCGGCCATGAGGGTTTAAGAGAAGTATTTAAGCTTCTCCCTATTCCCTTTCCTAGTTTAAGCCTAACTCCTATTAAATTCCGAATTTCCTATTTTTCTCTCCCCTTTTTAAGCAAGAGATCTCCCATTTGGGTTGGGAGAGAGAGAATTTTGTGGCGAATCAATTGGGGTAGGTTTAGGAATCCAATCCTAATTCAAACTAGCTATTTAATGCATTAAATATCTCTTTTCTATTTTAGTAATATTTTAGTTACAAATTTTGGGTTTTTCTCTATTATTCCCCTTTTTAAAATCTCTATTTTAGCCCACTCATTTCTAATGGGTCAATATAGCAAAAGCCCATTACTCCTTTTCTTTTAATGGGTTTTATTTAATTCTCTCTTATTTGATTTCCTAGTTGATTTAATACATCTTCCTTTTATTTGATTTCCTAATTAAATAATATAAATAATAATAATAAAAATTTCTCCATAAATTTAGGATTGCTACATCCTCCCCCTCTTAAAAAGAATTTGGTCCCCAAATTCATGTGATCATTCAGGAGAGAATGTCTTCCCGAAAAGAGCGGGGTAGTTCCGTCTGATGATTCCTTCTGGTTCCTAGGTTGCTTCTTCCACTCCACGGTTATTCCATAAGACTTTAACCACATGGATGAGACGGTTCCTAAGTTGTTGTATCTTCCGTTTCAGTATCTTGACTGGCTTCTCTTCGTATGTCACATCCTTGTTCAATGTCAACTTCTCATGGCGAATGATGTGCGTGGGGTCGTACACATATTTCCTAAGCATGGAAACATGGAACACATTGTGTACACATGACAAATCCGGTGGCAACACCAGCCGGTACTTCAAAAGGACCGATGAATCTAGGGTTGAGCTTCCCCTTTACACCGAATCTTTGGATGTCGTGAGTAGGTGACACTTTTAGAAATACATGATCACCGACTTGAAATTCCAAGTCTCGCCTTCTTTTGTCGGCATAGCTCTTTTGTCTGGATTGGGCAATCTTGAGCCGATCTCTGATTACCTGAATGTCCTTTGTGGTACGTTGCACCATGTCTAGGCCTAGCCATTGCTGTTCTCCAACCTCATTCCAGCATGCAGGGGATCTACAATTCCTTCCGTAGAGTGCTTCGAACGGTGCCATCTTGTTACTCGCCTGGTAACTGTTGTTATAAGCGAACTCAATAAGAGGTAGGTGCTCATTCGAATAACCTTGAAAATCTATAGTGCAAGCTCTCAACATGTCTTCCACTATTTCGTTGGTTCTATCAGTTTTCCCATCGGTTTGTGGATGGAATGCGGTACTAAAGTTGAGTTTAGTACCCAGTGCACCTTGCAGTCCTTTCCAAAAATGAGATGTAAATCTCGGATCCCGATCCGAAATAATAGATGATGGAATGCCATGTAGTCTTACAATCTCCTTGACATATAAGGCAGCTAGTACCTCCACGGACCATTTACTCTTTATAGGCAAAAAGTGGGCGGATTTGGTTAGTCGGTCCACAATGACCCATATAGCGTTGAGTCCACCACGAGTCTTGGGTAAACCCATGATGAAGTCCATGCCAATTCTTTCCCATTTCCATTCCAAAATATCTAGCGGTCTGAGTACACCGGCAGGGTGCAGGTGTTCCGCTTTTACTTGTTGGCAAGTAAGACAGTGAGCGGCATGTTCAGCTACCTCTCTTTTCATGTTCGGCCACCAAAACGTTCTTTTCATATCTTGATACATTTTGGTTCCTCCTGGATGAATAGTATACCTTGTCTTGTGAGCTTCATCCATTAGTCTTCTCTTTAGCTCTTCATTGTCGGGAACACATGTCCTTCCTTGAAAGACAAGCCTTCCCTCTTCAGTCATTACAAAGTCCGATCTTTCAGTTAGAGTTTCTTTGACGCGAACTAAGAATGGATCATCGTCTTGTTGAGCTTTGATCTCCTCTAGCAGATTAGATTGAATCTTGATATTGGCAACCAAGACTCAATCATCTCTATGTTCGATACTTAAGTCTAACCTTGTGAATTGTTCTAGTAGTTGCATTTTGCCAAGGACTAGACTTCAGACAAATGCTATTGGCTTCCCGCTAAGAACATCAGCCACCGCATTTCCCTTGCCTGGGTGGTATTGGATGTGGAAGTCGAAATCTTTCAAGTATTCCAGCCATCTCCTTTGTCTCATGTTGAGTACCTTCTGAGAGAATAAATACTTCAGACTCTTATGGTCTGAGTAGATAGTGAATTGCTCGCCATATAGATAGTGTCTCCAAATCTTCAAGGGGAAGACCACGGCAGCCAGCTCGAGATCATGTACAGGGTAGTTGACTTCATGTGTCTTCAGTTGTCTTTAAGATTAGGCGATGACCTTCTCCTTTTGCATGAGTACACAACCTAGCCCGATTCCTGAGGCATTGGTGTAGACAGAGAAACCTTCTCCCTCTATTGGCTGAGCGAGAACAGGTGTTGAGGTAAGACACTCTTTGAGGATTTGGAAACTTTTCTCACACTCTTTACTCCAGGAGTATGGATTCTCCTTTCGTGTCAAACGCGTGAGAGGAACGGTGATCTTTGAGAAGTCCTTGATGAACCGCCTGTAATAGCCAGCTAGTCCTAGGAAACTTCTAATTTCAGTGACGTTGGTTGGTCTCTCCCAGTTGAGTACAACTTTAACTTTGGAGGGATCAACGGAGATGCCATCCTTTGAGATGACATGGCCCAAGAAGGATACTTCTTCGAGCCAGAATTCACACTTGCTAAGCTTTGCGTATAGCTTGTTGTCTCGCAAAACTTGTAGTGCTGTCTTCAGGTGTTCTTCATGCTCTTCCTTGGTCTTGGAGTATATGAGGATGTTGTCGATAAAGACGACCATGAACTTGTCGAGGTAGGGCCGATATATGTTGTTCATGAGTTGCATAAAGGCTGCAAGAGCATTGGTTAGCCCAAAAGGCATAACGACGAATTCATAATGTCCATACCTGCTCCTCAAAGCCGTCTTAAAGATATCGTCCTCCTTGATCCTCATTTGGTGGTAGCCAGATCGAAGATCGATCTTGGAGAAATATTGAGCTCCCGATATTTGGTCGAACAGTTCGTCGACTTTGGGCAAAGGGTACTTGTTCTTGATGGTGAGTTGATTGAGTTGTCGATAGTCGATACACAGCCTCATCGATCCATCTTTCTTCTTTACGAATAGCACAGGTGCTCCCCATGGGGAAGTACTTGGTCTGATGAACCCCTTTTCTAGTAGCTCCATCAGTTGCACCTTCAATTCCTTCAGCTCGGCAGGTGACATCCGGTACGGTTGACGCGATACCGGTGCGGCTCCAAGAATCAGCTTAATGGCGAAGTTGACATCTCATTCAGGGGGAATTCCTGGCAGGTCTTCGGGGAATACATCTGGGTAGTCCTGTACTATATGTATGTCTTCTATCTTGGAACCCTTCTTTTCCACTACTACGGCTGCTAGGAAAGCAATACAGCCTTTCCTCATCATGTTGTGGGCTTTTATGGCGGAGACTAGAGACATCCGTCTCTTATGTCTAATCCCAGAGAATGCCAATTTAGGGAAGTCACTAAAGGTAACCTTCCCTTTATTACAGTTGACACTTGCCCCATATGCAGACAACCAGTCGGCTCCTAAAATTACATCATAGCCTTCCATGGGCATACACACCAGGTCGGCCTTTAGGTTATGGTTTCCGATCATTACATCGGCAGAGGCAAAGTATTTGTTCAATTTCTCCTTTTCCCCTACTGGCGTTGTGACAGAGAACTCACAACCCATGGATATAGGTTTTGCATTCACGGTATCAGCAAAGTTTTGAGATATAAATGAATGAGTGGCTCCAGTATCAAATAAAACAAATGTTGATATTGAGAAAACTTGAAGGGTACCTTCTACCACGCCACCCTCCATAGCAGGTCCCTCATCATGCAGGGCTTGCAATCGGCCCTATTTCTTAGGTGCATTAGGGCACCTTTCATTCTCTTTCAGTAGCAGGCACTCGGGGATGCGGTTCTCGCGACTTCCGCAGCGCAGACACGCGCCGGCTTTCCTCCAGCATTCATCAGCCGTATGGCTAGGCTTGTCACAGTGTTTGCAGTGGCTCTTTGTTGGAGTGTTGGGTACGAAAACCTTGGGTTTCCTTTCTTGGCTAGATCCCTCCGTGATGTTGAAGGGACGCTTCTTGCCGTTGTTTGGCTTAGCAGATGACTGACCCGAGGTCACTTCCTTCTTGACGAACTTCCCTTTGATGCGGTCGGTGAAGTCCGTAGCGTCTTCCAACAATTGGGCTTTCTTTACCATCTCGGCATAAGTCTGAATGTCGAGAGGTGCGAGTTGAGTGATGTAGTGGGGCTTAAGGCCGTTTAGAAGCGCTTAGCCTTCATCCTTTCAGTGTTCACTAGATGTACATCATAGCGTGCCAGTCTAGAGAAACTGGGCTTCATATTTGGCCACAGTCAAGCTCCCTGTTTAAGAGCAGCGAATTCCGCAGCCTTCTTTTCTTGAACATGCTCAAAGAAGTATTTGAAGTTGAACGCTTCTTTAAACTCGTTCCAGGTGAATTGCCCATTCTCTCTAGTAGCTTCCACTGACTCCCACCAAGCGCAGGCGTCCTTCTCCAGTTGGTACGCAGCCAGTAGCAGCTTGTCTCCTGCTGCACATTGCATGACACAAAAAATTCTTTCCGTCTCTTGGAGCCAGTGCTCAGCTTCATCCGGATCCGTGGATCCGCAGAACCTAGGTGGGTTCAGACTTCTGAAGTTGCGATGCAGGTCGCCTGCACCACGATTGCCACCTCCTTGAGTAGCTTCCACAATGGCGCGTGTCAGTTCTTGGATGGTTTGTTGCATGCCCCTCATTTGAGCACGTTCGGCCGTCATCTTGATTGCTTAGTTCCTACAAAATAACTTCTTGTCATGATATTGATGTGGAATTTAATTTGTGCATGTGTGAGTTTATTTTAGCTAGTTACCCTTGGCTCTAACCTCAACTCACATAGGTGGATAATGGACTCTAGTCGAGGCAGGTTAACCTAGATCATCCTATACTTAAGAATAACCTAGGCTCTGATACCACAAAACTGTCATGCCCCGACGCGGAATATCGGAATGCGAGGCAGTTGCAAGTAAAGGGTATAGAGCGAGTACTAGACATCAAACCATTGCACAGTGAATAATACTAAAGCGAATTCATTTCATTAATAACTTTCCAATGTCTAGTTACAACCACTAATATCAGAGCCAATCTATAAGAGCCAATCTATAGGGCCCAATTACATTGAAATTAAGCAAAAGACTAAACTTCACACCTAACTACTACAACGCTAAACATAGCAATAGGACACTAGGGTACTCATGACATCACTCTAGGTCGTTCCCGTCCTCTTGAGTGTATGGTTCATCCTTAGTCTCACCTGAGAACACAACGACAAATAACACAGGGTAAGCGAACATCGCCCAGTAGGACTTAAATCTCAGGCTCAAGCAGGCTTTAAGTAATTAATGCATTAAAGGCAGAGTAACTAATGATAGAACAGGAGAGAGTCAAGTAAAAAAAATATAGCAAGACAGTACGTGAACGAAATAGCAAGACTTTACAAATATAGACTTTCCAAAATAGCACAAGTGTCGGGAATAGCACAATAATAGCAAGATAGCACAAGGTCAAGTATAGTAAGATGGCCATAGTACAAATAGCACAACGAGTATAGCATAGCACAATGAGTATAGCATAGCACTTTGTTGTCAATGGACAACGAGAGAACATAGCACTTTTGATTGTCATTTTGATAGTCGAGATATATAGCACTTGAGTGTAATGCCAAACACTCTGATCATTTAACTCCCATGGGTACTAGCACTTTCGGGCGCACATCCCAGGACCAGATCGGGCCCTTTATATATATTGCCAGGCATTAGTTATATTGTTTATCTGTAGACAATCAGTCAATGGCCAATATAGAGTACCAAGAAGTAGATGAGAGCACTAGATGAATAGACAAGATAGTAGGGTGAACATGAATAGATGAGCGAGTAGAGTATAGATGAGAGTTAGTGGACCTTGCACATGAAAGTCGAGTAACGAGCGATAGTAACAGTTGCACAACACGCGCACATGGTGTTGGCAGTCAGGCAGAACTCACGACCTTACCACTGGCCATGTTAAGCACAGGTCCAGAGGTCCGGTGTGATTCATGACGAGAGTGAATTTCTAATAGCCGCTTGGACCATATTGATCCCTAAAGGGTGTAATAGGTGTTAAGGTACAACTGGCTCGTCGACCATGTGGGAATCCATGGACAGAGGAGACTTACGGAGGCCTTGAACAAAAACTTACTAGTCCGGAAGAAGGAGTATCCGACGGAGAGATTGTCCAAGTCAAGAAAGTGTGTATATAGAAACAAGTGCTCGACGTTCTAGAGGAGTTCTAGAACAGTGGAGCGTCAATATCGACGTTCCCAAAACATCACGAGAAACAATAGACAAGTATATTTAAAATATGGTAATTTGATTGCATATTTACCAGATGTATTATGAATATTCCAAAATTACGCCATAATTGGATGGTTCAAAGTGTGTGTAAGTGTCATGAAATTGTAGATAGAAAGGATCATGTGCATGTATTTTAATCATACATAAATGTTTAATTTATAACAAGAGTTATTTTCTGTATGTATGACTGTTAAACAAGCGTACAAACACTGTAGATAATCAAGCATTTACTGAGACAGGGGGTTTCTTACGTAAACCCAGATCGCGACGGGGTCTGGTACAGGTCGCGACAGGCCTAGTCAGGTCGGGCAGCAGATCGCGACGACAGGCCCTGTCGCGATTAGATCACGACAGAGGGCACTATCGCGACGGCCCTTGTGAACGCAGCCTATCGGGCCATCGCGTTCACAGGGTCTGCGCTTGAGTCCGATAGGGAAAGGACTTTACATTGGATTGCGAGCCAGAACTTACCCTATTTGACACCGGGTGATTCAGAAAATCACACTAACTGTATAGTGAATGAAAAATCATGAAACTAGTTGCAAAATGACCTAGACATGCATGGGTACTTACAATAAATAGGAATTGGAAAATAATCAGGGTTTAGACATGTTTTAAACACGAGTATGCATGATGAACATGAAACAGTACATAGTTGAGATCAACGATTAAATTCGCAAGATAGGATGAATCAAATTTAGGGCTTTTAGAGGCAAAAGATGCCTAACATGCATTAGTTCCTACAGTAAAAATCTCGTGGCATGGGGTTGAGTATACAAGGAGATCAAAAATTAAGAAGAGGGTCGGGGTCATGTAAGTTGTAGAACATGAAAAATCAAGACGAAAGATATGCTCGATGGAAAATTATGAAACCAAAGGGCTTTTGTTCCTGATAGACGAGACATCCTACAGAAAACGTTTCATGGTTTATGCTTGTGAGAATGCCTACCTTTGATCGTTTTCCTCTTCTAGGGTTAAGAGCTTGAAGAACTCGGGGAAGAACTTGAGAGATCCCTCTTCTCCACGAATTCTCCTCCTAGTCCAGGAACCTCTTGGTATGAGCTAGGGCCGACCATGAGGGTTAAGAGAAGTATTTAAGCTTCTCCCTATTCCCTTTCCTAGTTTAAGCCTAACTCCTATTAAATTCTGAATTTCCTATTTTCCTCTCCCCTTTTTAAGCAAGAGATCTCCCATTTGGGTTAGGAGAGAGGGAATTTCATGGCCAATCAATTGGGGTAGGTTTAGTAATCCAATCCTAATTCAAACTAGCTATTTAATGCATTAAATATCTCTTTTCTATTTTAGTAATATTTTAGTTACAAATTTTGGGTTTTCTCTATTATTCCACTTTTTAAAATCTCTATTTTAGCCCACTCATTTCTAATGGGTCAATATAGCAAAGCCCATTACTCCTTTTCTTTTAATGGGTTTTATTTAATTCTCATTTATTTGATTTACTAGTTGATTTAATACATCTTCTTTTTATTTGATTTTCTAATTAAATAATATAATAAAAATTTCCCCCCCATAAATTTAGGATTGCTACACTCGGCGTCCACTAACCTATAAGCGTTTCCCGAGTATGCTTCTTTGACAACGAATGGACCTTCCCAATTTTCTTGCAATTTACTCCTGGGACCTGGTGCCTTAATGATTTTTCGCTTTAGGACCAATTCACCCACTTCAAAATTTCTCTCAAGCACTCTTTTGGCATAAAAATGTGCAATTCTTTGGCGGTAAACTTGCGCATGGTTAGCCGCTATCATTCGCCTTTCATCTAAGAGTTCAAGTTGTGCTAACAAGGCCTCCCGACGTTGATCGGGGTCAAGCTCAGAATCTAATTGAACTCGAAGCGAAGGGACGAAGATCTCATATGGGAGTATCGCATCTGATCCATATGTCAAAGCATAGGGGGTTTGCCACGTAGGAGTTCGGATCGAGGTGCGATAAGCCCAAAGAGCATCAACTAAGCGGTCTGGCCAGTCAGCATTGTTATGAGATTTGCAAGTTTTCTTTATGATTTTGATGAGAGTTTTATTAGTGGCTTCCGCTTGTCCATTACCTTGTGGATAATATGGCGATGAATGATGCAAATTAATGCCATATTTACCACACATGTCACGAAGCTCCTGTGATGTGAATTGAGGTCCATTGTCGGTGACAATGTCCCGGGGCATGCCAAATCTTGCAAGAATGTTGCGCTTGATGAACTTGACGATTGTTGAAGCTTTGACTTCTATGAATGTTTTCGCTTCAGCCCACTTTGTGAAGTATTCGGTGGTGGTCAAAATGAAGGACTTCTTACGGATTTCTCCGGTTCTGTCTGCGAGAGGACCGACCACGTCGAATGCCCATATGGCGAAAGACCATGGGGTAATGAGAGGGTGAGGAGAAGAGGAAGGAGCATGAATTTTGTCACCGTGCAATTGACATTTAGCACAGTGACGGACAAAGTGATGACAATCCTCTTCCATGGTAGGCCAGTAATAGTGTCTTAGCAATTTTTGGGCAATTGCTCTACCATTGACATGGCCACCACATTCACTGGAGTGAGCGGCTTCAACAATGCTTTGAGATTCGATCTCATCAAGGCAATGAAGATAAACCCCACTGAGAGATTTCTTGTAGAGGACGCCACCTATGATCTTATAACGCTCTGAGATGTGGCAAATGGCCTGTCTATCGGCAGAGGTGGCATAATCAGGGAAGGATCCATCTTTAAGAAAGTTTTTGATGTCAAAATACCAAGGATGGCCATCATCGAGGTCGATTTCTGGCTCTTTTGAGAGTGCATGGACTCGAGGAGAGGGAGACTTGAGTTGAGAAAACCAAGGATCAACATGAGAAGGGACTCTTAACCTTTGGACAGAGACAGTTTCAGAAGACCTCCCTAACAGAATAGGGATGGAAGAAGCTAGGGAGGCGAGTGAATCTACTAAGATGTTTTGAGCCCTAGGAGTGTGGACTAGGGTGAGCTTCCTAAACTGCCAGACAACTTTTCCTACCAATTCTTGGTATGGTTTCAACTTGGGATCCCAGGTCTGATACTTGCTGAGGGACTGCCGGAGTATCAATTGCAAATCTCCAATAATCCTCAATTCCTTCACTCTGAGCAACAATGCCATTTTTAGCCCAACTAAGAGTGCCTCATACTCGGCCACATTGTTCGTGGCACGGAAGGTTAATTGATAGGCGTGCGGAATGACTACCTCTTTTGGTGTGAGGAGAACTTCCCCTATTCCACACCCTTTAGAATTGAGAGCTCCATCGAAGTAAAGTATCCATGAAGGTTCACCATCGATAATGGCTCCTAACTCTTCATCCAAAAAACTTTCATCGACAGGAGAATATGAAGGTAAGGGGTGGTGGGCCAAATGCTCGACAATAGCATGCCCCTTGATTGACTTTTGGTAGACATAGATGATATCAAATTGATTAAGGAAGCTTTGCCACATTATCAACTGCTCAGTCAGGATGGGCTTCTCAAGCATGTACCGAATTGGGTCCATACGCGCCAGAAGTTTCACCTCATGAGCTAGGAAATAGTGCTTCAGCTTCTGGGCAACCCAGACGATGGCCGCACATGTTCTTTCCGTGGTAGTGTACTTTTTCTCGGCCTCATTGAACAGCTTGGATAGATAGTACACCGCTCTCTCCTTCTTCTCGTCGTCATATTGGGCCAAAACTGCTCCAGTTGAATCTTCCGTGGTCCATACATAGAGCAATAAAGGTCGACCGGGGACCAGAGGAGCAAGAACAGGGGGATTGAATAAATAACTCTTCAACTCTTCAAAGGCCTTTTGACACTTATCGTTCCAATCAAACTTAGCCTCTCCTCTAAGCATCTCGTAGAAGGGTTTACAACGGATTGAATGCTGAGATATAAACCTCCTAATAAACTGAAGTCTGCCAATTAGCCATCTAACTTCTCTGATATTCTTAGGAGGAGGCATGTCGATTATTTCTTTGTCCTTGTTGGGGTCAATCTCGATTCCCAGCTTGCTAACTATGAACCCAAGCAATTTCCCAGAAGATACTCCAAAGACACACTTCTTGGGGTTCATTTTGAGCTTATGTTCTCTAGACTGTTGGAGAACTGCCCAGAGGACCTCAGCGTGGCCATGTGGAGTCTTTGATTTAACCAAGACATCATCCACATAGACCTCCATGTGCACATGCATCATGTCGTAAAAAATTGCCATCATTGCCCTTTGATAAGTTGCTCCCGCATTCTTCAATCCGAAGGGCATCACAACATAACAATAGGTCCCCCAAGGCGTTGTGAAAGAAGTTTTCCTGGTCTTCCTCCGCCAGACGGATCTGGTTATACCCAGAGAAACCATACATGAATGACAACATCTCAAAGCTGGCAGTATTGTCCACTAGGACATCTATGTGTGGAAGAGGGAAATCGTCCTTTGGGTAAGAACGATTAAGGTCATGGAAATCTATACAAATCCTAACCTTACCATCCTTCTTCATCACATGAACGATATTAGATACCCATTGTGGATAAAGCACAACCCTAATGAATTTAGCTTTATGCAATTTGTCAACCTCCTCTTTGATCTTGAGTGCAAGTTTGGGATGTAGCCTCCTCAGTTTTTGTTTGACGGCTTTTGCATCAGCTTTTAAGACTAACCGGTGCTCGACCAAAGAGGTGTCAAGTCCCGGCATGTCCTCGTAGGACCAAGCAAAACCATCGGAGAACTCTTTAAGGATAGCTACAAGGGCTTCTTCTTCTTCAACACTCAAGTTGGCACTGATCAAAACTACCTTCGGAGATTCTTCGGTGCCAAGATTGACCTCTTTACTTAGCTCATCCACGGCCATGGTTGGCTCATCAAATCTCTTTGTGCCATCCACATAGGAGCTCACTGGGTCCTCTTCTTCTGACCCAAGATCTCCCGGCTCACCCTTCTCATCGAAATCTAGCAGATAGACTCCTAAACCATCCTCTACAGAGCCACCTTCTTCAAAATCAACCTCTACGAGGGCATGCTCCTCAAGAAACTCCGGGACTTGAGTCAATTTAGCACACCTCTTAGCCAAGGCTATGACATAACGAGCAGGAACTTGCCTGCCCTTCTCTTTACGAACACATGGCTGAGAGGAACTAGACTCTTATACACCTATACCTGACTCTAGACTTGATTCTAAGCCTGAATCTAAACTACTATGTACAGGATTGCTATGTACAGGGGAAGTGCCCCTAGGCGGGCGAGAGTGAGAGTCTAGGTTGGAAAGCATCGGCCCTGGCCGAACGGAAAAGATTCCAAAGAGGAAGGGTGCTCGACGGAGACCTCGCATTCCCACCTTTGAGAATTGGCATTTTTGTTTTTTGGGAGTCAAGGCTCAAAACCATGAGTTGCTGACTCAAGGTTGCCCCGACAGGCCAGGTGAGGAATGGAGAAAGAACAGGCGGAGAAAGAAGGGAGTAAGAAGGGGACGGAGAGAGACAGTTGGGAGATTGTGAAATAGATGAAGGGGATGAGGAGAGAGATGGAGAGTCATAACCAAAGAGAGAAAGAAGGCCAAAGTCCTCGCAGACTTCTTGAAAATCAGCAGCTTCCTCCTCTTCTTCGCTCTCGGGGTCGGACAACTCTTCTATTACGGGCTCGCGAGTTCCTGGTTGGAGGGGTCCCTGAATGAAGTGATCCTTCAGGGTCCAAGTAAGAGGTTGATAGGGGATAAATGGATCCGGGTGAACCGGGTCTGGATGAAATCCTAGACCAGCCCTATCTAACAACCTTCTTGTTTGAACACTACGGATAGGACCCTGCTCGTTCCTACCTAACCCTCGGCCATGAATATAGCCGACCTTAGCCATTACTTCCCAACCTTTCCCTTGGGGACATGGGACATGCTCGAATCCTTCATTCACCATGGGAGGTTGGTTCAAATCAAGGGGAGAAGGGAGATCAAAGATGGACATGACTGGTTTCTTCCCCTTGTCCGGAATGAAAAGGTGCGGCATCTGCTCCGAAGTGATAGAATTGAGAGTTTCCAAGGTTGGAATGCTCTTGATTTTGATAACCCGCCCATTAAATGGAAATTTGAAACATTGGTGGGCAGTGGAAGGGACCCCTAAAGTTTGTTCTAACCAGGGACGACCAAGAATGGCCTTATAGGCCGGATCGACATCGAGGACTAGAAACTCAGAAATCATGGTAACGGGTCCGACCTCCAATTGAAGAGCAATCTTACCCTTGGAAACCCTCTTGGAGTTGTCATAGGCAGCAATGGTGGAGCAGATTTTGTCCAGATTATCCTCCCCCAAACCCAATTGCTTGAGGGTCTTCATCGGACATACATTAATGGATGCTCCGATGTCGATAAGGGTGGAGTCTACTGAAACCCCGTTAAGGGTGATAATAAGATAGAGAGGAAGTGAACGACACTCGGGGGCCGCAAGATCTTTATCCGAGAAAGAGATTGAGGGTCCTTGGTAAGAGAGAGGATAGCATTGGTGACCCCACTGGGAGGAAGGTCATCATTGACCATGATTTTCTGGAGGAATTGGAGGATTGTGGACTGATGAGACGGTGATCTCTAAATCAATTCCAAAATAGACACCCTTGCGGGGGTCTTATCCAAGTGTTGCAGAATGTCATATTCGGTGCCGGCAGGGGGTAGAGGTCCATTATCCTCCTCATCTTGAGATGGCCGCGGGAGAGGAGGAACAATCTGGTTCCTGAGTGTAACATGAACGTCTTCCTGGGACCTAGGAAGGATGAGTTGGAGAGGTCTGGTTCCATGGGTAGACGACTCATAGGCAAGGGGAGTGGGAACGAAAGGGTAGGCTTCCTGATGTGCGGGTCGTATGAGAACTAAGGGCCGCTCCTCTAAAATGGCATCTATGGTGGTGGAGGGCTCTTCGAACTCTACAGAGGGATATGAGTACCATTTCTCAAAACCTTCTACCCCCCATCGTTGTTCTCTCCTCATTACCCGAGGTTCTGAATGTGTCATGGTATGGACATTTTTCTGGGACTTAGAGGAGGAAGGATTGTTGCTTTGGTGGTTGGGGAGAGGGTTTTGGACAATACCAAGGTCCCTTTTGGTATACCTAGACTTGGCTATGGCCACCTTGATGTCCTCCCAATTTATCCTACCTTGATCGTTCATGTCATACACCCAGTCACGGAAGGTGAAACAGTTGTGGAGCTCGTGACCATGGGTCCTATGATAAGGATAGTATTTTGAGGTATCCATCCTCGGATTGACGCTTTCCCTTTGTGGGGGGAGTCGGATAGTGTCACAAGACATGATGGCAAAGAATATGTCCTCGAGGGTCTCAGGGAGAGGAGGGTAATGAGACCTTTTGGGACCCAGACGAGTATAACCGGAAGGAGGAGGAACAGCGGAATAAGGCTTCGAGGGATGTGACGGGAATTGGTGAGGATTGGAAGGAGGGTTGGAGGACTTGTTAGGAGGCCTCAGCGGCTGACTGCAAGCACTAACAGACTCGTTGACGGTCACCCCATCGGTGGTAGGTGCTGCAGAAGCCTTACGTCCCTTGGGCTTCCCTTCAAAGAATGGTGGGAGAGAGGAGTCCTTGATCTGGTTCTGGATCACCCTAGCTCGATTATAAAGATGTGCAAAGGAGGGAAACTCACTAAGCATCAATATGGATTTGAGCTAAAAAGTGGTGTTGTTGACAATCATGATGATGGCTTGAGACTCCGGGATGGTGACATCGGCTCTCGAAGCCATGGATCTCCAACGGTTGGCAAAAGTGACAAAGTCTTCATCCGGCCTCATCTTTTCCTCCACCAAGTCGGAAAGTGTAGGGACTTGAGTGGCCATGTAGGAGAAATGGGAGATGAAGCGTTCAGAAACTATGTCAAAATTGATAAGATCTGATGCAGGTAAGGAGGTGAACCACCTCAAAGCTTCCCCTTCTAACGATTGTTGGAAGAGGTGAAATAAGAGAACCTGATCGTACAGCCACCGATGGGAATCCATGGTAAAGCCAGCAAGGTGGTATTGAGGATCGGAGGTTCCGTCATACATGCAGTATTTCGGAGCCTTGAAACTCGGAGGGAAGTAGGCATTGGGAAGCTTGCTGTAGTTCTGGAGAGAGTGAGGCTTGGAGAGGGGCAAAGACTCAGCCAAGAGTCTCCTAACAAGACCTTCCATCTCCGACCGGGAGACAGATTTAGATTGAGCAGATGGAGTGGGTTGAACATAAGGTGGATAGATGGATGGAGGGGTTGGAGCGGGAGTAGGTAGCGGAGTAGGAGGAGAAATAGGAGTGGAGATGAGGATAGGGGAGATAGAAATCCGGGAAGGAGTGACAGGCCTAGGAGCAGGCTTAGATGAGGAAGCATAGAAAGGAGAAGGGGATGGAGAGGAAGGAGAGGCCGCTGCTCGGACAGTATGCTTAGAAAGCATTGAAATGATGTCCTCGGGACGAATAGCGGGAGAGGAGCTTGCAGAATTCGGGGTCTTCCTGAACATCTTGTGCATATGTGGGGTTGACCCTTAGACTCACACTCTCCTCATTATCATCTTGAGAAGAGGATTGGACAGACTCTTCAGGCTGGATGTTAGAATTCAGCATTCCGACAAATTCACGATTGAGATTAACATTGATATCATCATCATACTCAAATGCCGGATTGTTAGACAAGTTGCAAAAGTTCAACCAAGAGTCCATTTAACTACACAACCTACTGATTTTAAGATGATTTAGTTGATTAATTACACTATTGTTAGGAGAAAAGTGGATTTCTACCAAACAATGTGATCAAACAACGTCCCAAAATTTTTAGAACTTGAAGTTGTGTGTTACTTAAGCTTTTAAAGGTGGTTCTCTCGATCCTCACTCGAAGCCGGGTGAATAGGCAAACTAATTGGGAGGGTAAAGGTTCTCCTGTCCCGTACCATGAGGGAATCCACAGAATTTAGGGACTTATAGAGTTCCCCTTGGAACCAACCCGATTTACCCGGGAGGGAACCCCCGAGTAAAAGGTTGTAAACCAAGGAGGGGCTATCCTAGAACGTGTGGGGAGGCTAGAATAGAGAAGAAGAAGACCCCCTCGTGACTGAGGACCGTCAGAGCACAAGTAGGAAGCAAACAAAAAAGAAAATCAAACAAAACAGGCCAAAAAACATGCTTCTGGGAAATAAACGGCAACACCATGGACGTTCAGTTCATCAAAAACATGTAAACGACATGATCGAATGATGTGGATAATGAGTAAACGGCAAACTATGTGGACGCTAAACAGAACTAAACGGTAGGAAACGTGGACGCTTACCTGGGTAGACTGCAGAATCGCTTGTCGTTTATCTGGATGCAGACTGAGACCGAGGCATCACTGTTTGTCCCATCGCGATCGCCAGAAAAGAGCTTGTAGATGAATCGTTCGCCACACTCCGGTCACTGTGGGATCCTCTGGTCATTCACGAACGCCGCCGCTCCCTCGTTGGCGATGAAGGGTTGCTGGTTGACCTCGTTGACTCCCCAGTTGACCAAGTTGACTGAGGGAAAATAAAGAGAACCACAAAGGAAAGGGAGATGTTGCGATCGCCAAGGCCTTACTTGTGCCCAAGGAGGTGTTGTGATCACGTTGGTGCAGTAACCTCATGTAGCGGTGAATTGTGGGACTCCAACTTCTCCTTCTTCGGCCGGCCAAAGAACGAGAGCTCCACGGTCTTGTCCAAGTGTTCCTGCCACAAAAGAAAGACTCTATTAGACTCTAAGGAGTGCAGTGAATGTTCAAAACGAAAGGAAATGGTCCAAAAGGAGAGTCTCGTACCAGTTACGGGCTTGAGAAGAGGGGTGGCCAAGTGTTATGACCACCCTTCTTCCCTCCATTTATTGGTTGGGAAACCTCTTTTTAGGTGTGTAGGAAGGTGCCCTACGTGCCTAGGGTGTGTATGTGAGTGTGTGAAGCATGTAAAGACTAAGGAGAGAGAAAGAGAAGAGGAGGAGAAGAAGGGAGATGATCCTCCTTGTTTGGCATTGTTGACTCCTTGCCGGGCTCCTCCAGCTTGGGATGAAGCCTCCTAGACATCCCAAATGATGAGAGGAAGAGAGGAGACAAGGGTTGGAAGTTTAGGTGGATTTTCTCTCTCTTCTCTTCAAGTGGCAAAGTGTGGACGTCCAGCCTCTCTCCCCCCATGTATTTAGCAGGCCAGAGAGTGAGTTAAATAGGCAGTGGGGGTCGGAGTTCAGAGCCTTGGATGCTCAAGTGTGAAGAAACACACTTGCACACTTGGCAATCCATGTGCTTATACTCCAACCAATGAGGAGAGGCCAAGTAGGATTTTTACTGGGTCAATGGGGTGCCAAGGTGGCCCATATACCCGTTGGGAACGGCTATATGCGTTGCATGGCTGAGAGAATGGCGCAAGTGGGTTGGAATCTCGGGCAGTTGCACAGACCAGGTAAAACCAGGTTGACGTCAAACGATGATGCCGCCAACCCCATGCAGGAGTCAACATCGGTGGACGCCAACAGTAGTCAGCGTCCAGGGGGATTGCCGCCAACATGAAGTCAGCGGCAGTCGATGCTGCCATCTACATGGGATCCGAGGCAAGTCAACAAATGGTCAAATGGGCCTTATTGGGCCATGGAACCATGCAGAGATGGGCCAAATCTCACGTCTACAAATAGTTGATTGACGACAACCGATATTGACGTTTACATACCATCGCATTAAACCGAAAAAATAGATATTAGAAGGTCATAAGGACTCTTCCTTCTCCTTCCTCCATCCTTCCCTTCCTCAACTCCAAACCAGACAGCTCCTTGGATGACCTGCAGCAGCAAAAATGGCCTCCTCATCGACCAGAATGTCCACGAGCGTGAACCCGGGGATTTTAAGCGAGGTGCCGGGGCATTTGAGCACCCGCCTGACCAACGGGGAGGTAAGCAACGCCTATTTATGCTCTTCTTCATGCTGAAAACGCCCCAAACTCTCTCTCACAGCACTCCCTGGATGTGCAGGAGATACCTGCCTTCCCAAGCCAAGGCCAGGTGCGGGCCTTCTCCTGGCTGGTTAACCTGATGAACGCGATCATCCTGGACATGAGGAGCTTCATTGGAGCATGGCATCTAAGCTTCATGGTGGTGCTGGCGAAGAACATGAAGGAGATGCGGTGGGGATTTGATGCACTGGGGCGCTCGTGGAGCGGTGGCATCCACACACGCACACGTTTGTGTTCCATGGATTTGAGGCGAGCGTGTTGTTGGAGAAACTGGAACTGTTCTTAGGGTGGAGGCGGTGACTGGAGTACAACGTGACGACCCCTCTCCTCCCGTGGGAAGAGATCCTGGCGGATATCGTACGGGAGAAGAAGGAGGTGCTGAGGATGACGAACAAGCATAGGATCTTCCTGGACCAGCTAGCCTGGTCGTTGATCCAACATGCGAAGGAGATTGGAGGATAGAGAGCGACCAGGGGATTGACACTCTGCTTGGCTGGTGTGTTTTTGTTCCCCACTAGCGGCGACTTCCTCCTGTATGAGCGTGTGGGGATCCTGTCTCTGCTATGGCATGGGCAGTCACTTGCCCCTGCAGTGCTAGCACACCTTTACAGCTCCCTGACCACGATGAGCTTAGGCGGATACACATGCGGGAGCTTGTTCCTGCTTCAGGTATGGATGGAAGCTCATTTAAAGTTTGATTTCGCTGAGAAGCAATCTACCCCTTCCAGAATTTTCCTTCGCAGTTCAGTGCACTGCAGCAGGGCCTGGTATGAGCCAGAGGATGAAATCAAGTGTGTGATAGCACACTTGAAGAGCAGGGATGCCTGGCGAGATTACTTAGGCTACTTCCTAGTGGAGGATTTTATTGTCAGGCCACTGTTCATGAGGACAATTGAGTTCAGGGTTCGCACCAGGGAGGACAAAGATCTGTGGTTGGTTGGGGCTGATCAGATGGTGGTGTACCATCCACACCGGTGCCAGTGTCAGCTCAGAATACTACGGGGAATTCCAGCTTCATCCTACTGCACCGATAGGATTATCTCCGGAAGGAATGAGAAGCTTATGAAGAAAGCAAAGAAGACTTGGGAAAAATACACAGTGAGCAAGAAAGTGAGACAAGCACTGCAGGAGAATTGAGTAGACATCTGGAAATATGAGGAATACATTGACATAATTCGCCCTATTTCTTGTGATTTCTTTATGGCTCGTAGAGCAAAGTGATGTACTTTTTCAATTCCAATAAGTGTAACACAAAATTTGATGAATAAACAATGAATAGGTTTGTGTTGAATGTGTTGATTGACTTGAATTGTGTGGAATGGACCCAATGGAGTGTCAAATTGCCTTCAATTGAGTGGATTGAGTGTTGGATTGAGGGGCCTGTGAAGATTAAGTGCGCAGGGGTTGGCGTCCACATCGATGGATGCCAAAGCCAGGTAGGCGGCCACCCTTAGACCGTTAACCTCCATACAGAAGATAGACGGCCAGCTAGATGGCCTTTAACAGAAAAGTGGACGTCCCCCAAGCTGTCGTCCAATGGAGTACATACTACTGACGTTAATAGGGTATCAACGACCACCCCTTTGTCGTCAAATTTAAAACGCAGCTTTACCTTCCCGAGGCCTATTCCTGCTCCTCTTTTCACCTTCATTCGAACCGCCGGAGAGCTTTTCCTTTTTTTCCTCTACCCTTGCCTTCACACTCTCTTTTCTTACTCTTTCATATTTCTCTTGATCTTTAAAACTTCAACTCCCCCCTTGAATTTCTTCAACTTCCTTCTTCGGGACTTGACTTGAACTGACCGAATGACAAGGGGAAAGAAAACCGTCCTCCGCGATCGCCCTCGTTGGATGGAGGTGGAGGAAGAGGAGACGACGACGAGTTCGGCAGCGGAGGAGGCCGAAGCAGTGGAGGATGCCGATGACAGCGCGTCGGAGGGGGATGACCCCGCTGATGACGGCGGAGGAGAGGGGGAAGAAACGGAGGCCGAAGCACCCCGGAGATCCTCACGCCGACCTAAGGTAGGTGTTCAGACTAACCCTAATCCCTGTGGATGTGAATGCGAAGTGGAATAGGAGGGGAAATAGGGGAGAGTCCGTCGGGTTGAACAGGAACTTGACGTCAACATTCGTTGACGTCGGGCTCCTCTTGACGGCCAGACCATTGCCATTAATAAGAACTTGACATCAAGGTCGGGACGTTAACTGTTGAACTGGACGGCCAAACCCCTGCCGTTTACTCTGCCTCAATGGCCACAACCTTAATGCCTATTACATGTAAACGACATCATGGTTTCCATCAACATATTCTTAATGGCCATCAATGTTGACGTTAATTTTTCTCTATTTTCTATGCAGGGAAAGGGTAGGATGAGGAGCCGGGTGACGTGGGATTTGTGTTGGGCTTGGTATCGGGCACTACCGGAGGCCCAGTAGATGAGGATTGCACGGATGGGGTTCGGCCACCTCCTGGCGGTGCGCTCGTTCCATGTGGATGTCCCGTACCTCGAGGCGTTGAGGGAGAGATGGGAGGAGGATTGCAAGGCATTCATAATGCCTTGAGGACACATGATACCCACATTGGAGGATGTGGCATATCTGACAGGGCTACCGGTTCAGGGAGAGCCAGTAGTGGGACACGAGAGGAGAGACTACCACGAGGACGTGGTGGAGCTGTTGGGGCCATAGTTTGTGGCCGGGAGGAGAAGACCGATCCGGAGCATTCTTCTCGGATCACTATCAGAGGCGGTAGGACTGAGGGGAGGGAGGAGAGGCCCCCTGGAGACCCTTGAGAAGTTCAGCACCGGGGTCCGGAGGTCAATCTAGTTGGGGGACCAGAGCGAGGAGAGGTCAGCCCGGATCTTCGTGGCTTACCTTTTTGGACGGCTCCTCTTCCCGACACAGTCATCCCAGATGAACTGCAAGTTCGTGCTGCTTCTACGAGACTTGGAGCAGGCAGGACGATATGCATGGGGCGCCACGATGCTGGGACACCTCTTCTCACTTCTCCCCAGCAGCTCGCGGCGTTCTCAGAGCACGGGGGGATCACACCCTTTCTCTACAGGTATGCAACTTTCATTAATGCTATCATTAAATAAATTGATAATTGCCTGACTGACATGCTTTGCAGATCTGGGGTATACCCTCTTCCCCATGGGGGCGGGGTGTAGAGAGAGGGGAGCCAGGCCATGGTCCCCCTCATGGCTAGGTGGGAGGTGGTGCCCGATCCAAGGGTGATGGATCGGCGCGTCGAGGACATACGAGCTGGGCTTGATCTCTACCCCCATGACCAGGTATGAATCTCAACTAGCACTCCTTCTTTCTTGCTTTCAACTTCCATTTGATGTGACTGACCAATTTTCTCCTTTCTTACAGGTGGTTTGGACTCCCTACCAGGGTGAGACAGACGTGTCCCACCCAGCGGTGGCGGCGGGCTGTCCACTCTTCGACCGCCACCTCTTGCTACTCTGCCTGGGGATGTGCGAGCCCCTCTACCTAGAGCTAGTGGTACGCACCTTGTGTTGGCACCAGCCGGCTCTAGAGGTACCCTCTCTAGGGAGAGAGGGGCACTCTCGGTGACGGTTCTTCGTCGAGGACCGTGACTGGGGGGAGGAGCACGGGAGCACAGTTGAGTACTGGCGAGGCGGAGGGGAGTGGATCCTCTGCAGACAGACCTCCAGGACAGCTAGGCGTACCTGGAGGACTACCGAGCGCTCTACGCCGGGCGACTCCGGCTAGACCGGCGAGTGGTAAGTGAATGTCTAACTCTAAGCGTTTGTCATTTAATTGACTGATTCTAACCTTGAGGTGTGCATGACAGATGCCGGAGTCGTCATTTAATTGACTGATTCTAACCTTGAGGTGTGCATGACAGATGCCAGAGTCGGAGGCGGTGCGGCTCCTAGAGGGGAGACTAGCAGAGCAGGCGGTGGAGACAAAGAGACTCCGTGCTGAGACACGGACATTGGTAAGTCACAACTCATCCTTGACCACAATTGATTTGATTTGATTTGATTTGAGAACTGACCAGAGTATTTGAATGTAGAGAGAGGAGCTCGCGCGGGTACGGGTGAGCCGAGACACAAGGGCAAGCTCTTCTGTGTAGCCAGCTAGCGGGGACTTGGCGGTCCGACTACAGGAGGCCCTGGACCGGGCAGAGGTGAGGGTTTAGGAGCTACAGGCGAGGACCCAGGAGCTAGAGACGAGGGTCCAGGAGCTAGAGGCACAGGTAAGACATCGAGTCATTCCCCTTTCTGCACATGATGTGATTGATCTGACATATTTTCTTATTAAGTGTAGCGGCAGAGAGCGGGGGGACCCTGGAGGAGCTGAGGGAGGATCGGGTGACAGTGCGGGGTCTCCTGCTCGAGGCGAGGGAGTGAGAGAGAGAGGCGGAGAGAGCCCGAGCATGGATTGCCGTGGATTACAAGATCCTGAAGGACCGGGTGCTGAAGAAGCGCTGGGAGCAGCAGCGGCAGGCCTAACAGGAGGTGCCGGCGAGGACTGGGTCACCCTTCGCATTGCTTGACGACATTATGTCCCTGGGGGACCCGTCAGTGGTGCGGGGAGGGCTACGGCCTGAGGCGTCGACGGCGACGAGACCTCCCCTCCCAGACCGGCGTCAGGAGAGAGAGGAGGAGGAGGTGAGTAGCTCGCGTAGGCAGAGGCCTAGCGAGGGGGAGAGGAGAGAGGGGTGAGGAGTGAGGAGCGAGGCTCCAGATGTACCACCAGGGGTATGCCCCTGCCATGATATGTACAAAACGTTATTCTTTTAGTGTACTTTTTGTAGACTTCGTCATTTTGTGTGTTTGAATGGTTTGCTGATGTCGCCTTGGTTCTTGCATCCACAACACTTAAAGGAAAAAAATTAGTGTAGATCTGTCTTTAGCCCCTACCTAAAGGATGTACCTTTCTTGAGATCTAGTCAAGGGGCTAATTTCTAATAAAGATAGGAACAAATAAAATACTGAAGGGAAATATGTACATACATTTTGTTGTTGTCTTTTTTTTGTTTTTTTTTTGTTTTTGTTTTTTTTTAATAAGAAAATAAGGAAAATATGTTAGTATATGTACATGGTACCACTAATTTTTGAATTTTTTTGGTTTTCTTCTATTTTTTTCTCTTTTTTTTGAATTAAAATAAGAGGAAAGATACGTACATGATGAAATTATATACATCAAGAGACTCTCCTTTTGTCTTTTCATTTTTCAGTTTTTTTTTCAATTTTTGGGCTCTTAGACACATATTCATCACAAGTCAAGGTATAAGGTCCTCATAATCTACTTAGCCACAGAGGCCATGAGCAAGGAGGATCGTGCATGATATATATTCTTGACATTGGAGATTGCCCCTAGCCTTCTTGATATTTTCCACCATGGAAGGTCTTAGAAGGTCAAATTTCCCCTAGAGGGAGAAATTGGAAGAAATAAATAGGAAGTCACGTGAGGATTTGGTTCAAACCACTTTTTGTTCCAAACCAACATCCCACATAAAGACTTGGTCAACAATTATTTTAGGGGTACTTTTCATTTTTGATTCTTTGGTGGAGGTACATACTATTTGCTACCTCCTTGATTTGGTCAGCCTTTTTCTGGGTACATACTTTTTGTTACCCTTTTGACATTTTGGCTTTTGCCCTTTAGGTTTGATTTGGCATTTTGCCCTGGATTTCCTTGATTGCCCTCTTTATGGTGACTTTGTTTTAGGTGAGAGGGGTGGTCCCCTACTTGTAGTTTCTCCTTTTTCCAAACTTGACCGAGTGAGAAGAGAAGAGGGGATACATTGACCAAATTAGACCGTCCGAGTGTACTTATGATTTTCCAGCTAAAGGACAGTACTCCAACATCGTGTGGTGTGTGAAGAGACCCTACCTTACTAATGGCCAAGCGAATAAGCAAAGTCTCAAACCCATGACATTGACAAGTGAGACAGACTTGACCGACTGACTAAGGGTAGAATTTCTTGAGATAGATTGCATTCCAAGGATGCGACAACTCAACTCCCTCGGCGTCCACTAACCTGTAAGCGTTCCCCGAATATGCTTCTTTGACAATGAACGGACCTTCCCAATTTTCTAGCAATTTACTCCTGGGACCTGGTGCCTTGATGATTTTACGCTTTAGGACCATTTCACCCACTTTAAAATTTCTCTCAAACACTCTTTTGGCGTAAAAATGTGCAATTCTTTGGCGATAAACTTGTGCATGGTCGGACGCTATCATTCGCCTTTCGTCTAAGAGTTCAAGTTGTGTTAATAAAGCTTCCCGACGTTGACCGGGGTCAAGTTCGGAATCCAATTGAACTCGAATTGAAGGGACGAAGATCTCATATGAGAGTATCGCATCTGATCCATATGTCAAAGCATAGGGGGTTTGCCCCGTAGGAGTTCGGATCGAGGTGCTGTAAGACCAAAGAGCCTTAACTAAGCGGTTAGGCCAATCAGCATTGTCATGAGATTTGCAAGTCAATTTTATGATTCTAATGAGAGTTTTATTAGTAGCTTCCGCTTGTCCATTACCTTGTGGATAATATGGGGATGAATGATGCAAGTTAATACCATATTTAGCACACATGTCGCGGAGCTCCTGTGAAGTGAATTGCGGTCCATTGTCGGTGATGATGTCCTGAGGCACGCCAAATCTTGCAAGAATGTTGTGCTTGATGAACTTGACGACCGTTGAAGCATTGACCTCTATGAATGCTTCCGCTTCAGCCCACTTTCTGAAGTACTCGGTGGCGGTCGTAATGAAGGACTTCTTACGGATTTCTCCGGTTCTATCCTCGAGTGGACTGACCACATCGAACGCCCACATGGCGAAAGGCCATGTAGTGATGAGAGGGTGAAGAGAAGAGGAAGGAGCATGGATTTGTCACCGTGTAATTGACATTTAGCACAGTGACGAACAAAGTGAGTGCAATCTTCTTCTATGGTAGGCCAGTAATAGTGTCTTAGCAACTTTTGGGCAATTGCTCTTGTCACGCCCCGATATTTAGCAGCGGAATAAATCCGGGGGACGTGAACGATACAAACAACGTATCACAGTTGAATAGCGCAGAGTCACAATTGAATATACTAACACTTCAAATCATAATAATATCCTCAAAGTTACTCTTTATTTCATTTCATTCAACTAGATACAACCTTACAAGAAAGAATTAACCAAAGGTCCATTATTCAAATAACTTCCAGAAAAGTTTCACTATTACATAGACTACTAAATTTCTATTTCTAAACTGTCATCTATTCTAGGACGGGTGCTCGTCACTCTTGTCCAGTCCCATCCGACTCCACGAGTTCTTCATCACTTCTGAAAAAGGGTAGGATGATAGGGTGAGCGAACTAGCTCAGTAGGAATTACATCTCAATAACGTGCGGGCACTAGTATACATGATTAAACATTTTAAGTAGGTAGAAGCATATGACATATGATGACAATGCAAGCAATACTAACAGATGAATAGCAGCGAAAACGGATA